>CM065593.1:375734806-376267306 GCA_033119425.1 Bufotes viridis | reverse complement strand
ACAGAACGCCACAGACAGCGACGAGCCCGGTAACAGCGAGGAACGAGGCGCGAGGCATAGGAATACTAGAAGCTCTTTTATTACAGTTTAGGATCTGCTCACATCTAGTTTTGCCTTCCAGGCGAATGGAGGGGGACGCTTGCACCCAGTGTATACCAAAAGAGTAAGGACAGTCCCAGTAACATCAAAGCCCAACACCAATAACCTCCAGGAAATCGAACTTTGGCTCTGTTCACACGTACATTGGTCGTTCTCTTCCGTCAGAGCAGTGAGTGGAGAGTGGGAACCATTACAGGACGGACACCACCAGCACCGAATGGACCCCGGTGACTTAAACTGGCCATACGCCCTAAATGTGTCAGCTGTGCTTGTCAGGATTTGCTAACTATCTAACGGCACATGTCATAGAGACCAGGATCGGGCAGATGGATTCCAGCATGCCCGATCCTTTTGATAACGCGTGGCCAGAGGAGTTAGCGGCAGTGGCTTTCCCCCCTCTTTGCATTCAGACGCCTGCGTGCTTGGTAGTATGAAGGGTTAGGAAAGGTAGCTAGTGGCCAAATGAGCATGTCATATATATGGCCGGCCTTATAATGGCTTCCGTCATGGTTGTCTGGCATTTTAGCAGAAAAGGTAGCATTTTGTTCCCCCCAGTTCTTATGATGGAATCTGCCCCAAAGGGTCTGAACGGAGGATCCAATGCAGATGTGAACACACCCTTAGCACAACTCCATAGCCACAAACATTCTAGGCCCCTTTCACACTGGCGTTTTTCCTTTCCGTCCTAGAATTCCGTCCTCGGGGCTCTAAGACGGAAAGATACTGATCAGGATTATCCCAATGCATTCTGTATGGAGAGCAATCCGTTCCGGATGCATCAGGATGTCTTCAGTTCAGTATGTGAACGTTTTTTGGACGTTGTCAAAACCGTAGCATGCTGCGGATTTGTCTCCGTCCAAAAATCCGTAAGACATGCCGTAACGCCGGATCCGCAATTAATGCCCATTGAAAAGCATTAATCCGGATCCGGCTTTAAGCTAAACGTCTTTTCGGCGCATCGCCGCCCCCGACTTTAAGATTTTGTGAATGGTTACCATGGCAGCCAGGACGCTAAAGTCCTGGTTGCCATGGTACAGTGTAGTGGGGAGCGGGGGAGAAGTATACTTACCGTCCGTGCGGCTCCCGGGGCGCTCCACAATGACGTCAGAGCGCCCCATGAGCATGGATCACATGATCGCATGGATCACGTGATCCATGCGCGTGGGGCGCTCTGAGGTCATTGTGGAGCGCCCCGGGAGCCGTACGGACTGTAAGTATACCGCTCCCCCGCTCCCCACTACTTACTATGGCAACCAGGACTTTAGTAGCGTCCTGGCTGCCATGGTAACACTGAAAGCTGATCAGTCTTCAAATGCTTTCACTTGTCTTGCGTTGTGACGGATCCGGCGGGCATTTCCGGCGACGGAAGTGCATGCCGGATCCACACAACACAAGTGTGAAAAAGGCCTAAAAAAGCTCAACGCTTGTAATCTTTACTAACGAGAAAGGTCCTACTTGCACCCAACATCTCGTACTCCAGAGAACCAGCCCTTCTCTGGATCTCCTGTGTGCAGACAATGGAGGCACCCACCTTACTGTAGACCTCTGCGGAACCAAAGTAGGACATGCTCCAAGCCTTCCAGCACATTGCCACCATCCTCCTGGGGACTCAAAGTACCCAAAGATAAGCAGTCACTGAACACTTCAGTCAAAAGGAGAAGCGAGGAGTCCTTAAAGGTCTTATAGAACTCATATTAGACCAGCTACGCCAGGGACTTCTCCAGAGTAAATCCTTCAATCGCTGGTCTCATTTCTCCTACCTGATCACTTTGACATCAAGAGAAGGTTCCTCCTATGTTTGGGATCCTTCCTTCCCAAAAGATGTCAGTGAAATAATCTCTCTGGAACTTCTCATGGATCCAATACAATCAAGCATAACTGTCTCATAAGGGTCAGGTGAGCGATACCTCCTGATCAGGTGAGCGATACCTCCTGATCGTGTGAGCGATACCTCCTGATCAGGTGAGCGATACCTCCTGATCGTGTGAGCGATACCTCCTGATCAGGTGAGCGATACCTCCTGATCAGGTGAGCGATACCTCCTGATCAGGTGAGCGATACCTCCTGATCGTGTGAGCGATACCTCCTGATCAGGTGAGCGATACCTCCTGATCAGGTGAGCGATACCTCCTGATCAGGTGAGCGATACCTCCTGATCAGGTGAGCGATACCTCCTGATCAGGTGAGCGATACCTCCTGATCAGGTGAGCGATACCTCCTGATCAGGTGAGCGATACCTCCTGATCAGGTGAGCGATACCTCCTGATCAGGTGAGCGATACCCCCTGATCAGGTGAGCGATACCTCCTGATCAGGTGAGCGATACCTCCTGAACAGGTGAGCGATACCTCCTGATCGGGTGAGCGATACCTCCTGATCGGGTGAGCGATACCTCCTGATCAGGTGAGCGATACCTCCTGATCAGGTGAGCGATACCTCCTGATCAGGTGAGCGATACCTCCTGATCAGGTGAGCGATACCTCCTGATCAGGTGAGCGATACCTCCTGATCAGGTGAGCGATACCTCCTGATCAGGTGAGCGATACCTCCTGTGCATCTCTACAACCAAGTACACATACTGACGGCTCTTAGGCCTCATGAACACGACTGTTGTTTGTTTCCGCGTCCATTCCATTTTTTTTCACGGATAGGATGCTTCCCCATTCATTTCAATGGGTCCGTCCAAAAATGCGGATGGTCAACGGTTTTTGTTCTGCATCCGTGGTCCGTGTTTGCATTCTGTCAAAAAAATAGAGCATGTCCTATTTTTTTCACATTTGCGGACAAGGATAGGCATTATTACAATGGATTTTCCAAAAAAAACGGATCCGTAAAAAAAGAACGTCCGTCATCCGTTTCTTTTGACGGATGCAAAATTTGCGGACGGAGCGGACGGGAGGCAGGCAACGGTCGTGTGCATGTAGCCTTAAGAAGATATTTCACTCTGGAGATGTCCTCATAGCTTCCTCCAGTTTAGACAAGACAATCAAGCTTCCTTCTCAGGTCCTGGTACAGACAGACATCCCAACCTGCGAAAACTCATTTCAGGGAGGTTTTCTTATTTTTTTTTGAACTTTTTATTACATTTTCCAAACATATGCAGAACATAACATATAACGAGGTTACTGCGCTGATGCAGTATAAAGGCAAGTATAACATGAAGGAAACATATATGGGAACATAGTGAAACATTATATAATGTATGACCAAAAAGAACTTTCTACTATGCCTGGGTGACGGCGCAATGAGGGGAATCGAGGCTTCTGACAGTGGCATGTGATGCCGTGCAGCCGCAGTGGGGGTAGTTCGAGTAAGGCTGGCGCACGCGCAGTAGCTGCAGGTGGGCTAAAGCTCCGACTGGCAAGTCATAGGACGTGACGTCACCAGTCGGAGTTCTCGAGGAGTCAGAGGACCAGCCGAGAAGAGGACACTGCTACAGGTTGCCGGACAGGTTTACAGCGAGTAAACCTTTCCGGGATATATTGTTTCTCATGCGGGCGTCAGGGAGCCGCTATCTAATAGCGGGAGACTCCCCGAACGTCTGGGAGACTTGAGATCCCTGTATAGACAATACCCGTCTAGTGCTCCTGAGGTAGGAGATCTGAGGGAAGAACCACCACCCATGGCTCCCAACTCAATGGATGGCACAAGGACGCTCAAAATAAAGGATCCCGTTTTTTTCATCTTTTGACGGATCAGAAGAACAGACAACGAAACGGTGATGTGAACCTACCCTAAGGAGATCTTTCTGATCACACCAGGTTTGTGGGACAAAAATGAAATTCAGTCTTAGATCCAGTTCCTTCATGAGAAGATCTAAGATCCAGCAGTTCCCTGTTTCTAACTCCATGACCATTCTGTGGTCCTAAAAGGGACCAACACTCCATTGCACTGCTATGTATCTAGAGAGCAATGTAAAAGCCCAAACCTCCACTCCCTTCCAGCCTTATGCACTGTGGGCAAATCTTCCCTTTACTATCCAGCGCAACGGACATCACATCACCCTCCTGGCTTCTGTGGACTCCACTGCAGAAGCCAGGCTAGTGTGGATGATGGCATTTTCATCCTCTCTTTCATTCTTGAATCATCCTTACAGCCTGGATCAGCACCCAAGGAGAAATGATGGAGGCTTGTTGGTGAGTCTGGGGCGCCTTTGCTTCGGATGACCTCTGCTGACCAACTGGAGGAGCAGCAAGAGGTCATCCGAAGCAAAAGCTTGGAATCTCTGTTGCTAGTGACGTCATCTAGTGATCTGGGATCTACTCAACCATTTGAGGGTCCTTGTTCTTTCTTTAAACTCATGGAATTGGTTCAGGACCCAGAAGCCACAGGTTCTTACAGACTCCAGACCTATCGGCCTTCTTTCCAATAACTTCGGCAACTTCTTCTACACCGATGAGTTTTGTCTTCTGCCCAGTTTCGCCTTTGGCTATATGTGGGCCTTGTGGATTTCATGAGTCCTGGAATGACCAGGAACCCCATCCTTGCTGCTCTTGCAGGATCCTGGAGGCAAGTAGGTGGCTGGTTTCTCCTGCTCCACAACCGACCTACACCCTAAAATTAGGAGCCCGGGACTGTATTCTGAATCTCATTCCAGTGACCTCAATGCTCCATAGGGAGACAAGACCTCCATGCAGATGGCTGATGCAGGTAACTCCGAATATGAATAATGAATACACTCTCTGTGCTGATCCTAGTGATGGATGTGACAGGAGACATCCTTATCCCCTCCGGTAACGATTGGTGGTTACATCCGGCTACAAGTCCCAGAAGACTTTGTTCTTTCCTCATCTGTAGGAAGAAAGACATGACAGACATTCATCTCCGGGAGTCCTGTGTATATGTCCCTGAGGATACGCTGTTCTCGTCTCAGGGATCCTGCCCTGCACAGTACAGGATGGGGACAAGACGCCCTGCTCTTCTCTGAACTCCAAACTTCTCCTCATCTTTTTTACAGCAGTTTATCTAATATCTAGCATTCTCATATCTTCTCTATTTTTCTGTCTCCTTTGGAAAGATACCTGACAATCATTACAGGCCTAAACCTCACCAGGGTTTGTGAAATTACTGGCGTTTCTGTTGGTAAATCCAACGCTTTAAATCCCCATGTATCCGGGTAGAGTTTACACCATGCCTGATCATTTTAGGAAAATCTTATTTTGTTGGGATTGTCACTGAAATGTCAGTACAATGCCAGAAATTTTAGGATGAGCTTGTCATCCAAATGTCTGAAACTTGGTTAATCTTCCATGTTATGTGATACAGGTGAATACGGATGAGCTGCACTCACTATTCTGCTGGTGCAGTCACTGTGTACATACATTACTTATCCTGTACTGATCCTGAGTTACATCCTGTATTATACTCCAGAGCTGCACTCACTATTCTGCTGGTGCAGTCACTGTGTACATACATTACTTATCCTGTACTGATCCTAAGCTACATCCTGTATTATACTCCAGAGCTGCACTCACTATTCTGCTGGTGGAGTCACTGTGTACATACATTACTTATCCTGTACTGATCCAGAGTTACATCCTGTATTATACTCCAGAGCTGCACTCACTATTCTGCTGGTGCAGTCACTGTGTACATACATTACTTATCCTGTATTATACTCCAGAGCTGCACTCACTATTCTGCTGGTGGAGTCACTGTGTACATACATTACTTATCCTGTACTGATCCTGAGTTACATCCTGTATTATACTCCAGAGCTGCACTCACTATTCTGCTGGTGGAGTCACTGTGTACATACATTACTTATCCTGTACTGATCCTGAGTTACATCCTGTATTATACTCCAGAGCTGCACTCACTATTCTGCTGGTGCAGTCACTGTGTACATACATTACATTACTTATCCTGTACTGATCCCTGAGTTACATCCTGTATTATACTCCAGAGCTGCACTCACTATTCCGCTGGTGCAGTCACTGTGTACATACATTACTTATCCTGTGCTGATCCTGAGTTACATCCTGTATTATACTCCAGAGCTGCACTCACTATTCTGCTGGTGCAGTCACTGTGTACATACATTACTTATCCTGTACTGATCCTGAGTTACATCCTGTATTATACTCCAGAGCTGCACTCACTATTCTGCTGGTGCAGTCACTGTGTACATACATTACTTATCCTGTGCTGATCCTCAGTTACATCCTGCATCATACTCCAGAGCTGCACTCACTATTCTGCTGGTGCAGTCACTGTGTACATACATTACTTATCCTGTACTGATCCTGAGTTACATCCTGCATCATACTCCAGAGCTGCACTCACTATTCCGCTAGTGGAGTCACTGTGTACATACATTACTTATCCTGTACTGATCCTGAGTTACATCCTGTATGATACTCCAGAGCTGCACTCACTATTCTGCTGGTGTAGGTCACTGTGCACATACATTACTTATCCTGTACTGATCCTGAGTTACATCCTGTATGATACTCCAGAGCTGAACTCACTATTCTGCTGGTGGAGTCACTGTGTACATACATTACTTATCCTGTGTTGATCCTGAGTTACATCCTGTATTATACTCCAGAGCTGCACTCATTATTCTGCTGGTGCAGTCACTGTGTACATACATTACTTATCCTGTACTGATCCTGAGTTACATCCTGTATTATACTCCAGAGCTGCACTCACTATTCTGCTGGTGGAGTTACTGTGTACATACATTACTTATCCTGTACTGATCCTGAGTTACATCCTGTATTATACTCCAGAGCTGCACTCACTATTCTGCTGGTGCAGTCACTGTGTACATACATTACTTATCCTGTACTGATCCTGAGCTACATCCTGTACTATACTCCAGAGCTGCACTCCCTATTCTGCTGGTGGAGTCACTGTGTACATACATTACTTATCCTGTACTGATCCTGAGCTACATCCTGTATTATACCCCAGAGCTACACTCACTATTCTGCTGGTGGAGTCACTGTGCACATACATTACTTATCCTGTACTTATCCTGAGTTACATCCTGTATTATACTCCAGAGCTGCACTCACTATTCTGCTGGTGGAGTCACTGTGTACATACATTACTTATCCTGTACTGATCCAGAGTTACATCCTGTATTATACTTTAGAGCTGCACTCACTATTCTGCTGGTGCAGTCACTGTGTACATACATTACTTATCCTGTACTGATCCTGAGTTACATCCTGTATTATAATCCAGAGCTGCACTCACTATTCTGCTGGTGCAATCACTGTGTACATGCATTACTTATCCTGTACTGATCCTAAGCTACATCCTGTATTATACTCCAGAGCTGCACTCACTATTCTGCTGGTGGAGTCACTGTGTACATACATTACTTATCCTGTACTGATCCAGAGTTACATCCTGTATTATACTCCTGAGCTGCACTCACTATTCTGCTGATGGAGTCACTGTGTACATACATTACTTATCCTGTGCTGATCCTGAGTTACATCCTGTATTATACTCCAGAGCTGCACTCACTATTCTGCTGATGGAGTCACTGTGTACATACATTACTTATCCTGTACTGATCCTGAGTTACATCCTGTATTATACCCCAGAGCTACACTCACTATTCTGCTGGTGCAGTCACTGTGTACATACATTACTTATCCTGTACTGATCCTGAGTTACATCCTGTATTATTCTTCAGATCCAGAGCTGCACTCACTATTCTGCTGCTGGAGTCATAATATACCTTTCTCTCACCTTTAGGTGGCAGTATCTGTAGCGGGGGATACTAGGGGATTGTTGCTCTGTTCCTGTAGTGGTTTTGCTCTAGGCGTAGCTTTGGACCCCCATGGTATATTTAGTATTAATGCTCTTCAGCCTCATCAGTAATACAGGATCTCATACAGGATCTTCTCCTCCGCAGTGTCAGACATGGCCGCCCATCCCCCACAGCTTTTGTGTCTAATTACTGCAGATTGTACATGTGCTCGGCCTGATATAGTTCACTACCTAATGTCTCAGAGCTGAGATAATCAAGTAGCAGAGCGCACCCTGCACAGCCGAGACGTGTACACAACGATGTGATCGGACCTGAGCGGTGAACCTGTCAGTGCACGTGGCCCTCGCACTAATCACTGCACTGACAGCGCTCACATCCTCGGGGAGGAGAGTTATTACTTCTGTCCTGTGCTCTGTGATCTGCTGGATTTCGTAGACAAGGAGGGCAAGAGGTACCTGCAAACTCCGATGTAATGCCCATATTATAGTATCAGTGATATTATTGCCCATAATATAGTATCAGTGATATAAGTGCCCATATTATAGTATCATTGATATTAGTGCCCATATTATAGTATCAGTGAGATAAGTGCTCATATTATAGTATCAGTGATATTAGTGCCCATATTATAGTATCAGTGATATTTGTGCCCATATTACAATATCAGTGATATTAGTGCCCATATTATAGTATCAGTGATATTAGTGCCCCTATTATTGGATCAGTGCTATTAGTGCCCATATTATAGTATCAGTGTGATATAAGTGCCCATATTATAGTATCAGTGATATTAGTGCCCATATTATAGTATCAGTGATATTAGTGCCCATATTTAAGTATCAGTGATATTAGAGCCCATAGTATAGTATCAGTGATATTAGTGCCCATATTATAGTATCAGTGAGATAAGTGCCCATATTATAGTATCAGTGATATTATTGCCAATATTAAAGTATCAGTGATATTATTGCCCATATTATAGTATCAGTGATATTATTGCCCATATTATAGTATCAGTGATATTAGTGTCCCTTTTATAGGATCAGTGATATTAGTGCCCATATTATAGTATCAGGGATATAAGTGCTCATATTACAGTATCAGTGATATTAGTGCCCATATTACAGTATCAGTGATATTAGTGCCCATATTATAGTATCAGTGATATTAGTGCCCATAGTATAGTATCAGTGATATTAGTGCCCATATTATAGTATCAGTGATATTAGTGCCCATATTACAGTATCAGTGATATTAGTGCCCATATTATAGTATCAGTGATATTAGTGCCCATATTATAGTGTCAGTGAGATAAGTGCCCATATTATAGTATCAGTGATATTACTGCCCATATTATAGTATCAGTGATATTTGTGCCCATATTACAATATCAGTGATATTAGTGCCCATATTATAGTATCAGTGATATTAGTGCCCCTATTATTGGATCAGTGCTATTAGTGCCCATATTATAGTATCAGTGATATAAGTGCCCATATTATAGTATCAGTGATATTAGTGCCCATATTATAGTATCAGTGATATTAGTGCCCATATTTAAGTATCAGTGATATTAGAGCCCATAGTATAGTATCAGTGATATTAGTGCCCATATTATAGTATCAGTGAGATAAGTGCCCATATTATAGTATCAGTGATATTATTGCCAATATTAAAGTATCAGTGATATTATTGCCCATATTATAGTATCAGTGATATTATTGCCCATATTATAGTATCAAGTGATATTAGTGCCCTTTATAGGATCCAGTGATATTAGTGCCCATATTATGGTATCAGGGATATAAGTGCTCATATTACAGTATCAGTGATATTGGTGCCCATATTACAGTATCAGTGATATTGGTGCCCATATTAGAGTATCAGTGATATTAGTGCTCATAGTATAGTATCAGTGATATTAGTGCCCATATTATAGTATCAGTGATATTAGTGCTCTATATTACAGTATCAGTGATATTAGTGCCCATATTATAGTATCAGTGATATTAGTGCCCATATTATAGTATCAGTGATATTAGTGCCCATATTATAGTGTCAGTGAGATAAGTGCCCATATTATAGTATCAGTGATATTAGTGCTCCTATTATAGGATCAGGGATATTAGTGCCCATATTATAGTATCAGTGATATAAGTTCCCATATTATAGTATCAGTGATATTAGTGCCCATATTATAGTATCAGTGATATTAGTGCCCATATTATAGTATCAGTGATATTAGTGCCCATATTATAGGATCAGTGATATTATTGCCCATAGTATAGTATCAGTGATATTAGTGCCCATATTACAGTATCCAGTGATATTGGTGCCCATATTATAGTATCAGTGATATTAGTGCCCATATTTATAGTATCAGTGATATTGGTGCTTATAGTATAGTATCAATGATATTAGTGCTATATTACTGTATCAGTGATATTGGTGCCCATATTACAGTATCAGTGATATTAGTGCCCATATTATAGTATCAGTGATAATAATGCCCATATTATAGTATCAATGATATTAGTGCCCATATTACAGTATCAGTGATATTAGTGCTCATATATAGTATCAGTGATATTAGTGCCCATATTATAGTATCAGTGATATTAGTGCCCATATTATAGTATCAGTGATATTAGTGCTCATATTATAGTATCAGTGATATTAGTGCTCATATTATAGTATCAGTGATATTAGTGCCCATATTTAAGTATCAGTAATATTAGTGCCCATAGTATAGTATCAGTGATATTAGTGCCCATAGTACTGTATCAGTGATATTGGTGCCCATATTACAGTATCAGTGATATTAGTGCCCATATTATAGTATCAGTGATATTAGTGCCCATATTATAGTATCAGTGATAATAATGCCCATATTATAGTATCAGTGATATTAGTGCCCATGTTATAGGATCAGTGATATTAGTGCCCTTATTATAGGATCAGTGATATTAGTGCCCATATTATAATATCAGTGATATTACTGCCCATATTATAGTATCAGTGATATTAGTGCCCATATTATAGTATCAGTGATATTAGTGCCCATATTATAGTATCAGTGATATTAGTGCCCATATTATAGTATCAGTGAGATAAGTGCCCATATTATAGTATCAGTGATATTAGTGCTCATATTATAGGATCAGTGATATTAGTGCCCATATTATAGTATCAGTGATATAAGTGCCCATATTATAGTATCAGTGATATTAGTGCCCATATTATAGTATCAGTGATATTAGTGCCCATATTATAGTATCAGTGATATTAGTGCCCATATTATAGTATCAGTGATATTAGTGCCCATAGTATAGTATCAGTGATATTAGTGCCCATATTATAGTATCAGTGATATTAGTGCCCATATTATAGTATCAGTGATATTAGTGCCCATATTATAGTATCAGTGATATTAGTGCCCATATTATAGTATCAGTGATATTAGTGCCCATATTATAGTATCAGTGATATTAGTGCCCATATTACAGTATCAGTGATATTAGTGCCCATATTATAGTATCAGTGATATTAGTGCCCATATTATAGTATCAGTGATATTAGTGCCCATATTATAGTATCAGTGATATTAGTGCCCATATTACAGTATCAGTGATATTAGTGCCCATATTATAGTATCAGTGATATTAGTGCCCATATTATAGTATCAGTGATATTAGTGCCCATATTATAGTATCAGTGATATTAGTGCCCATATTATAGTATCAGTGATATTAGTGCCCATATTATAGTATCAGTGATATTAGTGCCCATATTATAGTATCAGTGATATTAGTGCCCATATTATAGTATCAGTGATATTAGTGCCCATATTATAGTATCAGTGATATTAGTGCCCATATTATAGTATCAGTGATATTAGTGCCCATATTATAGTATCAGTGATATTAGTGCCCATATTATAGTATCAGTGATATTAGTGCCCATATTATAGTATCAGTGATATTAGTGCCCATATTATAGTATCAGTGATATTAGTGCCCATATTATAGTATCAGTGATATTAGTGCCCATATTATAGTATCAGTGATATTAGTGCCCATATTATAGTATCAGTGATATTAGTGCCCATATTACAGTATCAGTGATATTAGTGCCCATATTATAGTATCAGTGATATTAGTGCCCATATTATAGTATCAGTGATATTAGTGCCCATATTATAGTGTCAGTGATATTAGTGCCCATATTATAGTATCAGTGATATTAGTGCTCCTATTATAGGATCAGGGATATTAGTGCCCATATTATAGTATCAGTGATATAAGTTCCCATATTATAGTATCAGTGATATTAGTGCCCATATTATAGTATCAGTGATATTAGTGCCCATATTATAGTATCAGTGATATTAGTGCCCATATTATAGGATCAGTGATATTATTGCCCATAGTATAGTATCAGTGATATTAGTGCCCATATTACAGTATCAGTGATATTAGTGCCCATATTATAGTATCAGTGATATTAGTGCCCATATTTAAGTATCAGTGATATTAGTGCCCATAGTATAGTATCAATGATATTAGTGCCCATATTACTGTATCAGTGATATTAGTGCCCATATTACAGTATCAGTGATATTAGTGCCCATATTATAGTATCAGTGATATTAGTGCCCATATTATAGTATCAGTGATAATAATGCCCATATTATAGTATCAATGATATTAGTGCCCATATTACAGTATCAGTGATATTAGTGCCCATATTATAGTATCAGTGATATTAGTGCCCATATTATAGTATCAGTGATATTAGTGCCCATATTATAGTATCAGTGATATTAGTGCCCATATTATAGTATCAGTGATATTAGTGCCCATATTATAGTATCAGTGATATTAGTGCACATATTATAGTATCAGTGATATTAGTGCCCATATTTAAGTATCAGTAATATTAGTGCCCATAGTATAGTATCAGTGATATTAGTGCCCATATTACTGTATCAGTGATATTGGTGCCCATATTACAGTATCAGTGATATTAGTGCCCATATTATAGTATCAGTGATATTAGTGCCCATATTATAGTATCAGTGATAATAATGCCCATATTATAGTATCAGTGATATTAGTGCCCATGTTATAGGATCAGTGATATTAGTGCCCTTATTATAGGATCAGTGATATTAGTGCCCATATTATAATATCAGTGATATTACTGCCCATATTACAGTATCAGTGATATTAGTGCCCATATTATAGTATCAGTGATATTAGTGCCCATATTATAGTATCAGTGATATTAGTGCCCATATTATAGTGTCAGTGAGATAAGTGCCCATATTATAGTATCAGTGATATTAGTGCTCCTATTATAGGATCAGGGATATTAGTGCCCATATTATAGTATCAGTGATATAAGTTCCCATATTATAGTATCAGTGATATTAGTGCCCATATTATAGTATCAGTGATATTAGTGCCCATATTATAGTATCAGTGATATTAGTGCCCATATTATAGGATCAGTGATATTATTGCCCATAGTATAGTATCAGTGATATTAGTGCCCATATTACAGTATCAGTGATATTAGTGCCCATATTATAGTATCAGTGATATTAGTGCCCATATTATAGTATCAGTGATATTAGTGCCCATAGTATAGTATCAGTGATATTAGTGCCCATATTACAGTATCAGTGATATTAGTGCCCATATTACAGTATCAGTGATATTAGTGCCCATATTATAGTATCAGTGATATTAGTGCCCATATTATAGTATCAGTGATAATAATGCCCATATTATAGTATCAATGATATTAGTGCCCATATTACAGTATCAGTGATATTAGTGCCCATATTATAGTATCAGTGATATTAGTGCCCATATTATAGTATCAGTGATATTAGTGCCCATATTATAGTATCAGTGATATTAGTGCCCATATTATAGTATCAGTGATATTAGTGCCCATATTATAGTATCAGTGATATTAGTGCACATATTATAGTATCAGTGATATTAGTGCCCATATTTAAGTATCAGTGATATTAGTGCCCATAGTATAGTATCAGTGATATTAGTGCCCATATTACTGTATCAGTGATATTGGTGCCCATATTACAGTATCAGTGATATTAGTGCCCATATTATAGTATCAGTGATATTAGTGCCCATATTATAGTATCAGTGATAATAATGCCCATATTATAGTATCAGTGATATTAGTGCCCATATTATAGGATCAGTGATATTAGTGCCCTTATTATAGGATCAGTGATATTAGTGCCCATATTATAATATCAGTGATATTACTGCCCATATTATAATATCAGTGATATTAGTGCCCATATTATAGTATCAGTGATATTAGTGCCCATATTATAGTATCAGTGATATTAGTGCCCATATTATAGTATCAGTGATATTAGTGCTCATATTATAGTATCAGTGATATTAGTGCCCATATTATAGTATCAGTGATATTAGTGCCCATATTATAGTATCAGTGATATTAGTGCCCATATTATAGGATCAGTGATATTAGTGCCCTTATTATAGGATCAGTGATATTAGTGCCCATATTATAATATCAGTGATATTACTGCCCATATTATAATATCAGTGATATTACTGCCCATATTATAGTATCAGTGATATTACTGCCCATATTACAGTATCAGTGATATTAGTGCACATATTATAGTATCAGTGAGATAAGTGCCCATATTATAGTATCAGTGATATTAGTGCCCATATTATAGTGTCAGTGAGATAAGTGCCCATATTATAGTATCAGTGATATTAGTGCCCATATTATAGTATCAGTGATATTAGTGCCCATATTTAAGTATCAGTGATATTAGTGCCCATAGTATAGTATCAGTGATATTACTGCCCATATTATAGTATCAGTGAGATAAGTGCCCATATTATAGTATCAGTGATATTAGTGCCCATATTATAGTATCAGTGATATTAGTGCCCATATTATAGTATCAGTGATATTAGGGCCCATATTATAGTATCAGTGATATTAGGGCCCATATTACAGTGTCAGTGATATTAGTGCCCATATTATAGTATCAGTGATATTACTGCCCATATTATAGTATAAGTGATATTAGTGCCCATATTATAGTATCAGTGATATTAGTGCCCATATTATAGTATCAGTGATATTAGTGCCCATATTATAGTATCAGTGATATTAGTGCCCATATTATAGTATCAGTGATATTAGGGCCCATATTATAGTATCAGTGATATTAGGGCCCATATTACAGTGTCAGTGATATTAGGGCCCTTATTACAGTGTCAGTGATATTAGTGCCCATATTATAGTATCAGTGATATTACTGCCCATATTATAGTATAAGTGATATTAGTGCCCATAGTATAGTATCAGTGATATTACTGCCCATATTATAGTATAAGTGATATTAGTGCCCATATTATAGTATCAGTGATATTAGTGCCCATATTATAGTATCTACTGATACTCAATAGGGGGTTGAGAAATGGGGACAATCATTTTGAGTCAGGGCTAGGAAATGTGGTTGGCATCCACACAGTGTACATAATACCAGGTGTGGTGCCCATTAAATGCCATCCATAGAGCCCATTATCCGTAGGGCGCCAATAGGGGACTTCTGCCGTGATGTGTGTCTGTATGGAGGGGGGCAAATCATTATTTAGAGGAAAGACCGGTCTAGAGAGGGGATCATTATCCTGAGGTTCATTCAGCAGAGAAATATCCGCAGACGGCAAAAAACTTTCTCCCAAACAAACCGGTGACAGACAATTGTTTGAACGTTACGGGGCCTGAGAGCCGCCGCCATTTATCAATATTTCATCTTCTTTCCCATTGTTTAAATTAGACAATTTTCGGTAGAGAGGATTAGAGGGTAAAAGCCATCAATCTTCCGTAGTGTAATATCCTGCAGCGACTGCGGAGAAATCATTTATCAACATCCCCGGTCCTGCGGAGGACACTGTTTAAATATCTAGAGTAGACGCCAAAGCAGAGCTGTTCCTGCAAAATAGGGTGTAGGTGAGGTTGCAAATCTACTATCTATCTATCTATCTATCTATCTATCTATCTATCTCTATCATCTCATATCTCTCTATCTGGTGTTTATCTTTCCTGATTCATGAACCAGGAGGCTCAGGATGGACAGGGATGCCAGTTGGCCCTGTAGATTTATTTTGTGGTATGTCACAGATATAAAGGAGATTTGGATGTGAACGGCCTTGTGACTGGGACCCCATGGCAGCATCAGGAGCTGGAATCTTAGGGGGTTCCCTGTACAAGGACGTGTGACCCCCCCCCCCCGCGCTGCGCTCCATCTTACTCTGCCTTTCTATGTTCTTCCTTTCTATACATCAGTCCTGTTCTCTGCGTCCCGCTGCTCGTGTCCAGGGAATCTGTCTCCGTGTTCTTTCCCATGGAATCCATCGTTTTATGTACTGCCAGGAATGATCGCATTTCTTTTTTCTTGCTTCATGCTGATAATTTCTATGATGACGTCGATGGCGACGCTGCTCGGGGGATATTTATTTATATATATTGAAAGAATGAGAGAAAAACTCTGACAACTGCAGCATTCTATCTATCTATCTATCTATCTATCTATCTATCTATCTCCTATCTATCTATCTCCTATCTATCTATCTATCTATCTATCTATCTATCTATCTCCTATCTATTATCTATCTATCTATCTATCTATCTATCTATCTATCTCATATCTATCTATCTCATATCTATCTATCTATCTATCTATCTATCTATCTATCTATCTCCTATCTATCTATCTCCTATCTATCTATCTATCTATCTATCTATCTCATATCTATCTATCTATCTATCTATCTATCTATCTATCTATCTATCTATCAATCAAGCTTTATCGGCAGGTCTAAAATTATATATTAGTATTGCCAAAGCATGTGCGAAATAGGGGGTTGAGAAATGCGGACACACCCGGGTCAGGGTATAGGAGTCCGTGGCGTATCATGATGGGGGGAAGGGGTGCGGACACCCAGGATCAGGGTATCGGAGTCCATGGCGTATCAGGTTCCTCTCAGTCTGCGGCAGCCACTGATATATTGCGCTGCTATGTCCACAGTCTTCTCTTCCTCTCCCAGCAGGATGGGCAGTCTCTCTTCCTCCTCCATGGAGCTAAAGTCTGGACAGAGATCAGAGAGTCTCCTAAAGTGGATGTCCCTCACTGCTGAGTATTTAGGACGGTATATCAGGAAGTGGGACTCATCCTCCACCGGCTCCAGGTGGCACTGCGGGCACAGTCTGCTTTTTCTAGGCATGTAGCTCTGTCGATGACGTCCAGATTCGACGGCCAGGCTGTGGGCGCTCAGTCTGTAGCGGCTCAGGATTTTCCGTTCTCTGGGGTTCCCTAGTTTCTCCAGATATGGGGCCAGTATATAGCCTCTTTGCAGGCTCTGGTACACCGTCCTTCCTCTGTCCTCCATTCACTGACGCATTCCTCTTGTTTCTTGTTTACTGTGTTCCTGATCCCGGCTTTTGTGAGGTGGTGTGCGGTGATTTTCTGGTCGGGCTGGGTTTCAGTAAGTTGATTTTGGGGCTTTGCCTTGCCTGGGATCCCTTGGTGTAGCAAGGCTTTATGGTGATGGGAGCCTTCACTACTACCATGTAGATGGCCCCAGAATGATAGCGCCCTCTGGGATTGTAAAGTGTAGAGGGAATCTGCCCAACTCCCCTCGACAGGCACTGTTAGAGGTGCTCCGATGGACCTGGCGGAGATGCTTACAGAATTCCAGGTGGAATATTTCTGTTGGGCTGGAATCCCATCTTGACCAGTCGGGGTATGTGTGAGGGCCCCAGACTTCACTGCCATACAGGAGGATTGGTGCAATGATGGAGTCAAAGATTTTAAGCCAGACCCTCACGGGTGCTTTAAGGTGGTACAGTTGTCTTCTGCTGTTGTAGAAGGTCTTGCATGCTTTGTCTTTAAGCTCCTCAATGGCTGATTTGAAGCTCCCAGTCTGGTCAATTATCAGGCCCAGGTAGGTGTGCCGGTTGGTGGCTGTAAGAGGGTGGTTGTGTAGCGTGAAGGTAGGGGGCCTGGCTGACTTTGTTTTCCTTCTCTGGAACACCACAGTGTTGGTCTTTATTAATGGGTAGGGCCCATGTGGTGCTGAATTTCTCACCTTTCTCAGTTGGTGATAGTAGAAGAAGAAATTTCACTGCAGTGTCATGGAGGATGAGCCCTGGTGTTGAGGAGGACTCCAGATCCGCTGCCGGCTCGTTGATAAAAATGTTAAAGAGAGTTGGACTGAGGCTGCAGCCCTGTCTGACTCCTCGGCTCTGCTGGAAATAAGCCGCTCTTTTCCCATTTGCCTTCACGCTGCTGGTTCTCGGTGTAGGAGCTTTAGATGACGTCTATGTCTTTCCTCCTATTCCGCTCTCCAATAGCTTCAGGAGCACGAAGTCCACGAAACAAGCGTATATCTTACCCTGCTTTGTGTTGTGTACATGGCTCTGGATGAGGCGGTGCAGGGTGTAGACGTGGTCTGTGGTGCGGTGGTTTGGCATGAACCCTGCTTGGCTTTCTCAAGCCAAGGATTCTCTGGTTCAGGATACTGTTAAATAGTTTCCCCAGATTGCTGCTGACACATATCCCTCAATAGTTGGCAGGGTCATACCTGTCCCCGCTCTTGTGTATTGGGATTATGCCAGCACTTAACACAATGTTGTACAGTTTTGCTATGGCTGCCTGTATTGCTGGTGGGCTGTACTTAATCATTTCAGGTGGGATGCCATCTGTGCCGCTGGCGTTCTTACCTCTTATGGTTGATATTCTTTCTGATATCTCCTGCAGTGTTATGGGTAAGTCTAGCTGGTTCTGGAAATCTTTAAGTATCTCTTCCATGCTCCTTAGTTTTGACCTCATTTGGTTTTGGTCTGGGTTACGTTCTTCTTTTGGGATGTCTCTGTAATGGTCTCTGAAATACTAGACCCAGATGTTGCCATTCTTAATATGGAGGTTGTTTTTCTTCTCATTTGTGCCCAGGTGGTTCCATAGTTCACCGAAGGAGTTATCTTGGAGGGCATCTTGAAGCTGTGTAAGTTTGGTTGCTTTTTCCTTCTGAGGAGGGTTTTGCATTGCTTATACGTTGTGTCGTAGACTTCCCGCAGGTTGGTATTGTTGGGATCTCTATGCTTTTTATTTGAGGCCGATCTTAAGGTCTTCCGTACAGCTCTGGACTCCTCATCAAACCAAGTGTTGGGGTTATCTTCTTCTTGCTTCAGGTGGCTATACTATTTCAGGTCAGCCATTTCTGCCATGGTGTAAAATATATTATTAAGATCTCTTACAGCTTGATTGACTCCTTCTGGGTTTATCTCAAACACCTTGTTGTTGAAGTGGTAGAGCATCCCTTGGATTTCTGGTTTATTGTGCACCTCTTTATATTTCCGAGACGATGTCTTGGACCACTTACAAGATGGAGGTAGCGTGAAGAGCCTGGCCTGCTGAGGTATTTGTCCTGGTGGTTTGTTTGTGAACTTAATATATAGGGATGTTTGGTTCTGATCAGTCTTGTGCGATTGTGGGCAGACTATGAAGGCCCCAATGTTTGCGGGGTCCATATCTGTGATAGCGTAGTCCACATGGGAGTTTAATGTAGTCCTTCCTAGAGAGTCTCCCTTGGTGCGACCGTTGAGGATGTGGCGTCCTAGGCTTTGGCAAAGATTCAACAATGTTTTGCCACTTTTATTTACCGTGCTGTCGTAACTGTTCCTCTCTGTATGTTTTGAGCTGTCGGTCTGTGCTCCACATATATAGATGTTTCCATCTGTGGTCAGGTAGTCTCTTTCCCTGCCTGTCCTGGCATTGCGGTCTCCCATGATAAGGACTTTGCCTAGGGTTTGATAGTGGGCGGCTTCCCTTTGTAGGATCTCAAAGCATCCTGGGTTGTAGTAGGGGGACTAGTATTCTTCCCGAACAGAGGCCAAGTTTGGTGGTTTTATTTTTCAGGGCCGGGACAGAGATTTCCCTATATCCAGTGGGCGCCAGGGACTTGCTGTCTGCCTTAGTCCATGTTTCTAGAAGGATTTGAATGTCGATGTTTCACAAATTCTGGGTGAATTCTGGATCATTTACTTTACATCCAAAGGCTGACACGTTCAGACCTTGGATGTTCCAGCTGCTGATTATAAAGGATGTCATAGCGGGTCCTTATACCTTATAATGAGCGGGTTTCATAGGACGAGCTGGGGGTCTGACTGGTTCTGGTATGATAGGCAAGGTTTGTGTTGTCCAGTCACTTAATTGTTCTACATAAAGTTCCGTCTAGGTCTCTGCTCTGTATTTCTCTGTGTGAGGATGGTTTCCTCCGTGGTTTTTGTCTCTGGTGGCCCACGTTGGGGTACAGGGCCTTGTTTCCTGCTTGTGTTGTGGCGTTTGATACTTGAGGTCTTTGTGCTGTCGGTGGACTTTCCCTGTTGTCTCCAAATTGGCCTGTGTAGGGTCTAGGCCGGAGGGTTCTGTTTAGTACAATGTCCTTCATTTCATTGGCTATCTATCTATCTATCTATCTATCTATCTATCTATCATCTATCTATCTATCTATCTATCTATCTATCTCTCTAATAATAATAATAATAATAATAATAATTATTATTATTTATATAGCACCACCATATTCCGCAGTGCTTTACAATTCCATGTGCAAAACAAAAGACATCACAACGTAACTAACTAAAATACAACTGAACCACTAGTAGTGAGGGCCCTGCTCGCAAGAGCTTACAATCTAAATGTTTATCTATCTATCTACCTCATATCCAGGCTTGGACTGGCCCACAGGGGTACAGGTGAATCCCCCGGTGGGCCCCTGAGCAAGGTGGGCCCCTAGTCTCCCACCCCCTACACAAGTGGCACCTAACACAGTAGACTTACTGCACTACAGACATATATTCTTCTCGGTATAGAGGAAAGCTACCAGCAGTGGCGAAACTAGAGAGCCATGGGCCCCATGGCAAACTTTGGATCGGGGCCCCTCCCCCGCGCCGTTCCTGGTCATACCCTTTGTGTCCGCAATTGTCACACCCCTGGTCCCTGATCATCCAGTAATGCCCCCAGTAATGTCTCTCACTGCCCCCCACTGCCCTCAGTAGTGCCCCCCACAGCCCCTAGTAGTGTCCCCCACTGCCCCAGTAATGTCCCCAGTAGTGCACCCCACAGCCCCTAATAGTGTCTCCCACTGCCCCGGTAATATCCCCAGTAGTGTCCACTACTGCCCCCAGTTATGTCCCCAGTAGTGTCCCCCACTGCACTAGTAATGTCCCCTGTAGTCCCTCCCACAACCCCTTGTAGTGTCCCCGACTGCCCACAGTCTTCATGTAACGCGGCCCAGTATTTTCACTGTACTTAATGGGCCCCGTCAGAGCGCTCATCTCACCTTCATGATATGATCTTCTCCAGTCTCTAGGCCTCCAGCATCAGGCCCCGACCCTGCCACTCTAAGACTAGTCACACATTAAGCAGGTGGGCGGAGCCTGACTAATGTAGGTTAGACTCCACCCACCTGCTTAATGTTTGACTCCTCCTGCCGGGCCCTGGCTACCAGTGTCCTCTTCTCACCAGGACCTACCTTCTTAAAGTCGCTGTGGGGGCCCCCATATTTAGTCATCTGGTAGCATCTTGCTGCTGTGTGAGCAGGTAATATCTATCTATCTATCTATCTATCTATCTATCTATCTATTTATGTTATACTATCTATCTATCTATCTATCTATCTATCTATCTATGTTATATTATCTATCTATCTATCTATCTATCTCATGCCTATCTATCTATGTTATATTATCTATCTATCTATCTATCTATCTATCTATCTATCTATCTATGCTATCTATCTATCTTATATCTATCTATTTATGTTATATTATCTATCTATATATTTTTCTATCTATCTATCTATCTATCTATCTTATATTATCTATCTATGTTATTCTATCTATCTATCTATCTATCTATCTATCTATCTATCTATCAAAATAGTTTATTTTATTGGCTTACCCCTTTTCTTGCTGTGGATAAAGGAGCTTTGGCTCTATGACTCACCCTGTCATACCTGGTTATATGTATTATCACTGTAGGCGGGCGCTCTTCTTTGGAAAAATCCAGAGACATCAAATTTATGTCATCCATGTATCCATTTAATATATCTAATATAAAAAATATGACTAAAATATAAAAATATAAAAGGTCAGAAATAAAAACACACACACTTAAAATGCCAATGCCCCTCTAATAACGGCATATGAGGTTGATCTGTTTGGTCTCTATATATGGTCCTTATCTACTGCAGATCATTCTTATAACCTGATGTCAATGTTGGCATTTAGCTGATATTATAGTTTAAAAATATATAATTCAAACATATATTCCAAATATGGTAGTATTGTTTTTCTTTCTTTTCAAAATAACACACACTTGTCAGCAATATGTAGACAAATCATCTGTTCCAGAAGATATTTTGTATTATTGTGCACATATATAATTCATCTATGTTCCCAATGCGTTAGTTATCCGGTTCACCTTTATATTAATAATGATATTTTTAGCGATGTATATCCAGCAGTGATCAGGAGTGTATACTCACTGTTTGCAAATATTTTGATTCTATCCAACATGGCGTCCCACGTGGTAGCAATAGCGCTCACCTCCGGCTCAGCGTCTCTGCCTCCAGTACGTACAGCAGTACCTGTGTCACGATTGCAGTTGCTGGATCCCGGCGTCCCACGTGGGGCAGCGCGCTATGTGTTAGCTGCCCGGATCTTCACATGGTAAGGCTGCTTTCACATCGGCTTTTTTGCTGAACGGATCCGGCATATTATCTGTAACATAGCAATGACGGATCCGTCATGACCCACAATGCAAGTCAATGGGGGACAGATCCATTTTTAATTGTGTCATATTATGTCAGAGAAAACAGATCCGTCCCCATTGACTTGCATTGTGGGTCATGACGGATCCGTCTTGCTCCGCATCCCAGGTTAGGGGGTTATTTTAGTGGGTCCTGTAAGTAATAATCCATAATACCATTATATTACACTCCTGATCACTGCTGAATATATATCGCGGAAAAAATATCATTATTAATATAAAGGTGAACCAGAAAACTAACGCATTTGGAACATAGATGAACTATATATGTGCACAATAATACAAAATATCTTCTGGAACAGATGATTTGTCTACATATTACTGACAAGTGTGTATTATTTTGAAAAGAAATAAAAACAATACTACCATATTTGGAATATATGTTAGAATTATTTATTTTTGAATAGTGTTGAGCGAGCATCGCGTGTGCTCGAGTCAGTGTATTTAAATCTAATTTAGCCTCTATGTCTATGCAGAAGATCGCTGTACAGTGGGGGAATCCCCCAATGTAAGTCTGCGGCCTAGGAGTCCCTACTCTGACTCCATATATAGCTATGTCCGTATATGGAGTCAGTGCTTGGGGACACCCAGTGTATTTAAATCTAATTTAGTCTGTATTTCAGAAAAGTTTCTGCCAGGATTTGAACTCACAACCTTCTGCATTAGAAGTAAGCATCTTAACCTATACAACCCAATGATAAACTCTGCAGGAAAAATAATAGTAGTTTCTGTATAGGAATACTTACTACTTTAGAAACCACTATGAGGATTTTCCAGCACAGTTTATCATTGGGTTGTATTGTTGCCTCTAATGCAAAAGGTTGTGAGTTCAAATCCTAGCTGATACATTTTCGAAATAGAGATTTAAAAATGTATGGCACAAAATAAATGTGTAATTACAATATATATATATAGTTATTACACATTTATTTTGTGCCATACATTTTTTACAATTACTAAAAAACATATAAATTTAATTTAGTCTCTATTTTTGAAATGTATCAACCTGGATTTGAACTCACAACCTTCTGCATTTTTGACAAGAATCTTAACCACTGGGATATACAACCCGATGATAAACTATGCTGGAGAAAACTCATAATAGTTTCTAAAGTAGTAAGTATTCCTATACAGAAGGAATACTTACTGATGCAGAAACTACTATGAGGTTTTTTTCAGCATAGTTTATCATTGGGTTGTATAGCCCAGTGGTTAGGATGCTTGTCTAAAATGCAGACGGTTGTGAGTTCAAATCCTGACAGACATTTTTCTGAAATACAGACTAAATTAGATTAAATACACTGGGGTGTCCCCAAGAACTGACTCCATATATGGACATAGATAAATATGGAGTCAGAGTAGGGACTCCTTAGCCCGAACTAGAGTCCCGACACCCTCCCCTCTTCAGAGCAGGGGGTGCCTGGTTTAATGCTCGGGGACTTCCATTGTGCTCAATAAACACTATTTTTTAAACTATAATATCAGTAAAATGCCAACATTGACATCCAATCAGGTTATAAGAATGATATGCAGTAGATAAGGACCATATATATATATAGTCCCCTAATGGATGCCTGTGTGGAGACAAAGAGAGACCAAACAGAACCTCATATGCAGTTATTAGAGGGGCATTGGCATTTTAAGTGTGTGAGTTTTTATTTTTGACCTTTTATATTTTTATATTTTAGTCATATTTTTTTTATATCAGATATAATAAATGAATATATGGATATCTTATATTATCTATCTATCTATCTATCTATCTATCTATCTATCCCATATCTATCTATCTATCTATCTATCTATCTATCTATCTATCCCATATCTATCTATCTATCTATCTATCTATCCCTGGGAGGTCTTGTAAACCTACTTCACTTATATTGATCAGTGGTTAAGGGCACTTTCACACTTGCGTTGAAGGATTCCGTCAGGCAGTTCAGTCAACGGAACTGCTCGACGGATCCGTTAAAACACTTGAAAACTAATTTAATTTGCAAACGGATCCGTTTGCAGATCCGTTTGACAATTGTTTTGAAATAACGGATCCGTCTTTCCGTTGTCATCCGTAAAAACTGATCCGTTATTTATTATTTTACCATTGTTAAAGGTCTGCGCATGAGCAGACTGGAGGAACGGATCTGTTAATGTGTCAATTTTCAATGTCGGATCCGCCCTTAATACATTTCAATGGAAATTAATGGCGGATCCGTCATTTCGTTAAGTGTTTCCGCTTTTCTGGACGGAGATAAAAATACAACATGCTGCGCTTTTATCTGCGTCCAAAAAACGTGAAAGGACTGAACCGAAGACAAACTGATGCAAATTGAACGGATCGCTCTCCATTCAGAATGCATTAGGATAAAACTGATCATTATTTTTCCGTTATTGAGCCCCGAGGACTGAACTCAATGACGGAAAACTTTGACGCTAGTGTGAAAGTACCCTAAGTTGCTCTTAAATGAAAAAAATAAAAATAAATACTAATCCCTCCTGACCCATATCGGGCTCTTACAGTAAAGAATCCTCCCCGCTGTAGGTACCTGAACCCTTACTCCTCCAGGAGGCGCTCTTGTCTGTTGAGATGAAGATCCGCTCCCAGTATTTTTGGTATAGACTTTACAAATACTTGTAGTTGCTTATGTTTTGTAACGCTCTTAAAGGAACCCTCTGGATACAATGGATGCTCTATGTTCTGCATAGTACAGCTCCAAAGAAGGCGCACCCTGGCACATGGATTCTGATTGGCTGGCTCTTCTCTGAATACTTGTGTCATGCCCCGCCCCCAGCCTCGTCTAGATCTGCCTGGAGTGCCCCTCTAATCTCTCCTTATAACGGAGGTTTTCTACCACCCTGATCGATTCTTTATTCTTCTCTGGATATTTCTTTTCTCTGGAAATGTTATGGCTGTAACTGGAGAGATTTCATTACTGAATCACTGAGACAGCGGCAGTATCTGGCCTGAGCCGCGGTCAATATCAGCCGTCCTTCTGTTTGTCTGTAATGAGCGGCCTGACATCTGCATCTAATGGCTCATTAGATTAATTACTAGGAGACATCAGCCCTGGGATGGAACATGGCTATTTTCCATTGCAAAACTCTTGAAGGCTACATAGAAATAGTAATTTGCATTGTATGGCGGGCAAGGTGCAAGGCACATCTGCAGCATGTAATCGGAATGGGTTGTAGCAGAGATGAGCGCAGCTCTGGAGCACATACCGATCCACTGTATTGATCTCCTACAACGTACACATTAAAGGGCATCTCCACTGCAATAACCACAGGCAGCATAGTGTTTCTTTCTAGGATCTTGTGTATTCATCTTCAAGATCCCTTTAGACTCTTCTGCAAGCTCTGGGACATTGAGTAGACTAGCAATCAGTTGGCTTCCTGTCCGGGTGACCACCATTATTTGCATACAGGCAGGTTTTACTTCCCTCTAGCTCCAGCAATGGGAGACTGTAACGTAGGGGAGATATTTTATGACCTGAGCAAAAAAAAAAAATAGTATAAATTTAAAAAAAATTCCTAGGATTTTCTGATTGTCGTAAAACCCTTTTAATACTTAAAGGGGCGACTTCATCAAGTTAACCCTTTCTCTAAATGAATACCCACCAGCATGGGCGTAGCTATAGGGGTTGCAGAGGTAGCAGTCGCTACAGGGCCCAGGAGCCTGAGGGGCTCCAAAGACCCTTGTGCCGCATAGGAAGACACACAAAGCACTGAGGGAAGGGGGGGCCCAAGCTGAACTCTTGCACCAGGGCCCATGAGCCCTTAGCTACGCCCCTGCCCACCAGTGTTCAGCTGATTGCTGTGGATCCAACACCTGAGACCCCCAGTGCCCATTGAAACAAATATGCAATCATGTAACACATAGTTTCATTTGATACTCCCCAATGACCCCAATTAAAGGGACACCATATTGGAGTTTAATATCTTATTTAATCAGTTATTTTAGATATTCACTGTGACTACATATGCTATTTCGTATTATGACAACCAATCCACTTCTAGAAAAGACAGGATGTTGTCACAGTCCGCCCAGGGTTGCGCCTAGCCTTTCTGCTGCATGAGGCGAAAACTGAAACTGCGCCCCTCCCCCCCAATGCCAATTTCTTAACCTAATCCCTTTGCCACGATGAAAGCGCTCATTGCCCATGGCCCTTCCGCTGCCCCCCTCTTTCCCCTACCTGGCCTCATTGGTGGTGCACCCCTGGCCCCGCCCCTGCTCAAATATTTAGATATTTTTCTAGAAAAACTCCCATCTGTTTTGCGGTGGGTGGAGGACTGCGATCTTCTGCTGACAAGTCTCTATCAAGTCCAGCAGAAAGCATTGATGAATTCAATTCTCGTGTGATTGTTATTTTTTAGGAGATTTATTGTCCATATATGAAGGCGGCTGATCAGTCATTTCTATGTTTTCTGCAGAACTAGGTTGAGCCTCACACTGTCACAACCATATATTTGCATTAAAGGAGATCAGGTTGCTAAGCAACAGCAATGTTGGTGCTACATTCAATCTGCATGATACATACCGAACAATGGGAAAATTAACTTACTGTGCATGATGCTCTGCAGAGGCCACAGCGCCAAATCCTGAGAATCTGACATCATTTCATTTTCTCTTCTGAGCTTTGAATATTGGAAGAATAACCTTCGCAAAAAAAGTTGGCAGAATAACGGACCATGACGAAACTCTCCAGCCTGCAAACCTGCAAACAGGGGGTCAGCGCTGTCTATTCTGTGTGATAAATATCTTTTGTGGCTTTTAATTCTCTGGGTGTGAAGTGAAATTCAAAACAATCATCACCTAATAAGTGAATAATTCCGAAAGAAGAGAGTAGGTCACACAGACCACTGCATGAAATATACTGACCATAGGAAGATACAACTGATCTGCCTAAACTATATACAACAATGAACCACTGAACAGTTTCCTATGAGCCAGAAATATTACTATTAATAATAATAATAATGCCCCTATGTACTATAACAATATAACTATTAAACCAATTAAAAATAATATAACTACATTAATACTGATCCTATGTACAAGAATATAACTACTATAATACTGCCTCCTATATACAAGAATATAACTACTATAATACTGCCTCCTATATACAAGAATATAACTACTATAATACTGCTTCCTATGTACAAGAATATACCCACTATAATACTGCTCCTATGTACAGGAATATAACTACTATAATACTGCTCCTATGTACAGGAATATAACTACTATAATACTGCCTACTATCTTCAAGAATATAACTATAATACTGCTCCTGTATACAGGAATATAACTACTATAATACTGCCTACTATCTTCAAGAATATAACTACTATAATACTGCCTCCTATGTACAAGAATATAACTACTATAATACTGCCTACTATCTACAAGAATATAACTACTATAATATTGCCTCCTATGTACAAGAATATAACTACTATAATACTGCCTCCTATGCACAATAATATAACTACTATAATACTGCTTCTATGTACAAGAATATAACTACTATAATACTGCCTCCTATGTATAAGAATATAACTACTATAATACTGCTCCTATGTACAAGAATATAACTACTATAATACTGCTCCTATGTACAGGAATATAACTACTATAATACTGCCTCTTATATACAAGAATATAACTACTATAATACTGCTCCTATGTACAAGAATATAACTACAATAATACTGCTCCTATGTACAAGAATGTAACTACTATAATACTGCTCCTATGTACAAGAATATAACTACTATAATACTGCTCCTATGTACAAGAATATAACTACTATAATACTGCTCCTATGTACAAGAATATAACTACTATAATACTGCTCCTCTGTACAAGAATATAACTACTATAATACTGCCCCTATGTACAAGAATATAACTGCTATAATACTGCTTCTATGTACAAGAATATAACTACTATAATACTGCCTCCTATGTACAAGAATAAAACTACTATAATACTGCTCCTATGTACAAGAATATAATTACTATAATACTGCTCCTATGTACAAGAATATAACTACTATAATACTGCTCCTATGTACAAGAATATAACTACTATAATACTGCCTCCTATGTACGAGAATATAACTACTATAATACTGCTCCTATGTACAAGAATAAAAATACTATAATACTGCCTCCTATGTACGAGAATATAACTACTATAATATTGCTCCTATGTACAAGAATAAAAATACTATAATACTGCTCCTATGTACAAGAATATAACTACTATAATACTGCCTCCTATGTACAAGAATATAACTGCTATAATACTGCCTCCTATGTACAAGAATATAACTCCTTTAATACTGCTCCTATGTACAATAATATAACTACTATAATACTGCTCCTATGTACAAGAATATAACTACTATAATACTGCCTCCTATGTACAAGAATATAACTACTATAATACTGCGCCTATGTACAAGAATATAACTACTATAATACTGCTCCTATGTACAAGAATATAACTACTATAATACTGCCCCCTATATACAATAATATAACTACTATAATACTGCTCCTATCTACAAGAATATAACTACTATAATACTGCTCCTATATACAATAATATAACTACTATAATACTGCTCCTATGTACAAGAATATAACTACTATAATACTGCTCCTATGTACAGGAATATAACTACTATAATACTGCCTCCCATGTACAAGAATATAACTACTATAATACTGCTCCTATGTACAAGAATATAACTACTATAATACTGCTTCTATATACAAGAATATAACTACTATAATACTGCCTCCTATGTACAAGAATATAACTACTATATAACTGCTCCTATGTACAAGAATATAACTACTATAATACTGCTCCTATGTACAAGAATATATCTACTATAATACTGCTCCTATGTACAAGAATATAACTGCTATAATACTGCCTCCTATGTACAAGTATCAGGACCCAGTTCCTTCACTCCACCGTATGGTCCTGTCTCTTTTGATCCCCTCATGCTTGGCATCACGAGTCCCTCTATAGACCAGGAGATCTGTTGGAAGAGCTCTGTCCTTAGTAAATGAGCTCTCTAACTGCCCCCTGATGAGCCTAATAAGATCCTCGGCTCCTCACTAGCGGAGTGGATGATGGTGGAGTTGGAAGCCTCCCTTCTCTCCCCCAAATCTGGAAAACCAGGTCCTTTTCCTTGAATTAGTGATATAGGACAACAAGTATCTAAAACCAAATCTGGTGGGCGGTGATTTCTGAGAGGGGAGGGTTAAAACTTATTTACTTGACTAATTAAGTTTGATGAAGAACAGTAAAAAATATCTCACAAGTATCTCTTTCCATTGAGAGCACAGGCACAGTCGATCGAGCCGATCATGGATGATTTTTTTTTTGGTGGGGGGAGGAGACATAGCTGTCCAACAAACAAGCGTATCTAGGGTTATGACCACCTTTGGAAATGAAAAAGGATAGGAGGAACAAGAACCATGATGTCCACTCCTGGGATGATGGGTTTAGTTACATATTCTCTATGTCTTCCCACCACTATGGGGAGCTCAGTGCACAGGAGTTTATACAGTTACCATTGAACTGAACGGAACCTGTAAAATCTCTTCGCACTGAGTTCCACTCAGAGGCATCTGCAGGAAAATGCTGTGGATTTATGTCAGGAAGAAGGAGCCCTGTGCCAGGCCCATCTTTTCATCATAGCAGTGACGTAATCTGTCTCCATGGTGAGTATCCCATCGTTAATGCCCCTTTGCCATCTTGTGTTTGTAGGCTATGGCTAGCGGTAGTAGACACCGATGGTTCCTTCACCATCTAGTCCCTTGCTCTACTCTTACCAATTCTTGGCATCTGGCTTCAGCTTGGAGATATGCGACCAGATTCTGGCTCATGAGGTTACCGCACTTTTGTGATCTCTGGGAAGGTCTCCAGCTTCTTCTAATCTGCACTCTTATCATTGTTTCCAGCAGAGCACTGGTTAACTGTTAATTAGAGGCCATTCTGGTGAAGAATCCTGCAGAAGGGGAAATTCCTTCTCATTAAATACGCACTCGATGACCCGTTGTTGGGTGACAGACGGTCTGTGTGTAGAATGCTAATGTCCTCTTCTCGAGCACCAGAAAGGTATTCAACATTTGCAACATTAGAGGCTTTCAAAAACATTCCTTCTACCGTCTTCCGAGCTGGTCCTCCTTATAGGAGTCACCGCCCACAATCTGGCTGCTTGCCTATATCACACCGCAACCTAAGCTACATATTGCCGCTTTATACATAGGGAAAGAGATGTATCTGCACTCCCTTGTAAAAATATTGTTGCTGTTTTCTTTTGGAGGAGGGGGGGGGGGGGGGGCATTTCTATGGTTCTTTACTTTTTTTAGTACAACTCATAAGACAATATATGGTGTCACTGGGTTATGACATCAACAAAATGAATGAAAGGGGTTGTCTAGCCAACAATAACATTTTTAAACAGACTCAGATTGGAGCTAAAAAATTAAATAAGTGATATTTACTTCCTGAGTCCCTCACCATTCCTGTTCCAGTCCAATTTAGTCATTGGCTGAGAGGTCACTGCCTGCCTTTCGAAAGGAAGCTGGAAGTAGAGAGAAGTGAGGGACTAGGAAACATCATCTCTAGACCACTGTGCCCTAGACTCCTTACATCATTGATAGTTCCATGACTGAAGTGAGAAATTAGGGCAGATTGGACATCAGGATCATCATGGCGGAGCAGTCATTTCCTTCCTTTCGAGAGGAACCAGGAATCAGAGAGAGGTGGGGGACTAGGAAACATCATCTCTGGTCCACTGTGCCCTAGACTCTTTACATCATTAATAGTTCCCTGATGGAAGTGAGAAATTAGGGCACATTGGGCATTGGGACACTCATGGCAGAGCAGTCATTTCCTGCTTTTCGAGAGGAACCAGGAATCAGAGAGAGGTGGGGGACTAGGAAACATCATCTCCGGACCACCGTGCCCTGGACTCTTTATGTCATTGATAGTTCCCTGATGGAAGTGAGAAATATGGGCACATTGGGCATTGGGATCCTCATAGCAGAGCAGTCATTTCCTTCCTTTCGAGAGGAACCAGGAATCAGAGAGAGGTGGGGGACTAGGAAACGTCATCTCTAGACCACTGTGCCCTAGACTCTTTACATCATTGATAGTTCCATGACTGAAGTGAGAAATTAGGGCAGATTGGACATCAGGATCCTTATGGCGGAGCAGTCATTTCCTGCCTTTCGAGAGGAACCAGGAATCAGAGAGAGGTGGGGGACTAGGAAACATCATCTCTGGACCACCGTGCCCTGGGCTCTTTACGTCATTGATAGTTCCATAATGGAAGTGAGAAATTAGGGAGATTAGGCATTGGGATCCTCATGGCTGAGCAGTCATTTCCTGCCTTTCGAGAGGCACCAGAGAGGTGGACTAAGACACATCATCTCTAGCCAACCGTGTTCTGGACTTTTTACATCATAAGAGAAGTGAGAAAATAGGGTAGATTAGGCATTGGAATCCTCAACATTGTCCAGACCGATGGAATCAATACAAATAAGAAGACTGTTAGTTTTTGTATCTCCAAATTTGTAAGAATGGTAACTGGGGCTGTGAGTTGTATGTACTGGCGATGTCCATAAGAAAGGGTCTTGATTTCTGGCCACCCCTGATCACAGGTTGTTGTAGATACCCTTCAATCCAGCCCCAGTGCCCTTTTGTACTGGTGAGGTTGTCCTCTTCCAGAACTCCAGCCAGTATGTTCTTTCCAACATGTCGACCTCCAAATCCAAAAAGTTTTACTATCAATACTTTTGTCTTTTTGCCAGTTTTAGTCTCCGAGCAACAAGGTAATTCGTTATTTGGATATGATCTTGATGAGCTGTTCCAAAAAAAACAAAAACAAACTAATTTTCCAGTGTTCTCCATGAGGACATAGGAAATGTCTCTCGTTCTAAAGAGAAACAGAAGCAGCTAATGTCATACTTGTGGAGACAATGACATCAACCGTGAAGATCATTTATCAGGACAGAGCGTTGTTTGCCACGGCCATTAGTCTGATTTGATATCCTGCGGAAAATAACGCAATGATTGCTCGCAGGTCCCATCACGGCCAGTTCATGGCTAGTTGGCAGGAGGAAACTTTATCGGTTATGATTTTGTCACGCCAGGACTGAGGGTGGGAAGGGCAGGATGCCAACGCTAGTTATTAACGTCGCTTATGTTCTATTTGCTTTTTATGGAATGTTTTTTTTTATGTTAGTATTTTATCTTTCTGTTTATTCCATATAGTGATGAGTAGTGTTGAGTGCGAATATTCGAAAAGTGAATTTTTATCTTCGCGATTTCACGAATATTTCGAATATCGCACTATTTATTTGCAATCACGAATATTCTTTTTTTTTTTTTACACAGTACACATCACAATGCACATTACAGTGAAGTGCCGAAAATCGCATCCCAATAAAAAAAATCGCGTTACGAATATTCACGCTCCACTCTGACAGTGAGTAGAGCACGAATAATCGTAACGCGATTTTTTATTGCGGTGCGAATATCGGCACTTCACTGATCCCTCCCATCTTAGTTTGAAAACTGTACCACGCCCCTTTCTCGTATGCGCATGCGATTTTTACATTGCGACTATCGCAATGAATGTTAGTAATCGAATATAGTGAATTCGCAAATATTTGACGAATATTCGCCCATATATTCGTCAAATATAGCAAAATCGAATATAGCCGATGCCGCTCAAATTTCCATAGAAAAAAGGCAAAGAATGGCTACCAAATAGCATGGTGGACCACCCAATGCCTGTAGAATAGCCTTGACCCCACCTCAATGACTTCATATAACATGCAGCTGTGATTCAACAATGACCCAATTTGACTCACTCTGGTTCGTACCTCAGGAAGTTTTGGTTCATTGCAGATGTCAACAGTCATATTTTTCTGCAAGTTTTTCCCGTAAAACATATCTGAAAGTGTAACAGTTTCAGTTTATTTTTAATATTGAGTAAAGACGAGGAGGTTAAACATTTTTGTAATATACTTTATTAGAGAAAGAGGTTTCTTTGTACTAGAGGCTACTTTCACACTAGCGGCACAGACCTCCGGCAGGCTCTTCCGTCGGGTGAACAGCCTGTCGGATCTGTCCTGCTGCTATTGAACGTGTGCCCCTGGACTACCGCTCCGACCCCATTGACTATAATAGGGGCGGCGTGGGGTGGAGTTCCGGCGGCGGCTCGGCAGCGCACGCCGAGAGGCTGCCGGAATAAACTAAGACATGTAGTCCGGGGGCACACGTTCACTTGCGGCAGGACGGATCCGACAGGCTGTTCATCCGACGGAACAGCCTGCCGGAGGTCCGTGACGCTATTGTGAAAGTAGCCTAACTGCGGAGAGACTGTGTTCAGCTTCCTACTGAGCGCTGAAGACTCCTGTGTCAGATAGGCAGGGTGATGGGGCACATTTACATAGCTGGTGGGGCCGGCTGGAAGCCTCTGTACATTGCATACAAGCGTCTTCTGCGGGCATCTCTGAGTAGATCAGGGGCAAGGTTTAAAGCGGTCTTCCTATCTCAGACAATGGGGACATATCGCTCCCCAGAGGTGAGACCCAGCACCTACACCGAGAACGGGGCCTGCAAAGCTGTGGAGGGTGCACTGCGCATGCGCTGCCGCCCTTTATTCATTTCTATGGAGTGCTGGCTCAGATATTTCCGTTGGCCCCATAGAAATTAATGGGAGCGGTGGCCGCGCAAGCGCTATTTCTATGGGGAGAGTGCTGGGTGGTGGCCGGACTGAGGAAACCTCACAGGCTGTGGCTAAAAGAGGTTGAGCCAAATAAACTTTGACTTGTGACATTTTTCTGCCACAACCATGAAGCTACATAATTATGTTGTGTGTGTCGCCTCTTGTGCTAAATATGTAGCTTGATTTTGATAAATTTGGAGACATTTGTTCCGGTATTGTGTATTGAGCGATGTGCGGGTTTGCCACGTTGCAATGTATATCTCTACCACCAGGGGGTGCTAGGGCTGAAGGTGGTGGATATTTTGTTCAACAGCACACTGTGTGGCCAGGTGTGGTACTACATTTAAAATGCAAAAAAATAGTTTTAAAGGGAATTCTGTCTCTTGGAGCATTATCACGATGCCTGTATGGCATAAAATGACACTTCTCATGTGAATTTTTTCTTTTTCTCACACGATGAGGCACTTCGGTCTTTTTATAATCCGGTGACTATTGTATTGGCTTTTCATGCCCATGATGATTATGTCTATTCTCCTGCACATTCGGCTGGCTCCTGACATGAAGCATCAGAGAATACACATCGCACTTTGCAGTAATTAAACCCTTTATGCGTCCTCTCCTGATTTTCACAGTAATTAACCATCCGTTTATTTCAGCCGGTGGTCAATTATAGGATTGTTGGCGCAGATGTGCGCACTCTTCAACTTATCCTCAAGCGGAGGATTATCCCGTCATTCAGACGGGAAATTTGCCATTGCTGGATTTTGGTTATAGTAATTAAGGATTGTTTTTTGAGGAAGTGGGACGTACGGTTAGGCGGTATTATTTATCAAATTAATTGCAAAGGGATTTAAGAAATCAGGTTACTAAAAAGTGCGAAACCATGCGTTAAAATGTACTTCTGTATCATTAAAAAGAACATCTGGCGATATACTGGTCTGCACAGCCTTTCCTCCATTCACATCTAAAGCTGCTGTCAAAAGTCTGATGGTCGCTCTTGCCAACAGTCAGCAGCTTAGCCCCGCCCCTTTGTCAGACATGTGACCCAAGAGCTCATGAGCTTCAGCTGTGCAGTGGATACATTGTAGCAACTTGGGGCTGTTCCTCTATGACGCAGTTTGTCTCACAGGAAGAAATATGTCAGCTGTCATGTGACAGTTAAGCCCCGCCCAAGTTAGTAAAGTAGTTTTTTTTAAATGTTAATTTTTTTCAGTGGTAACTATGTACCCATCACATCCTGTAAAGGTTTCATTAGTGCAAAACTATGTAACGACTGGGCTTTCACACAAATAATCCTATCATCGTGTCTGTGTATACAGCTCCTATGCATAGCTATGTGTCTCTGTGGACACCAGCTACAAGGAAGCTCTGTGCATGGATCCGATCCTGCCGTGTCTCCCTCTGTCTGTAGGTTAAAAAGAGAAGGGGCCAGGAGGAGGCTATGAGAGGTTTGCTCCTAGTTGTTTTACATGGTGATGCATAGGTCTGCATAGGAGCTGTATACACAAAACGGTAGAAGATTATAATTCTCTCCCTTTTTAGCTGGAAATGGCAGCCAATGTTTAGCCACTATTTTTTAAATTATTATTGGAAAGTGCCAATTTTCGGACGATCATGGAGAGTCCCTATGTTCAGCTTGTTTATGGGGTGCCTTCTAACAGAAAGGTATTTTCACAAGTGGACAGCCCATTAAAGGGCGTCTGTCAGCAGTTCTGTCCCTATGACACCGGCTGACCTGTTACATGTGCGCTCGGCAGCTGAAGACCTCCGTGTTGGTCCCATGTTCATATGTGCCCGCATTGCTGAGAAAAATTATGTTTTATTATATGCAAATGAGTCTCTAGGAGCAACGGGGGCGTTACCATTACACCTAGAGGCTCTGCTCTCTCTGCAACTGCCACGCCCTCTGCACTTTGATTGACAGGTCAGGTGTGATGACGTTTCTACTGCCTGGTCCTGTCAATCAAAGGGCAGAGGGAGCGGGTTTCATTTACAATTATTTTTTTTGTTTCCCTTAAAAAATTTAATGAAATCGGAGTTGGAGGAGGGTTGAGGTTCCTCAAGGCCAGAGTTGAGCAGTGAAGACAAGCAGTCTGTACCGGCAATACATTACCTCTATAGTGAGAGCTTTTATGACTTGTTCTTCACAGACTCTTCTGCTTCAACGGCTTTTCAAAAAGAAAAAATAATTCAGAATTTTCAATAGTTCAATTTTCCTGTCATTCCCCAGGCAGAGCAACGATTGTGTTGATGTAATTTTCACACTATTTCTTCTTACCCTCTTCTTTCTTCTTGTATTTGTTATAGAGCCCCGGACTGAAATCTGAAGCTTTTGTCAAGCAGATTTTTTTGTATTTATTTTTATTATTTTCTTGGGAGAAGAGCAGAATAATTCACAGAAATCTTCAAACAAGATAAAAATGGAGATGATCATCAGACTGTACTTGCTGCTCACTGTGGCTTCTTCTCTGGTAGGTATCACCAGCCTATTTTTCATCTTTGCTGTGTAGATCTGGACAGGGTCAGCAGAGTCCTCTCTTTATCATTGAAGGGTGGGGTCATCAGAGTCATCTTGCTGGAATTAGAAGCCGTAGTCAGGAGAGTTACCCAGAGTTAGTGATCAGCCATCTGATCATTAGATGGCAGGGTTAGCAGAGTCATCTCATATCATTAGTAGTGATGAGCGGGAGGTGCCATATTCGATTTCACGATATTTTGCAAATATTCGATTGAATATTCGTCATATATTCATCGAAATCGAATATTCGTCATTATTCTATATATTGCGAATGTTACGCAAATTTATATTCGCATTGCGAATTCAACTTAGATCTGAATTCCTAATGGTTGTATTGCTAGAATATAACGAATATCACAAACATAGCGCTATATTCTCAATCTTCGTTATATTCTAGCAACAACCATGAGGAACTCAGCTTTAAGTTTAATTCGTGAAGCGAACATATACTCGCATTGCAAATTCAACTTAGAGCTGGGTTCATAATGGTTGTTGCTAGAATATAACGAAGATTGAGAATATAGCGCTATATTCGTGGATTCGTGCTATTCGTTATATTCTAGCAATACAACCATTAGGAACCCAGCTGTAAGTTTAATTCAGGCTATATTAACCGCATTGCGATTACAACTTAGCCAAATTTGTAAGATCGTGATTCTCACATCCGACAATACATTTTAGCATGGAGGCGTTCCCATGCACACGGAAAGTCGGCAGAAGCGGCAACGATCATTGACTGGAGCCGGCAGGGAGCCAGGAATCCTCTGGACAGGTAAGAACAGCTTTTGGGAAGTGGGAAGACAACCAGAGAGCAACAATGATTCGCGAATTTGCGAAGTGCCGATATTCACAAAAAAAATTTGCTATTCGCATATTCGCGCTCAACACTAATCATTGGAGGGAATAGTAGGAAGTTCATCTCATGAACAGGGTCAGCAGAGTCATCTCATTATCTTTAGTTTATGGGATCAGCAGAGTCATCTCATTCTTATTAGAGGGCAGAGTCAGAAGAGTCATCTCATTATTATAAAATGGTGTGGTCAGAAGTGTCCTCTCATTATAATTAGGGGGGCAGGGTCACCTCGTTATCATTAGAGGGTAGGGTCTGCAAAGTCATATCATTTTCATTAGAGGGGATGCTAAGCAGTCATATCATTATCAATAGATTAAATTACGGTATGTTTAAATGGAGGAGGTGGAGACTTCCCTCTGCTTAGGACTCCTCCTGTGATAGAAGAGTCCATTGAAAAGCTAATGGAGATTTGAGCTTAAATGATCAGAAATGTACTATAGGGCACAGAGCTGAGCCGAAAGCTTCTTCGCCTTCATCTTTATTACGTTGGCTGCTGGTGCTCCCTCACTGACTTTTACCATGATTGATGCCCACACACCTTAGACATAACTTGGCCAAACTCTCTGGTTCCTGCACTTTGGTTATCTGTTGTGTCCAACTCCAATTCCTGATTCTTCTCCAATGCCAATGTAGTTGGAAGGAAGGATCGGGCATGTTGGCTTTCAGAACTTCTTCAGAACTATGTTCAGAAATTCTTTGTTTGCTTTGTCGATTTACTGAATGTCATGTTGTAAAATGTGTTGGAATATGAATTGAACAAAAACCTGTGTCGCCAGTGGACGTGCGTGTGCGCTAATTTTTTATCCAATTTTCGGGTATTAAAAATGATATAATGTTACCCAACAAAATTCTTCCCTGTCAAAAGTTTTGGGACAAAAAAGGGCACAAGATAACGGCCCAGTGCCATGTACATCTCAAAGAGTGACAACCGCAAATAATTGAATAGGAGGTTACTTTTTATATTAGTCAAAAACATCACATCAATTTTTTAATTTCTAAAATAACCTCAAAGGGGTTTTCTAGAATATGACACCAGTGGACTACCCTTAGGACAGGCCATTAAAGGATGATTTCTAGGTGCCATATTAACCAGCAGAATGAAGAGGCTGGAGCACTGGGGTCTCTTTCCTGTCCAGCGATGTCCAAATGGATGAGGCTAGATCCGGTTCTGCTGTTTAACCCTTTCAAGTAAATGGTGGACAGTTGAGCTGCAGCAGCAGGCGTGGACCCACAACGTCACTGAATGGATCTGACTTAGGGTTCTAACTTCTAAGGAGTTGACTAAATGGTCACAAAGGTCTTCACACTTTAAACTCGTATAGGGATCTGGACTGTGCTGCAGGGAAGCTACCTACCTCTTGGAGTAGTCTCTGTACAGTCACAGCTGACCCAGGCGGGTCAAAAGACACCAGTGCAAAGCACCAAGGGGACAAATGAGAGAGGTCAGTGGACAGGCTGAGGTCAGGGCAGGTAGACTTTGGTCAGTCCAGTGAAAAAGTGGTAGGCCAGAGCAGATGGCACAGGATGAATATGGAAGTCAGGCATGTGCCAGGACAGAAAACAGATGGCAATCTGCTAAACAGAAAGAGGTCAGAACAATTCTATAACAATTCTTCACAGGACTAAACAACCTAGGTCCTTATTGCTCAGGCCCCCAGAGAGGAAGGCAACTTAAATGGTCCAGAAAAGGCTTCCATTGGCCGGAGACCGATTAGATGTTGGCTTTTTAAAGGGGTTGTGCATATTGGGTGGGTGGAGGGAGTTAGGCAATCTCACCCTCTTGGTCAGACCTATGAAGGAAAGCTTACTTATATGCTTCCAACTGGCTCCCCACTCCTATTCTACCCTGCTCCACGGCGCCCCCAGGATATCAACTTCCATTTTAACACCACTGCAGCCAATCACGAGCCACAGTGGTGACCTATTTCCCTGGCATCAAGTGACCATTTAATATGATGCAAGGGGAGCAGGCCACCGGTCAGTGACTGGCTGCAGTGGTGTTAAAACGGAAGTTGACATTGTAACGCAGCGGAGCAGCCAAGGCCAGGGAGAGAAGGAGCTGGGACCCCAAGAATAAGGGTTTGCCAAACCCACCCCAAAGGTGGACACTCCCAATAAGAATAGGGAAGAGTGTGTGCACCCTATGGGAGCAGGGAATAGCACCAAGTGAAGGAAGATGACATGGGTGCAGACCGCTGGCATCACACAGCACTATGGGCAGCCACACCATGGACAATTGTGTGCTGTGGATAGCAGTGGTTGGCCGTGGTCCTTGGGGGTGGGGATTGCACCAAAGTTTTATATCCTGTAAAATGGCTTTACTGTAAAGAAAAACAACAATCAATGTCTTGGGCAAATGTAGAGACAACTTGTGGGGTCTAAGGAGGACCACTAATGTCTAAAGCTTCAGCTCAATCCGGTACTAGTCCCGAAGACGCTTTCCTCCCAAATATTCTCCACCGAAGTCTTTATTGGCTTTCCTTCGTGCTCCTGGTCTTCTGGTGCTGCAGAAATCACAGGGATCGCATCAGCCTCCTCTTGGCTGGATAATGGCGTTCTGCCCTGTTCGAGTTTGGAAATGCAGTAATGATATTTGATTAACCTAAGCCGTTTTGAAAAATTGTAGGGAGAATTCTTTTGAATGCCGTTCCTTGGGGTTGGAAAAAAGGCTCTTCAAAAACAAAGAAAGTCATGAGTCATAAATCTGGCTCCGTGTTGGAAGTGAATATTAAACTCAACTGCAATGCAGGTGTTTTACCAGGCAGCGATAATTCACACGGACTCGTTTCCATAGATATCGCTTGGCTTCATTGTGTGACTCTGGAGCGAGGTGACATCAGGACAGGCAGCGGTTATTGTAGTTATTGAGGACTTTGACATTTGGACATTTGTGGACATTTGCCTATATCCCCTATGCAAATTTAAAACTTCTTACTTCATTTATCTTGAAAGGGTTAACTTATACTGTTTAATACTATGCACCTGTTCTTTATCACTGTATTTACATGGGTCTGTGGAAAGGGTTAATGAAGACCCTGAGAGACTGTTAGGGCTTTCATTGAGAAGCTGGCCATAGGGTTTAGAAAAGACCATGTTTTGGAGGGAAAAACCCCAGACTTGTTTACCACCAAAAGCAGACAGCCTGACCTTTTAAATGTAAGATATGTTGTTACTGTATGTCTGGAAACTTGTTTTTGTCTGGAAAACCTGCTGTGTCATTGCCACTGAGTATCATTGAAGCTCTAATGTAAATCTATACCAGACGGGAGCTGAAACAATGTATCTGTTGGTGCTGAGTTTCTCCACTCCGCCCCTCCTACTAGAAGGTTCTAGTCTAGCAAAAACTGTGTGACCCTAGTGTTCTGCAGTTAGGGACCAGTGCTTGGAGGGAAGACTCTGCCAGCCTGCATGGGTGACCGGAAGAAGAAGCTGAGATGGCGACGCTGAGCCACAGACCATGGGTCGCCAGCCCTATAACCAAAGAGCCACCCAGACTACTGAGCTACAGACCGTGGGCCCTTGACCAGGATGCCAGCCTTCTGAGAGAGAGAGGGACAGCTAGCTCAGGACTTTCCTCAGCATTATACCCTTCTTAAGCCAGGGAGGAGACTGGAGAAGCCAGCCATATGTCTCGCCTTGTCAGAGAGGAAGGAAAGAGGACGCACTCTGACTCCACCCTCAACCCCTGTCCCTGCCTACTTACACTACCAGCCCTAGGCAACGGGGCGTAACTGGGCGACTGTCCCTTACTTAACGTAAGTGCACAGAGGAAAGAAAAGGATTCTTTACGGTAAGAGCAGTGAGACTATGGAACTCTCTGCCTGAGGAGGTGGCGATGGTGAGTACAATAAAGGAATTCTGGATAGGCCTGGATGTATTTCTGGAGTGTAATAATATTACAGGCTACAGCTACTAGAGAGGGGTCGTTGATCCAGGGAGTTATTCTGATGCCTGATTGGAGTCGGGAAGGAATTTTTTACTCCCCTTAAGTAGGGAAAATTGGCTTCTACCTCACAGGATTTTTTTTGCCTTCCTCTGGATCAACTAGCAGGATGACAGGCCGAACTGGATAAACAAATGTCTTTTTTCGGCCTTATGTACTATGTTACTATGTCAGGTCAACAAGCCAAAGGTCAGAACCAGGAGAAGCGGGCAGTACAAATGGAGCGGGCAAATGTAAGGTCAACAGTCAGAGCTGAGGTCAAATCCAGGAGAGCAAATACGTACAAAGGATGAGACGAAGTCGAGGTCAAAGAACGAGCCAAGGTCACAAGGTCAATCAGAACAAGCAGCCACAGACGTGAGCCAAAAGGACAAGGAAGCACCAATGGACCAGTATCACAGGCAACCTATATCCAGCAGGTTGCCTGTATTTATAGTGGGGAGGGAGGGTCATGTGACGTGGCCAGCGTCACATGACCGACAGACAGACAAGTCGAGCACCAAGTGATCAGCTCAGCACTCAAGGCAGACCTAGGAGCAGCGAGCCTCCCATCTAGCAAAGCTACCCTGGGAACGAGGCCGAATACAGATCCTTGCTCCTGAAGCTAAGCAGCAGGTCTGTGGCTGATGGGAAACCAAGTGTGCCTTTGGCACCCAGTTACATATCTGTATTGTTTTGCACCTGAATCCCTCCAGTAAAGAAGCACCTTGGTTTGCTGCAGACCCTGACTCTCTGGACTTATTTCCCATTGGGGTGCACCACTCCTTACCATCCCTTCTGGAGAGCAGCAACACGTGGTGACACCTCGACGGTGTCATAGTGTGCGGTGAAAGATAAAGTTTTGGATAAATTTACTCTGTTGATAAATGATAAAACTAAATATAATGTAACACATCACTTAAAAATGGGAGGCAGATAACCCAGGATCTTTACACATCACCCATGTACATCACCCAGCATGCACACTATACGTCTATAGAAGTTTATAAGTCATGTTCTGATATACAGGTAGATGTCAGCTATACAGTAAATCAGTGCAGATACATGGTTACTGCTTAACAAAAATGTTACAGATTCTCTTTCCTCTGCTTTCGTCCATAGTGACTTCTGTACATTTCATAGAGCATGCTCACTACACTTTCCTATAGAATGCAATATGCCATTTATTTATTTATTTTTTATCTAGATGTGCATGTCTATTTTAATCTTGCAGCTTCATCTTAGTGTACATAGGGGGCAGTATTATAGTAGTTATATTCTTGTACATAGGAGCAGTATTATAGTAGTTATATTCTTGTACATAGGAGGCAGTATTATAGTAGTTATATTCTTGTACATAGGAGGCAGTATTATAGTAGTTATATTCTTGTACATAGGAGCAGTATTATAGTAGCTATATTCTTGTACATAGGAGCAGTATTATAGTAGCTATATTCTTGTACATAGGAGGCATTATTATAGTAGTTATATTCTTGTACATAGGAGGCAGTATTATAGTAGTTATATTCTTGTACATAGGAGGCAGTATTATAGTAGTTATATTCTTGTACATAGGGGGCAGTATTATAGTAGTTATATTCTTGTACATAGGAGCAGTATTATAGTAGCTATATTCTTGTACATAGGAGCAGTATTATAGTAGCTATATTCTTGTACATAGGAGGCATTATTATAGTCGATATATTGTTATACATAGGGGCAGTATTATAGGAGTTATATTCTTGTACATAGGAGGCAATTATATTCCTGTACATAGAACAAGAATAGAACAAAAATAAAAAAAAGTGATTGCAAAAGTGGGTATTATGTCTATCCTTTTCATGGAGGCATGATCTGAACTGCAGGCTACAGTCATCAGGATGGATTCAGGTGGACGATTAACTATAGCAACCAGCAGGTAAAAGCAATTCTGAAGGACCACTAAGCCTATTAGTGAAAGATAAAATACACAGGAGATAACCTTGCCCAGGCTCGGACTGGCCCACAGGGGTACAGGTGAATGAGACCTGCTGGTGGCTTCTTCTCCCCAGGACCTACCTTCTCAAAGTTGCTGCAGGGACCCCCATATTCAGTCATCTGGTGGCATCTTGCTGCTGTGTGAGCAGAAAATATTTGTATCCGTACGGTGGGCCCCCCAAAATAAAGTTTACTGGTGGGCCCTTAGGCACCCCAATCCGACACTGACCGTGCCCCCACGATATGTCAGTATGCTCTGTCTACTGCTACATCCTACAGAGAACACCGGGCTTAATCTCCTGCTGATCTGTTCTGTATTCAGGGGATGGGGTTTATCCAAAGGGGCATGGTTAACAAAATGATTGTCCTTCTGCAGACAGGGCAGAGGGGGGAGGCTCCTGCTGCAGCCAGTTCTCTTACAGCCAGAGACAGGGCATTGAGGAGGAGGAGGGTGGCTATGGCTGGTCTCCTGGGAAACTGAATCGTTTTTATATATTTCTTTGTTTAATTGTAAACTGAAATAAAATTGCATAAAACGAAAGTATGAAAAATAAGAAGTGCTGATAGATTTTTATTTTTTGTGCATTTTCTATATCTAGTGCTCTTTTTACGCAAAGCCAGTGGTGAAGGCCGAATGTCAATTAGTAGTGGTGTGAGGGAGCAGCCAAGTTACTCAAGCCTAGATAGACTGGAGAATAACAGCTGAGACATCTCAACTAGGGTGAAAACAAGAAACACGAACGCGTCCGAGCGAGACGCAACCAGGTGCATGAGAAATCAGGGTTAGAGGCAGGCGCAAAAGGGGTGAAGGATTTTACAGGATTTTTTGAGATTTTTAACCTCCTCAGGACCTCCTAACGCACGGATGCGTCCGGTCGGTGGTCCTGTTGCTCTGGCTGGACGCATCCGTGCGTCATCTCGCGAGACGCGAGATTTCCTGTGAACGCGTGCGCATTCACAGTGCCGCGCGTCTCACCAGTTATACTGTAGCCTGCCAGCGATGATCAATCGCTGGCAGGCTGTAGATGCGAAATAAATCGCATCAAAGTGGTATATCAGACGCTGTTTTGTTAACAGCGTCTGATATAGCTGCTACCTGGTCCTCTGGTCCCATTTGCTGGGATCGACCACCAGAGGACCAGGTAGCTATGTAAAGTTGCACCAAGCACCACACTACCCCCCCCCCCAATCACTTATCCGCGGATCCGCAAAATACGGACACTGGCAATGTGCTTTCCGCATTTTGCAGATTCGCACATTGCCAGAATTATATAGAAAATGCCTTTTCTTATCCGCAATTGCGGACAAGAATAGGACATGTTCTATATTTTTGCGGAACGGAAGTGCAGACCCGGAAGTGCGGATCCGTAATTCCGGATCCGAGTGGGACAAAGTCTGTCCCCATAGAAATGAATGGGTCCACAATTCCGTTCCGCAAACAGAATTGCGGACGTGTGAATGGGGCATAAGGGTCCCTTATCACCGCCAGTTAGTTAGCTACTTGTTAGGTAGTTAGCGCCCAGCCCACCGCACCGCAGTCACTGATTTTTGCAGAGATTTTTTCATCCACGATGATCGATACGAATGAAAAAATCTGTGCCGTTCATTTTTTTTTTTTTCAGCGCAGAGACCGAACAGAAAAAAAAAAATCTCATTCCCCGTATGCTCAATATACGGAGAATCGCAGAAACTCCTAATGCTGGCCATACGTGTAATGATTGCGGAGACCCTCAAATGCCAGGGCAGTACAAAAACCTCACATGTCACCCCATTTTAGAGAGAAGACACCCCAAGGTATTCCGTGAGGGGTATGGTGAGTTCATGTAAAATGTTATTTTTTGTCATAAGTTAGTGGAATATGAGACTTTGTAAAAAAAAATATATATATATATAAATTTCCGCTAACTTGTGCCAAATTTTTTTTTTTCTGTGAACTCGCCATGCCCCTCACGGAATACCTTGGGGTGTCTTCTTTCCAAAATGGGGTCACTTATGGGTATTTATACTGCCCTGGCATTTTAGAGGTCCTAAAGCGTGAGAATCCAAATGCGTAAAAATGCCCTGTGAAATCCTAAAGGTACTCATTGGTTTTAGGGCCCCTTTGCGCATCTTGGCTGCAAAAAGTGTCACTCATGTGGTATCGCCGTACTCAGGAGAAGTGGGGCAATGTGTTTTGGGGTGTATTTTTACATATACCCCTGCTGGAGTGTGAGAAATATCTCTGTAAATGACAACTTTTTAAACTTTTTATACAAAGTTGTCAGTTTACAGAGATATTTCTCTCACTCAACATGGGTATATGTAAAATACACCCCAAGACACATGCCCTACTTCTCCTGAGTACGGCGATACCACATGAGTGACACTTTTTGCAGCCTGAGATACAAAGGGCCCAAATTCCAACGAGTACCTTTAGGTTTTACATGGCGACTCACAATTTAGCCCGCCCAAAATGCCAGAACAGTAAACACACCCCACAAATGACCCCATTTCGGAAAGTAGACACCCCAAGGTATTCGCTGAGGGGCATAGTGAGTCCGTCTGAGATATTTTTTTTTTTTTTGCCAGAAGTTAGCAGAAATGGAAACTTTATTATTATTTTGTTTCCTCAGAAAGTGTCATTTTCCGCTAACTTGTGAAAAAAAATGAAATGATACATGAACTCACCATGCCCCTCCGCGAATACTTTGGGGTGTCTTCTTTCTAAAATGGTGTCATTTGGGGGGTATTCATACTATCCTGACATTCTAGCACCTGATGAAACATGACAGACGCTCAGAAAGTCAGAGCTGCTTCAAAATGCCGAAATTCACTGTTTTGCACCATAGTTTGTAAACGCTATAACTTTTACCCAAACCAATAAATATACACTTATTGGATTTTTTTTATCAAAGACATGTAGAACAATAAATTTTGCGAAAAATTTATATAGAAATGTAGTTTTTTTTAAAAAAATGTACAACAGAAAGTGAAAAATTTCATTTTTTTGCAAAACTTTCGGTCATTTTTGATTAATAGCAAAAAAAAGTAAAAATGTCAGCAGCAATGAAATACCACCAAGTGAAAGCTCTATTAGTGAGAAGAAAAGGAGGTAAAATTCATTTGGGTGGGAAGTTGTATGACGGAGCAATAAACGGTGAAAGTAGTGTAGTGCAGAATTGTAAAAAGTGGCCTGGTCATTAAGGGTGTTTAAGCTAGGGGGGCTGAGGGGGTTAAACTGATGACCTAACCTCTAGGGGGGGCCAATCAGCTGTTTGTAAAGGCTCACAGCTTTCCCTAGGCCGTGTGACATCATGTTCGATCGGTCAGATGGCCTAGGCATCGCTCAGTCCCATTCAAATGAATGGAGCAAGGCTGCAATACCACGCACAGCCATAATACAATGAACGGCGCGGTGCTTGGTAAGTAAGAAGGCCGCGGCACCCTCAGGAACACCTGTGCCTTCTCAAACAGCTGATTGTCAGGGGCTCTGGGTGTCGGACCCCCACCAATCGGATACTGATGACCCGATGTACATGTCGGATGTTAAACGCCTTCCCAACATATGAGGTAATAGTACATCATGGGGGCAAGTAACTTGCCGCATTTTGACGTACTATTACGTCATGGTGATTGGGCGGGCACCTGCTGTATCCTCCAGCATCGCTGTAAAAGCTGAAGCCGGAGATTAACCCCTTCTATGCCGTGATGGGAGCGCGACCAAACGGAACGGAATGCATTTTGGTGCATTCCGTTTCGTTCAGTTCAGTTTTGTCCCCATTGACAATGAATTGGGACAAAACGGAAGCGTTTTCTTCCACTATTGAGATCCTATGACGGATCTCAATAGCGGTATTGAAAAATGAAAATGCTAATGCGAAAGTAGTCTAGGACAATCGGTCAAAAATGAAAAAAAACTATGGCTCTCAGACTATGGAGACACTAAAACATAATTTTTTTGCTTTCAAAAATGCTATTATTGTGTAAAACTTAAATAAATAAGAAAAAGTATACATATTAGCTATTGCCACGTCCGTAACGACCTGCTCTATAAAAATGTCACATGACCTAACCCCTCAGGTGAACGCTGTAAAAATAAATAAAAACTGTGCCCAAAAAATAAATTTTTGGTCACCTTGCCACATAAAGTGTATTAATCAATGATCAAAAAATCATATGTATCCAAAACTGGTACCAATAAAAACGTCAACTCTTCCTGCAAAAATCGAGCCGATCAAAAATGCTTTATTATGTAAAACTGAAACAAACACACAAAGAAAGTAGACATATTTGATATTGTCGCGTCGTATCAACCTGCTTTATAAAAATAGCACATGTTCTACCCTGTCAGATTATTGTTGTAAAAAAAAAATATATAAAACGGTGCCAAAACAGCAATTTTTTGGTTACCTTGCCTCACAAAAAACGTAATATAGAGCAATTAAAAATCATATGTACCCCAAAATAGTACCAATAAAACTGGCACCTTATCCAATAGTTTCCAAAAAGGGGTCACTTTCTAGGAGTTTCTACTGTAAGGTGAATCGGGGGGCTTCAAATGGGACATGGCATCTAAAAACCAGTCCAGCAAAATCTGCCTTACAAAAACCATAAGGCGTTCCTTTCCTTCTGCGCCCTGCCGTTTGGCCATACAGTAGTTTACGATTACGATCACATGTGGGGTGTTTCTGTAAACTGCAGAGGGTAATAAATATTCAGTTTTGTTTGGCTGTTAACCCTCGATGTGTTAAAGAAAAAAATTTATTAAAATGGAAAAGTGAAATTTAGAAATTTTATCTCCATTTTCCTTTATTTCTTGTGGAACACCTAAAGGGTTAACAAAGTTTGCAAAATCAGTTTTGAGTAGCTTGAGGGGTGTAGTTTCTGCAATGGGGTCATTTATGGGGGGTTTCTATTATGTAAGCCTCACAAAGTGACTTCAGACCTGAACTGATCCTTAAAAAGTGGGTTTTGGAAATTTTCAAAAATTCTAAGCCTTCTAATGTCCTAAAAAAATAAAATGGCATTTACAAACTGATGTCAACATTCAGTAGACGTATGGGGAATGTTAAGTAATAAATATATGTATAATCGCCATAGCAACGTGCACCTGTATTCAGGTAGTGCTGACTGAACACCCCCCTTTGCGTTTTTAAGTAATAAATATAATATCATGAAGGACAATGTGCCACGAGAAAACTGCCTCAGAATGGCCAGGATAAATAAAAGTGTTCCAAAGTTATTACCACATAAAGTGACACATGTCATATTTGCAAAAAATGGCCTGGGCAGGAAGATGAAAACTGGCCCAGGGTAGATGGGGTTAAAGATGGCGCTCCAGAGCGGGTGCCCTAGCCGCCAGGTTTCTGCTGTTTTACACAGCTGAAGACTCAGGTTAATGTATGTGATTGATGATAATGCAAAGCACAGATATTTAACCCCTCAGATGCCGTGGTCGTGACCATAGCATCTGAGGCAGCTTTCCCCATGCGCTCCAAGGGCCTGAACTACATCCCCAAGTGGCGACTGGGGAAGCCGTTTATTTCTTGTGATAGCCTCAGTCCCTACCACAGCAAGGCTCCATAGGAGCATAGCATAACTCCTATAGGCTGCAATGGTACTCCATTGCAGTCTATGGGACAAGCACTCTAACATTCACTTGTTGAAGTCTCCTAAGGGGACTTAAAATATGTGTAAAAAAAAAAAAAACTGTAAAAAAAATTAAAACTAAAAATTGAAGATCACTTCCCAAAATTCCCAAACTATTAAAATATAGATGTATGTATCCCGTAAGGTGAATGGGAAAAAAATAATCAAAATGACCCACCTCCTTCAAAAAATTGAACAAAAAGTGATCGAAAAGTCATACATACATTTTCAAAATGATTTGTATAAAAACTAAAGATCACCCCACTAAAAATGAGCCTTCATACAGCTTCATTAATATAACAAAGTTATGGGGGTCAGAATATGGTGATGCAAAAAAACTTTTTTTACATGTTATAAAACACAGGTAAAACTATATAAATGTGGCATCACTGTAATCGTACTGACCCCGAGAATGAAGGGAACTGGTCAGTTTTATCTCATAGGGAATGGTGTAAAAACAAAACCCAAAAAACTTCATAAATGTGGTATCACTGTAATCGTACTGACCCAGAGAATGAAGAGAACAGATAAGTTTTACTGCACAGGGAATGCTGTAAAAACAAAATCCATAAAACTATGGTGGAATTGCATTTTTTCCCCCAATTTCACGCCATTTGGACTTTATTTCCAGCTTCACACTACATTGTATGCAATATTAAATGGTAACATTAGAAAGTACAACTTGTACTGCAAAAAATAAGCCCTCCTACCCCTATGTGAATGGAAAAATAAAAAAAATTACAGCTCCGACAGGGAAGGGAGTAAAAACCAAAAACACTTTTGTCTCGAAAGCTCGCTATGTAACATCATTACTTCTATTTTTGTTAGCCATTAAAAGGTATCAAACCTGCAATACTCTTATTTTGCTTCTCTTAATGAGAGTACTAAACAAAAACATGAAAATGGAAAAGTCCAGGGTCCTGAAGGGGTTAAAATCCTCACGATTTTCTGGATATCTGCTTGCTCTCCATTGTAGGAATTATTCTTGTTCACATATAAAAGTCTAGTTCTTACAGCTGAGGTTTTGTTAGAATTGTATCCACATTTTATCCACCCTGATACATTGTAAATGTAAACTAGTGAGTCTTGTGCTGCTCCCTTTATAGTCTAGACTGGATACAATGGTTATCAAGCCCTTGGGCTCTGATCTCATCTGCGTCACGACCTTCCTTTATGTTTTAGACTTTTTGACTTCCCACCAGTTGCTTTTTGCTTCTTACAATAAAACTGTTATGAGAAGATTCAACATCTGTATGTGATTCACAGAGACCCACCCTGGATAAATCACCATCTGATGTCACTCCTGAAGTTCTAGCCAAGAAAGTGTTAAGTTGTGTAAAGAAATAAGGACAGGTCATATGAATGATGGTCCGGACCATCTATGTTGTGGGTCCGCAGCCTAAGTGCTGGAGATTGCTGATCACTCATCTGGAGTAACTATGCAGAATTTGGAGCATTTTGGGGATATTCATAAAAAGTGTTGCTGCTCTCCTGCCAGTTTCATGTAAACTCAGAGGGAAAAAGACAGGAAATATCATGAAATGCAGAGGAACGAGAATCAGAGGGGGAAGGAAGACGAGATTCATACTGATGGACAGATGGTGGTGTGCTGGACGGCGGAGCCAGAGACCTGTGGTCCTTTCCCTCCCTGGATCTGAACTGAGTTGTTCTAATCAAAGCAATTGTGGCAGGTGACAATTATTCCGCACCATCACTTTCTGTCAGTACAATGAACGGAAAATCAGTGAGAGAGAGAGTAAACAGGGGGGTGTAAAAGAGAGAGAACGATAGAAAATGAGAGCAAGTACAAGAGAAAAGAAGAAAGAGATGAGAGATAATAAGAAAAAGAGCAGGAAATAGAGGGGAAGAGAGAGAATGAGAAATAGAGCAGGAAATAGAGGGGAAGAGAGAGAATGAGAAAGAGAGCAGGAAATAGAGGGGAAGAGAGAGAATGAGACAGATCAGGAAATAGAGGGGAAGAGAGAGAATGAGAAAGAGAGCAGGAAATAGAGGGGAAGAGAGAGAATGAGAAAGAGAGCAGGAAATAGAGGGGAAGAGAGAGAATGAGACAGATCAGGAAATAGAGGGGAAGAGAGAGAATGAGAAAGAGAGCAGGAAATAGAGGGGAAGAGAGAGAATGAGAAAGCGAGCAGGAAATAGAGGGGAAGAGAGAGAATAAGAAAGAGCAGGAAATAGAGGGGAAGAGAGAGAATAAGAAAGAGCAGGAAATAGAGGGGAAGAGAGAGAATGAGAAAGAGAGCAGGAAATAGAGGGGAAGAGAGAGAATGAGAAAGAGAGCAGGAAATAGAGGGGAAGAGAGAGAATAAGAAAGAGCAGGAAATAGAGGGGAAGAGAGAGAATGAGAAAGAGAGCAGGAAATAGAGGAGAAGAGAGAGAATGAGAAATATAGCAGGAAATAGAGGGGAAGAGAGAGAATGAGAAATAGAGCAGGAAATTGAGGGGAAGTGAGAGAATGAGAAAGAGCAGGAAATAGAGGGGAAGAGAGAGAATGAGAAAGAGAGCAGGAAATAGAGGGGAAGAGAGAGAATGAGAAAGAGAGTAGGAAATAGAGGGGAAGAGAGAGAATGAGAAAGAGCAGGAAATAGAGGGGAAGAGAGAGAATGAGAAAGAGAGCAGGAAAGAGAGGGGAAGAGAGAGAATGAGAAAGAGAGCAGGAAATAGAGGGGAAGAGAGAGAATGAGAAAGAGAGCAGGAAATAGAGGGGAAGAGAGAGAATGAGAAAGAGAGCAGGAAATAGAGGGGAAGAGAGAGAATGAGAAAGAGCAGGAAATAGAGGGGAAGAGAGAGAATGAGAAAGAGAGCAAGAAAGAGAGGGGAAGAGAGAATGAGAAAGAGAGCAGTAAATAGGGGGGAAGAGAGAGAATGAGAAAGATAGCAGGAAATAGAGGGGAAGAGAGAGAATGAGAAAGAGAGCAGGAAATAGAGGGGAAGAGAAAGAATGAGAAAGAGAGCAGGAAATAGAGGGGAAGTGAGAGAATGAGAAAGAGAGCAGGAAATAGAGGGGAAGAGAGAGAATGAGAAAGAGCAGGAAATAGAGGGGAAGAGGGAGAATGAGAAAGAGAGCAGGAAATAGAGGGGAAGTGAGAGAACGAGAAAGAGAGCAGGAAATAGAGGGGAAGTGAGAGAATGAGAAAGAGAGCAGGAAATAGAGTTGAAGAGAGAGAATGAGAAGTAGAGCAGGAAATAGAGGGGAAGAGAGAGAATGAGAAATAGAGCAGGAAATAGAGGGGAAGAGAGAGAATGAGAAATAGAGCAGGAAATAGAGGGGAAGTGAGAGAAAGAGAGCAAGACAAAAATAATGAGAAAGAACAAAAGAGAGAAGTGTGAGAGAAAGGTAGAAAGAGGCAGAAGGGAAGAGTAGAAAGAGAGAGGGGAAAGAGAGTGAGACAAACACAGAGAAAACGAGTGAGAACCACAGAGAGTTAACAAAAAACTGAGAGAGGGCAAGAAAGAGAAAAGAGAGAGGATGAGAGAGAATAAGAGAAAGGGAGAAGAGTGAGAGGGGTAAACGGAGTGAGACAGAGAAAAAGAGTGAGAACCACAGTGAACAAGAAAAAGTGTGCAAGAAAGAGAGTGAAATTAGAGAGAGATAAAAGAGATTGAAAACAAGAGACTGAGAGGAAGTGAGAGACTGAATTAGAAGAGAAAGTACAAGCAAGAGGGAGAGAGAAACAGAGTGAAAGAGCGAGAACACAAAAGGGACAGAAAGGGAAGAGATAAAGAGAGGGGAAGAGAGGGAAAGAGCAAGAGAGAGGAAATACAAGATACAGGAAGAGATTAAGAGAGGGGAAGAGACAGAAAGGGAGAGAAAACTTGACTGACTGAATGAGATAGCACGTACAGAAGAGAGAACCAGAGAGAGACTGCCGCAAATTTACTGTCAGAGACTGAGTCAGAATTCTGGGCTAACAGACGGGTGCACCACAATTGTTTGTCATTTTTTCCTTGGCTTACAGGAGTGTGGTTTAATAGTGGAGGGATCGTGGCTTTAGAGGAAGCAAAATTCAGGGCCCTGATTCCAGCACAAGTGAAGCCACCAAATAGACGAGACAGCGTAAGGTGCGCCAGACTCACCATCCATCCTCTGTGATAAATCTGGGGCATCTCTGCCTGTCTAAGCTGACACCAGCCTCAGCGAGAGCGACACAAGAGCAGAAGAGGGAAATGGAAATTCATGTCTCTCCAGATTTTATGTGAAGAAGGTTTAGTCCTTGTATAGTGAGCGGCTCTGCTTCTGCCTCTTTCTTTTAGACTTTATCCCACACATTTTGTGTCTGTTTTTGGTGCATCTGGTCCGATCCGCTGTGTGACGTACCTATTAAAGGGGTACTCCCCACTCAAACCTCAAACACTTGTCCAAGTGGAGAATACATGTAGAGGTGACTGCACGTGTGTAATGTTCTCTCCATTCACTACTATGGGAGTTATGGAAAAGAGCGGAGCACACTGGAACCTCAGGGGCGGGACCCTCATCTGTCACTTCCAGTTCACACACATATAACATCTTCTCTTCTTTCGCTCTCTGTGTCTGTGCAAATCCTGCAGAAAGGAACGTGAGATACAAATCTAATTCCCCAAATCTAAGCAGACATTTCCGAAGCAATGAAGTCCAGTTTGATTTGTTGTGCTGTGGCCATAGGCCGTACTGAGTGGCTGGACTTGTGGCCCTCGGCTTTCAGTCTGCAGACCGATACAGGATACAATGAGGGTTACTAGGTTTCATTGTAGTAGGTCTTGCACTATATGGGTGCACACTGTAGCTGGTACCTTACCAGGGTATACTGCAGCTAGCACTTTATGGGGGTTACACAATATGGGTGCACACTGATGCTTGATGCATTTTGAGGGTACACTGTGGCTAGTAGTCTATGGGGGCACAGCATTACTGGAGAAATACGTGGTTCAGTATGCCTGGCACTTTATGGTTACACATTTGTTGGCACCATATGGGGGCACTATGACTTGCACCATTTGGGAGCACACTGTTGTCGGGTACCTTGTGAGGGTGCACACTACCTAGCACTGTATGAGGGGACCCTTTGACTGGCACTATATGGTGGCACATTCGGCACTATATGGGGGCATGCTGTTCTGCATGGGGCACACAATGATGACACCATGTGGCTTGAACACTGGGACTGGCATAATATGGGGGCACAATCTGGCTGGCATTGTATATTGGCATACAATGCTGCATCGGGCACACAATGCCAGCACTGTATGGGGGCACACTGTGTATAGCATTGTATGGGGCCACTTTGTAGGGACATTGCCATATTACTGTGCCATAATATTGTGATCTGTGAGGGTCCAACCTCTGGAACCCCCAGTAACCCGGAAAACAAAAAGACTGATTGACAGCTCCATTTGGGATTTGATGGGATTTGCCAATGTGAACAGGTTGTAGCAGTCGGACCCCCATCGATCCAGAAGTGATTGTGTGGTAAACCCCTCTAATACATCCTCTGCTCTGGCAGATCCTATTGTGTTACTCAATCCATGATTAACTAATATAAGGTGAATTATGTCTTATTATGACTACTACCCCCACCATTAAACATGACAGGCGGGGGGACAGGTGTAATTATCCCATGTGGAAATCTACAATGAGATATTTCCAGGAAACAATGTAACAAGGAGCCACTTCCAGTCTTCTTGTATTCCCCCCAGATCCTCCCTGTAATGGGTTATATTTTACGAACCGAACATTTCAATGACTTAGTAGCTTCATTCCTGAATGTCTATGATTTCTTCCTCCTCAGAAAGTAATACAAATTGACTGAGCCACTTTCCGCGGGGATTACACAAGATTGTTCTTTCACTTTTTTTATCTAAGTGTCTAAGAAATGACTGTAATTTTCAACACTTTACACAGAATCGAAGGATGAGGCTCAACGTGGGGACAAAGTATAGGCTGTGGCATGTTTCTACACAGAGGTAGAGTGCGGGATGATAGGCGGACATGAGTCAATCCACACACCACATTGGAATGACACCAATTTTCCAATCGATAAACACCCTCAAGGAAGCCACATTTTGGGATTGGTTGTTGGTAAATCCAAAAACTCTTCTGATTGGTTCTGGGACTAGATTCTGTGAGCGGGGGCTGGGCAGTTCTCCACTCCCATAACAAGAATGATAGGAGAACTTGACAGGAGAAGTGAGTGGAAGGGAGAGATTGAAAGAGAGAGGAAGAGAAAGAGGAAGAGAAAGAACTAGAGAGAGGGAGGAGGAGAGAAGAATAGAGTGAATGAGAGAGAGAACAAGAAAGAGATAAGGAAGAGAGACAAAGAGAGAGGAAAGAGAGAGATAACGAGGGAGAGAAGTAAAGAGAAAGAGAGAGGAATTACAAAAGACGAGGAACAAGGAATAGACAGGAAGAGAACAAGACAGGGAGAGATTAAGAAAGAGAGGGGAAGAGACAGAACAAAAAAGTAAGAGACAGCAAGAAATAGAACAGAAAAACACAAGAGAACGAGAGAGAGAGAGAGAGAGAGAGAGAGAAAATAGTAAGAGGAAGGTAGAAAGAGAGAGAGAAGGGAAGAGAAAGAACAAGAGAGAGGGGTAAGAGAGTGAGACAAAAGCAGAGAGAGCAGAGAGCAAGACAGATAGAGAAAGAACAAGAGAGTGGGGAAGTGAGAGATTGAAAGAGAGAGGAAGAGAAACAAGAGAGAGAAAAGAAGGAAAGGATAGAGTGAATGAGAGAGAGAAGAAGAAAGCGATGGGGAAGAGAGACAAAGAGGGAAGAGAGAGATAAGGAGGAAGAGAAATAAAGAGCAAGAGAGAGGAAATACTAGAGACAGGCAGGGAGCAAGGGATAGGAAGGAAGAGAACAAGAAAGACAGAAAGAGATTAAGAAATAAAGGTGAATAGAGAGGGAGAACACAAGAGAAAAAGACAGAGAGAATAAGGAGGAGAGGGAAAGATTGAGAGGAAAGTAGTAAGAGAGAGCAAGAGAGAATTGAAGAGAAAGAACGCGAGAGAGAGAAGAGCGACGGGTAAGAGAATGATATGAAAGCAGAGAAAAAGAGAGTGAGCAAGAAATAGAGGGGAAAAGATAGAGAAAGATGATAAGAGAGAGAACTAGAGAGTGAGTGGAAGGGAGAGACTGAAAGAGAGAGAGGGATGAAGAAAAAGAACAATAGAGAGGAAGAGAGAGGAAGAGAGAGGAATAAAGTGCATGAGAAAGAGATGGATAGGGAAAAGAGAGAGAGTAGGAAAGAGCAAAAGTGAGGAAGTACAAGAGACAGGGAGCAGGAAATCTAATCCCATAATGGAAATGATGGGAAAACTTTTTGTGTTTTTACAACTAGATACAAAAAGTCTTTAACCCCTTCCTGTACTGGGGATGGTTGATCCCCTAGGAAACATACAGACAAATTCTTTCTAGGGCAATATTAGACAGATTAGGACCCAAGGAGAAGAGGAGATGGAGAAGAATTTATTTTTATTTTTTTATATTTTATTTAGTGTTCCTTTAGCTCTACTTACCTTTACTTCTGGAAAATGAGTACAGTTTTTACAACCCAAAAAGTTGGGTATAAAGTTGCATGTTGTAAGTGATGTCATCAATTTTTCTTTTTGGTATTTTCAGATGGCTGTGATGCACCCGTACTGTGTGATCAAGAAGGAGGAGGAGGCGTGTGCGGAGAAAATACAGAGATATGAGGCTGAGAAGTGGAACGATTCTCTGCCAGGTAATTTGCTCTTCTACAATACTCGCAGGATAAGATAACATTCATGTCTTCATCGGCTCTCAGACAGTCCCATCAGATGCACAAAGCAAAGGGGGTTCTTTAGAATTTGAGGCCCATTGAAAATAAGTCATAATGAAAACCTTAAGTAGAAGTAGTCTGGACTGTATGGAGTAGAGCTGGGAGAACATACTCTGCAGACGCCTCGTCTGGTGTATGGGGGGATGCCCCAGGATAATAATAAAATAAGTGTTGTCCCTGTTCATGTGACTGTCCAAGGCAGGGGGCACTGGGTAAAACCTCAGAGCAAACCAGAGGCTCAGCCAAGAAAACAAAAAAGTGAAGCCAAAAGGAAAAAAAAACACAATAAGTGGGTGACCCAGGATATTCTCACACATGGCACAAGCAATGCTAACACTCTCATCTAATCAGATCATAACTCAGAATATTCTCACAATCTCAACTAATCACAGCATAATCCAGGCTATGCTCACACACTCAATTTACCAGAGCATAACCCAGGATATTGTCACTCTCCCAACTAAACAGAGCAAAATCCAGGCTAATCTCACTCACAACCAATGAGAGAATAACTCATCTAATCTCCAATTCAAACAAATCTGAGTTTGACCAGGCTATTCTCATTCTCCGAGCAAAGCAGAGAGAAAACAGGCTAGTCTCATGTTCACAACCAATCAGAGCACAGCCAAAGCTATGTTTATGCTCTCAGCTAATCAGAGCACAGCCCAGGTATTCTTATACTATAAAATAATCCAAGCATAATGGAGACTATTCTTATTCTATAAACTACTCACAGCATAATTCTGAATATTATTATGCTCTCAACTAATTGGAGCATAACCCAGGCTATTCTCATTTTTTCAAATAATCAGATTATAACCTAGGCTATTATCATGCTGTTAGCTAATCATACTATAGCACAGGCTATTCTCATGCTTTCAACTAATCATACTACAAAAGGCTATTCTCATGCTTTCAACTAATCATACTATGACTGGCTATTCTCATGCTCTCAACTAATCATAGCATAACCCAGGCTATTCTCATGCTCGCAACTAATCACAGCATAACCCAGGCTATTCTCATGCTCTCAACTAATCATAGCATAACCTAGGCTATTCTCATGCTCTCAACTAATCATAGTATAACCTAGGCTATTCTCATGCTTGCAACTAATCACAGCATAATCTCGGCTATTCTCACACATTCTGAGTGTGAGAAGCTCTTTCCATTGATCAGTGACCATTCCCTACACAATTGCGATTATGATCTTATTTTTCCTGCTAGAAGAGGCTCTATAAGACACCTTGTCTGGCCAGTATATGGTAATATTAGACAGATTTAGCCCGGTACAGACCCTGCAGATCTCGGTTATTTCATTATATTGAACAGTGACATCACCGAACCAGACTCAGCAATATTAGCTAGTACAAGGGAGATATTATCATAGAAATACACTCCAGCTCAATATATTAATTTAATCTGAGAACTCTTATTGATAGGGAGCATCTCCTCGGATGGAGGATATTTTAACTGAATCTGACACCCACATTCACTCATTGGTACTGTTACTCTGAATGTCAGCTTGCTTACACAGGAGTGGTTGGCAAGGCGTCCTGTATGTGGCTAATAATATCTCCCACTATGCTGACCAGATTGTCTTCTATACTGGGAGCAAGCAAGCAGAATTCCTCAGCCTCATAAAAAATGAAGGGCACTGCCCAAAATATGCCCTGCACTATATTAGGAGCCCACACAGATTTTTGCTGTATCCTTCCATAATTTCACGAAATTACACGCTCCCCTTTCTAAGTAGAATGCATAGCTTTTTTTATCCAGTACCTTCTGGTTTGGGAATATCATTCTAGAACTGCAGTAAAAACTGACATTTACAGAGTCAGAATAGTAGCAAAGTGTCAGATGGATCAGTTATAAATGCCATGGCAGCTGAATGGTGTTATACACCTGTAGTGCTCCTGCTGCCATCAATGACTGTTCTGGGGGCTACAACCTGGGAATCCAACCGGGAAAGTCCAGACATCCTTGCAGAGGATAGACCGCGCCAGTGCAAACCGTATCCACTATTCCAGTGAGAAACCTGAAATAGGGTCAGCTAATAATAGCCCTGGTGGGCACTGGAAGGGCGTTTGTGATTGGCACCAAGCATTTATTATCCAGGTAGACAGTGGTCACAGGCCGCACCGCCGTCTATAGGAGGTAGATACACTGACAGTGATCACAGGCCGCACCGCCGTCTATCGGAGGTAGATACACTGACAGTGATCACAGGCCGCACAGCCGTCCATAGGAGGTAGATACACTGACAGTGATCACAGGCTGCACCGCCGTCTATAGGAGGTGGATACACTGAAAGTGGTCACAGGCCGCACCACCGTCTATAGGAGGTAGATACACTGACAGTGATCACAGGCCGCACCGACGTGTATAGAAGGTAGATACACTGACAATGGTCACAGGCCGCACCGCCGTCTATGGTAGGTGGATACACTGACAGTGGTCACAGGCCGCACCGCCGTCTATAGAAGGTAGATACACTGACAGTGATCACAGGCCGCAACGACGTGTATAGAAGGTAGATACACTGACAGTGGTCACAGGCCGCACCGCCGTCTATAGGAGGTGGTTACACTGACAGTGGTCACAGGCCGCACTGCCGTCTATAGAAGGTAGATACACTGACAGTGATCACAGGCCGCAACTGCTGGCTATAGGAGGTAGATACACTGACAGTGATCACAGGCCGCACCGCCGTCTATAGGAGGTGGATACACTGACAGTGGTCACAGGCCGCACTGCCGTCTATAGGAGGTGGATACACTGACAGTGGTCACAGGCCGCACTGCCGTCTATAGGAGGTGGATACACTGACAGTGGTCACAGGCCGCACTGCCGTCTATAGGAGGTAGATACACTGACAGTGATTACAGGTCGCACTGCCGTTTATAGGAGGTAGATACACTGACATTGATCACAGGCCGCACTGCCGTCTATAGGAGGTGGATACACTGACATTGATCACAGGCCGCACCGCCGTCTATAGGAGGTAGATACACTGACAGTGGTCACAGGCCGCACTGCCATCTATAGGAGGTGGATACACTGACAGTGATTACAGGTCGCACTGCCGTTTATAGGAGGTAGATACACTGACATTGATCACAGGCCGCACTGCCGTCTATAGGAGGTGGATACACTGACATTGATCACAGGCCGCACTTCTTTCCTCCTCTTAAATAATAGTCTGCAGTACTAAACTGGCTGCATCAACAACTCAAAGCCTGAGCATTGCACTTTGGTTGATGAGTGACCACAGGGTATCCAGCTGCTTAAACCCCCAGCAATCCGAATTAAACGGGGGGAGCACTCTATCAACTAATTAGACTGCCGCTCCAGCACAGGTGAAATCGAGCATTGCAAGGTTCTCATATCAATGAAGGACAATGAGAGGACACAGCCTTTATTGTTCTTTCCTTACTTCTAGATACTCATGGCTGGTAGCGTTCTCTGTATAGTCAGAAGCTGTATTTCCTTGCTTCCTTACTGGTATTACATGAGGATTATATAGTGATATGGCTGTGATGTACGCAGGCCTCCTGCATGGTAATGTCTGCCATGGCTCTTAGAAATGTTTCCATTAGTGGATATGTAGTAATCATTGTTATGCTGTATGCCTGGGACTTGTGCCTTAAATCCTGCATGATGGCGGCTCGGCAGGAGTAGCGGCGGATGCTCATCAAACACACTTTGAAGAAGGCACTTCACTGGAGAGAATGTTAAAGGACGGCTGATAGTGGAAGAGCCCGGCGGAGCAATTAAAAGCAGCAGAGCCTCAGAATTTAAGAGATAAATAGGAAATCCAGCCAGACATGGGGAATGTCTCTTCTAGAGGAGTCAACAGAAGCTGGCCATCCTTAGGATGTGAATAAGTAACTCAGGATTTGTATGAGGCTTATTAGATAAGTGGCTGCCACGAGGAACGCTACAGTGTAAAGCATCATCAACGTGTCTTCGTGACCTTGACTGACAGGCTTGGATATTCAGTACAGGGTAGGAAATCCCTAACAAAAGCTACAAACCAAACATTCAGAATAAGATTAACATGCAAAATGATGCCTTCTCCTGTGTTATCTAATCAGAATAAAACAGTCGCCTATGTATGGTACAAAATTATACACTGCCTAGTGTAATGCTGCCTTCTACCTGCAGGAATATAACTCCTATAATACTGCTCCTATGTACAGTAATATACCTACTACAACACTGCCTCTTATATACAAGAACATAACTACTATAATACTGCTCCTATGTACAGGAATATACCTACTATAATACTGCTCCTAAGTACAAGAATATAACTACTATAATACTGCTCCTATGTACAGGAATATAACTACTATAATACTGCTCCTATGTACAGTAATATAACTACTACAACACTGCCTCCTATGTACAAGAATATAACTACTATAATACTGCTCCTATTTACAAGAATATAACGACTATAATACTGCCTCCTATGTACAAGAATATAACTTCTATAATACTGCTCCTATGTACAAGAATATAACTGCTATAATACTGCCTCCTATGTACAAGAACATAACTACTATAATACTGCCTCTTATATACAAGAATATAACTACTATAATACTGTTCCTATGTACAAAAATACAACTACTATAATACTGCTTCTATGTACAAGAATATAACGACTATAATACTGCCTCCTATGTACAAGAACATAACTACTATAATACTGTTCCTATGTACAAAAACATAACTACTACAACACTGCCTCCTATGTACAAGAACATAACTACTATAATACTGCGCCTATGTACAAGAATATAACTACTATAATACTGCTCCTATGTACACGAATATAACTACTATAATACTGCCTCCTATATACAAGAACATAACTACTATAATACTGTATCTATGTACAAAAATATAACTACTATAATACTGCTCCTATGTACAAGAATATAACTACTATAATACTGCTCCTATGTACAAGAATATAACTACTATAATACTGCTCCTATGTACAAGAATATATCTACTATAATACTGCTCCTATATACAAGAATATAACTACTATAATACTGCTCCTATGAACAAGAATATAACTACTATAATACTGCTCCTATGTACAAGAATATAACTACTATAATACTGCTCCTATATACAAGAATATAACTACTATAATACTGCTCCTATGAACAAGAATATTACCACTATAATACTGCTCCCGTTATAACTACTATAATACTGCCTCTTATGTCCAAGAATGTAACCACTATAATGCTGCCCTATATGTCCAATAATAAACTGTAACTACTGTAGTATTGTGTTTTACCTCTTTAACCATGATTTTTAGGAACTTTTTCATACAGTTTTTTAGGATTTTATAAAGTTTATCTTCTCCTTTCCTTCTTATTAATGATTTCGTGTTTGCAGTTTTTGTGCATTTCTTAGTTTTCTTATTCTTTCTTGCACATTACTGCAGGGACGGATTTGATCTCAGATTGACAGAAGCTTTAGATTCTGTAAGCTCATCATTTTAATATTTTGTGTCAAATGAGTAAATGAAAAGCCAAGACACAGATATCGTCCCCTGGAGTTGACTTTACAATCTTCTTGGATCTTTCTCTATTTCCTGTTTACTTACTCTTATTACTAGTGTTGAGCGAGCATGCTCGGCCGAACACCAGTTCTGCCCGAGCACCGCTATGCTCGGCACATTGTGGAGTGCTGGCAACTACCGCGTGTGCTCGAGCGCGATGCTCGATTAAGCGTTTTTAAATCTAATTTAGCCTCTATTTCTATGCAAAAGATCGCTGCTCGAGTGTACACTGCCTAGTGTAGTGTAGTCCCTGCTCTGACTCCATATATAGCTACTGTATGTCCATATATGGAGTCAGTGCTTGGGGACACCTAGTGTATTTAAATCTAATTTAGCCTGTATTTCAGAAAAGTGTCTGCTGGGATTCAAACTCATGACCTTCTGCATTAAAATCAAGGCACTTAACCACTCAGCTATAACAGCCAGTTACTTAAATAATAATAAAAAATAAAAAAAAGGGGACTTCTAGTAAGTATTCCTACACAGTAGAAGTCTCATATTTTTTGTTGTTGTTGCTGTATCTGGCTATGCAGCTTTATAATGTCATGGTTAACGTTCTGGCCGGTGATGTTGAAGCTGTGAGTTCAAATCCCATCACAAACTTGTTCAGAAATAGAGGCTAAAAATACATATAACTTTTTAGCCATAATACATTTACTATTATTTATTTATTTTTTTTTTTTTTAGTAATTACACATTTATTTTGAGCCATACATTTTAAATTTATTAATCTAATTTAACCTCTATTTCTGAAAAAGCTTGTGACGGGATTTGAACTCACAGCTTCTGCATCACAGCCCATAACTTTAACCACTACACTATATAGCTGCACAGCCAGTAAACTATAAAAAAAAAAAAAAAAAAAATATGAGACTTCTACAGTATAGGAATACTTACTAGTAGTACGTATTCCTTTACAGTAGAAGTCTCATATTTCTTTTCTTTTTTACTAACTGGCTATGCAGCTGTATAGTGTAGTGGTTAAAGTTGTGGGCTGTGATGCAGAAGCAGTGAGTTCAAATCCAATCACAAACTTTTTCAGAAAGAGGTTAAATTAGATTTATAGTAAGTTCTGCAAATTAAGGACGTAACAGGTGTTGCTAAGATCTGCAGATGATGACATTTTCAAGCACCTCGCTCTGATCTGTGGCATGTGGGAGGGGCATAAAAGATAAGTTGAAAGAAGAGTTTTTTTTAGCTATATGAAACCTCAAGAATTGTATCCAGTCATGTGGAATGATTGTGGAATGATTGTGTGATGCCTCCTGTTCATCGACATTACAGTTATGATCACTTGTTGCAAACTGAGTGGGACAAGATGCTTAAACTGAGAGGCCCTGGTTTAGCACTCTGGCAGATCTCTATTTGCCTAGACCAGGCATCAGCAACCTTCAGCTCCCAGCTGTTGTGAAACTACAATTCCCAGCATGCTCCATTCATTTCTATGTAAGTTCTTAGAAGAGCAGAGCATCTATGCATGCTGGGAGTTGTAGTTTCACAACAGCTGGGAGCCAAAGGTTGCCTACCCCTGGCCTAGACCAAGATCTTATCACGGTTTATCGTTGTGTGTCCTGGTGGTTGTGAGAAGAATGACTAACTGGAATGACAGCAAGGGATGCACAGAGGAGAACCTCTGCAAGGACGGATCGTCTGATAGAAAAATGGCATGTAGGATCAATTCTGTAGTACAAGGAAAAGTGTCACATCCCAAGCCTAGGGCGGCAAACATTGTCTACACAATCATAAGTATCATAAGCTACGAGCCAGACGTCCAGTAGTTCCCTTTAACTTTTAAAAATAGCAGCATCGTTAAGTGTGAAGGATCAGCGGGACGCACTGCAGATGTCCCGAATTAACTGATCCAGGCAGGGAAATGATCTGACATTACTGGTTGGACAGGCTTAAAGAGGGGACATTAACAAACGAATAAATAACATAAGGTTGTAATAACAACCAAGTGAAAAATGGCGAATACCTGAGGGCAGGTGATATGTCTTTCTAAATAATTAGTGGCAAAGGCCAGATAGGGAATAACAAAAGATAAGAAACAAATAGGAGACTTTAGATTAGCGAGTAATTAGTTGCTACAAAAAATATAGTAATAATTACAAAGAGACACAATCTTTCTATCTGCAACCACAGGAAAGGAAGGTATGAATGCAAATACCCCTTGTATCGAGTTTGCAGTCTCTGCCTCACCTGAAAAAAATATAGATTTAGGCCCCTTTCACACGGGCGAGTTTTCCGCGCGGGTGCAATGCGTGCGAAGGACGCATTGCACCCGCACTGAATCCGGACCCATTCATTTCTATGGGGCTGTGAACATGAGCGGTGATTTTCACACATCACTTCTGCGTTGCGTGAAAATCGCAGCATGTTCTATATTCTGCGATTTTCACGCAACGCAGGCCCCATAGAAGTGAATGGGGCTGCGGGAAAATCGCTTGCGGATGCGTTGCGATTTTCCCGCATTGTTGCTTAGCAATGGGACCCAATCTCTATTATTTTCCCTTATAACATGGTTATAAGGGGAAATAATAGCATTCTTAATAAAGAATGCATTGTTAAATGAAGTGGAGGGGGTTAAAAATAATAAAAGGTAACTTACCTTAGCCACTTGATCGCGTAGTCGCGATCTCTCCTCTCTTTCCCTGCATCATCTAAGATCTACAGGACCTGTGATGACGTCACATGGTAAGATGGACCATGTGATTGGACCATGTGATGTGAGTGACGTCATCACAGGTCCTGTAGATCTTAGATGCTGCAGGGAAAGAGAGGAGAGATCGCGACTACGCGATCAAGTGGCTAAGGTAGTTAACTTTTATTATTTTTAACCCCTTCCTCTTCATTTTACTATGCATTCTTTATTGAGAATGCTATTATTTCCCCTTATAACCATGTTATAAGGGAAAATAATCAATTCTCCAGAAGACCCGAAACCAGACTTCAGTGATGAAGTCCGGGTTCGGGTCTGGGTACCAAACATGGCGTTTTTTCTCACGTGCGTGCAAAACGCGTTACAAACGTTTGCACCCGTGCGGGAAAAACGCGCATATTCCCGCAACGCACCCGCCTCTTATCCGGGCGTCAAACATGACGCCCGTGTGAAAGGCCTTACACTTGTCTGCCGAACTAGATGCTGTGTCTATGTTTTAATCACACATAGGGCTTTCTATCTTTCTTTCTTCTTTATTTATTTTAATAAGAACAATAAAAGTTATATTTTACATACAATAAACTAGACCATAAACACAATTAATATAGCCCACGGCTATTGATTTCTTTTTCATATAGTCACGTACGTGTATGTCATATAAAGTCACGTACATGTAGGTCATATAAAGGCATGTACATCTATGTCATATAAAATAATATACATGTATATCATATAAAGTCATGTACATGTAGGTCATATAAAATCATGTACATGTAGGTCATATAAAATCATGTACATGTAGGTCATATAAAATCATGTACATGGACATACATGTGTATCATATAAAGTCACGTACATGGATGTTATATAAAGCTCCTTAGATTAAACAATTAAAATGAAAATTCAAAAGCAAAAAAAAAAAATCTTTGTGTCTTTAACGTGAAAATAGGCTTGGTCCTTTAGGGGTTAAACTATGTAAGTGTACACTTTACCAAACATTTGGCATTTTGCCTGGTAACCCGTTATTTCCCCCCTCAGAGGCGATATATGAGGATGATATAGGTCCTGCTATTGTCACTGACTTCTGGATCTTCTCAAGGGAGGCATGAAACAAACATCAACCCATCGAGTGGATGGGAGGTAAATCTAGCAGTGGCGCGGTGACGAGCCCCAGTCGCTCTGTGCACATGAGACGTCCTTATATATCGCCAGCTATTACCGCAGAATGATAGCAGCCCTCCGCCACGAACAGCAGAAGAATGTGCAGCATAACCACCATCAGACAGCCCATCCTCGTATTTAAAGAGATACCGGTGACCTATCCTCAGGATAGGTGATCATTTCAATATCAGATCAGTGGGTGTCCAACACCCAGGACCCCGCTGATGAGCTGTTTCGGGCCAGACACTATACAGTGGATGAAACCAGAAGCAGACAGCTCCATGCGCTGTGTAGTGGCCAAGAGGGGTACTGCAGCTCGACTCCCAGCCCCCGAGGATAGGTCGACCCCTTTATGGGAGATTTGTCTACTTTAGTGACGTGAAATGAGCAGAACCATAAGGCTCATTAACATGAATGTGAAAAACTGCCATTTTTAGAACCAATTGAAGTCTAAGGGGCTTTTAACATGGGCGCTTTTTAATGGCCAGTGAAGAATGGCCATCAAAATATAGGACATTCCCTATTCACAGCCATATGGACCCTATTTAAATCAATTGGCCCATTTTTAACTGCCGGTTGGACAGGAATGCACCCCACTAACAGGTGTTAAAAGCGGGTACACTATGTTGAGAAAATGTCCTTTGAGGGGTTAAAATAAAAAATAAATAAATACATGCAGGGGCAGGGGGACTTTTCACTGCAGGGACCAGGAAATTACACTTTCAGCTTTTTGATGTTACATTATCGTGCTGTGAGGGCACAAAAAGTAGGGCGCAAGGGGGAGCATAATTTATACTGGAGGGTGCAAGGGGGAACATAATTTATACTAGAGGGTGCAAGGGGGAGCATAATTTATACTGGGGCACAAGGGGGAGCATAATTTATACTGGAGGGTGCAAGGGGGAGCATAATTTATATTGGAGTGTGCAAAGGGGAGCATAATTTATACTGGGGCTGCGGGGCACAAAGGGGAGCATAATTTATATTCTCCCCTTTGGGGGCCCAGTGGAGCATAATTTATACTGTGGGGCACAACGGACGCATAATTAATACTGCGGGGCACAAGAGAGAGCATAATTTATACTGGGGGCATCATTTGTACTGGGGGGCACCAGGGGGAGCATCATTTATCCTGCGGGGCACAAGAGGGAGCATCATTTATACTGGGGGGCACAAGGGGCAGCATAATTTATACTGGAGGCATAAAGGGGAGCATCATTTATACTGGTGGCACAGAGGGGATCATAATTTATACTGGAGGGCACAAGGGGAGCATAATTTATACTGGTGGCACAGAGGGGATCATAATTTATACTGGAGGGCACAAGGGGAGCATAATTTATACTGGGGGCACTAATGAGGGGCATTATCTATACTGGCCAAACTACATGGGGGACATTATATATATTAGGGACATTCATTGTAGGGGTTGGGGTTTAAAAAAAAAATGAAATTAATCCGTTTTAATGGTCATTTTTACCAGCTGTTAAAAATGGATGCAAAATGGGCATGAAAAACTGACAACATATCCGTTTTTCACAGATGTAAATGTACCGTAAGGAATTTAAGTAACATCTCAATATTCTCAATGTATTCTTACATTCACTGCCAGCAAGCAGAGATCTTGAAAATGGCAAGGTGTTAATACGCGCAGTCTATTAAAAAGTTGCAGAACTTTGCATTATGCAGTGATTAAGCTTTATTTCTATAAAACACGGCCGCCCCTTTAATTCTAACGCTCCTAACACGTCTGACTAGATTTGGAGAATGGCGGGGCTGTCGCTGGGGGAGAAGAAATCAATTTTACATTTTCCACCATGAGGCCAAGTGCAGACAACTGTACGACAAAGCATCAGCCTCTTCATTGTAATCCTGTGTAACACGAAACGCCTCGGGTTTTCCTGCTTTTAATGGCGGCTGCAGAGAGATGTGACGGGTCAAATCAAGATGTCCACATCAGAGCGCAAAGCCGTCCGCCCGATCGAATGTGCATTAGAGTCTCCATGTAAGAGGGAATCTGACAGGAGGGTCTGCGGCACCAATGGCGCGACCTCTATCCAGATGCTGCAGAACCTCTTTAGAAATAGGAAACAGAATTTCTTTACATTCAAGCAATAATTAAGGATAGGATCAGAGGAGAATGAAGAGAATGGAACAGAAGTAGTGAGGGAAGCGAGGAGGATGAGGAGGATGAGAGAGACGGGACGGCAGATAATGGAGGAGGAGGAGGCAAGAAGCTGCACTAAGGGAAAGAAGGGAATATATATAACATGGACATACCAAGCTAATATACCACCGCTATATCAATGCCCATATAATACTGCCATACAACCTCAACAAAATACACGCACTGACAAATAAATCCTGCCCCCCAGATAGAAATGTCGGATTGCTGCAAAACGCGTCCTCCAGTTATGTCTCAGGCAGATATGTAAATCATTACAGGTGTCTGAATAAACACTGGGTCTTGCCACAAGAGGGCGTAAAAGTGCTTCCCCCACTGCCCTAAAAAAAGGCTCTCAGAGGCTATCTTTGGGTAGTGTACCTCTTGGTGAGAGATCGTTGACTGCTGGCCATGCCTCAACAATGCACTAGAAGACATTTTGCCCAGTTGACAGACTTTGAGAAAGGGGCATCATTGGACTGAGAGAAGCAGGTTGGTCGTTTTGATGAATTGCCGCCATCTAGTCTGATTGGACTCAGCTGTTAGGAGGGGTTGGGGGCATTGCTTACATACACATAGTGAAGAGATGCCAGGTGGCCTCGACAGACCACCAGCAGAGAGGATGGTTGGCTCTACCGACAAGCACAAGGAGCTCCACAGTTTTGTTGTCCACCATCCAGACACAGGCGTCCCCTTCATTACAGCCCCCTGTCTCTGCCCGGACCATTCCCAAGCGCTTAGTAGAAAGCAGGTTGGTGTGACGGTGCCCATTACATGTCCCGCCATTAACAGCCACCGTCACCTTCGTTTGATGTGATGTCATGAACAAGAAACCTTGACGGCTATGGACTGGAACTGTATTGTCTTTAGTGATGAATGCAGGTTCTGCTTGGGATCGGACAATAGTCGCGTTGGAGTATGGAGACCTCGTGGTGAGCTCTTCAATCCTGCCTGTGGAAGGACACTCTGCCACCACGACTGGTGTGATCTGTGGAGCCGTCACATACGACAGTCGGTCACCTCTAGTAGTGATACGAGGGACACTAACAGCTCAGCGATATGTGCAGGACATCCTGCCGCCACATGTGTTCCTCCCATGGCGGGGCTTCCTACTGCCATTTTTCAGCAGGATAAGGCTTGCCCGCACACAGCAAGGGTTTCCCAGGAATGTCTCCTCCAGATTACAACATGTCCTTGGCCGCCCGTTCACCGGATTTATCACCAATCCAGCATTTATGGGACCGGTTGGGACACCAGCCTACAAGTGTGCAGGATCTACAGACCCAATTGTAACACCTGTGGGCAAATGTGCCACAGGATACCATACAAAACCTGTATGCCTCCATGTCCAACCGTATCTCATCTTGTATCGAGGCTAGAGTCCATATCTCATCTTGTATCCAGGATAGAAGCTGTATCTCATCTTGTATCCAGGCTAGAGACCATATGTCATATTGTATCCAGGCTAGAGACTGTATCTCCTCTGATATCAAAGATAGAGACCGTATCTCATCTTGTATCCAGGCTAGAGTCCATATCTCATCTTGTATCCAGGATAGAGGCCGTATCTCATCTTGTATCCAGGCTAGAAGCTGTATCTCATCTTGTATCCAGGCTAGACACAGTATGTCATATTGTTTCCAGGCTAGAGACTGTATCTCCTCTTATATCCAGGATAGAGACCGTATCTCATCTTGTATCCAGGCTAGAGACCGTATCTCATCTTGCATCCAGGCTACAGGCCGTATCTCATCTTGTATCCAGGCTAGAGGCTGTATCTCATCTTGTATCCAGGCTAGAGGCTGTATCTCATTTTGCATCCAGGCTAGAGACCGTATCTCATCTTGTATCCAGGCTAGAGGCCATATCTCATCTTGCATCCAGGCTAGAGGCCATCTCTCATCTTGTATCCAGACTAGAGGCCGTATCTCATCTTGTATCCAGTCTAGAGGCCATATCTCATCTTGCATCCAGGCTAGAGGCCGTGATCTCATCTTATATCCAGTCTAGAGGCAGTATCTGATCTTGTATCCAAGCTAGAGGCCATATTTTATCTTGCATCCAGGCTAGAGGCCATCTCTCATCTTGTATCCAGACTAGAGGCTGTATCTCATCTTATATCCAGTCTAGAGGCCGTATCTCATCTTGTATCCAGGCTAGAGGCCATATTTCATCTTGCATCCAGGCTAGAGGCCAGTATCTCATCTTGTATCCAGGCTAGAGGCCGTATCTCATCTTGTATCCAGGCTAGAGGCTGTATCTCATCTTGTATCAAGCCTAGAGGCCGTATCTCATCTTGTATCCAGGCTAGAGGCCATATCTTATCTTGTATCCAGGCTAGAGGCCGTATCTCATCTTGCATCCAGGCTACAGGCCATATCTCATCTTGAATCCAGGATAGAGGCTGTATCTCATCTTGTATCCAGGCTAGAGGCCGTATCTCGATCTTGTATCCAGGCTAGAGGTCAGTATCTAATCTTGTATTTAGGCTATAGGCCGTATCTCATCTTGTATCCAGGCTAGAGGCCGTATCTCATCTTGTATCCAGGCTAGAGGCCGTATCTCATCTTGTATCCAGGCTGGAGGACGTATCTCATCTTGTATCCAGGCTAGAGGCCATATCTCATCTTGTATCCAGACTAGAGGCTGTATCTCATCTTGTATCCAGGCTAGAGGCCATATCTCATCTTGCATCCAGGCTAGAGGCCATCTCTCATCTTGTATCCAGACTAGAGGCCGTATCTCATCTTGTATTACAGACATATAGCGCACCAATAATACTACCATATAGTGCCTAAATATAATTTTAAGTAACCCGATGATGAACCAGTCATGTCTGGATGTCTGTCAGCTGTATAGAAGAGGTTGCTCCCCAGAATCACAGATATTAAGTATAGTCATTGTGACGGGTGTACATGGGCACCTATGGTGCGGTAGTAGATGCATTATCTTGTTTCGGACTATGTGCTTCCCTCCAGCTCTGTTCCCTTATGTCGGGGCTGGAATGTGACTGCTGCAGTGTAAATGTTTGTGCAGGTTACTGTTTCCATAGGACATACGCAGGATCCAGGATTTACAGCCTCCAGATGTGACATGGTCCTGGGTGTGAGGGCTATTTACATTATGTCCCTGGCTTCACCCACCTCCCCTCCCATGTATCTCAATGAATGTCTAAAGAGCTTAATCCGAGCCAGTATATTACCACCGTTATATACCGCCACTGCCGCCGCACACAGCAGCACACTGCTTCCCCTCTCCTGACATGTCAGTTTTAATAACTACTTGCATTCGCCATGCAGCAACAATTCTGGAACATCTTTTTTTTAAGAAGTCGTTCCTCTGTTATTCCAAATAGAAGTTTAAGTATAAAGGTATAACTGGGTGTTACCAGTTGGGGAAGGGGTGTCCCCAGGGCCGGACAGGGTATCAAAACCTGCCCTGGAAAAAATTACATACCAGCCCCATAGCATTGCGTAATTATCCTCCGCTGACAGCAAGCCGCAGAAGCAGCGGCCGGCGCGGCCGCATTGACTCTAACAGGAAATAATATTATGTGGCTGAAAGTGCAGGCACATCCAGTGGCGTGCACACAATCCATGGGGCCCCACTGCAAATCTGATCCATGCCCCCACAGCGATGCGATGCAGGCCTCTTCCGGTCTGTGTCCTGCGCTGTATGGTTTCATGGTTAAAAGATATTAAAAATATAAAGCAATATTATTAATTTTAAAAAAAATACTAAAAATAATCAGAACATTTTATATTAATATATTTCTTTATATTTTTAATATCTTTTTACAGTTACTATATTACCTTTTCATTTTATTGTAATATGTATTTACTGATAGACACCCCCCCCTCCGCCCAAAAAAAAGATAATTTTTTGTATTATTTTATTTTCAATTAATATATTGCTTTATATTTCTAATATCTTTTTACTGTTACTATATTAGCTTTTCATTTTATTGTAATTTGTGTTTACTATTACTATATTGTTTTTTATCTTTTACTATTAATATTTTATTATTATTATGATTAATTTTTTTATATATTGTCTCTTATTTTAACCATTAATATTTTATCATGATTATTACTTTTATTATTATTAATCATATATAAAGTTGAGCGAACCCGAGCTGTAAAGTTCGGGTTCGTACCGGACTTTAGGAATTTTCATACCCGGACCTGAACCCGAACATTTTCATAAAAGTTCGGGTTCGAGTTCGGTGTTTGGCGATTTAATAGCTCTTGTTGAAAGGCTGCAGGGCAGCAAATCAACAAGTGTTTAACCAGAGTGCCCTTAGAAGCCATCACAGCCATGCCTACCAATGGCATGGCTGTGATTGGCCAGTGCAGCATGTGACCCCGCCACTATATAAGCTGGAGTCACGTAGCGCCACACGTCACGTCAGCTCTTACTAGTGTAGGGATAGGATGCTGCTGCTGCTCTGAGGGAGAGATTAGGAAACAATTCTGGTGTACTTGGTGTTAAATCTGCAAACTACAGCGATTATTTTTTTGGGCGCTATGCTACATTTTTGTACCCATGAGCCCAGTGCCACAGAGAAATAAGCTTTATCCGTCTGTTTGTTAGGTGGGTGTGGGCGACCATTTTTGCAAGTGCACTGCCCTTGCAACTGCATGTGTGCCAGGGACAATACTTTAATCCTGTTCTGGTAGCTCAGTAAGCGAAATCTAGCCATTTTTCAAGGACACCCGCACTGCATATGTGCCAGGGGAAGGGAAAATAATATAGGTAATCCGTCTGTGACTTCAGGGCCCCAGGAGAGGGACATATTCTCACTTTTTTCTGTGAACTACCCCTGTGTTGAATATCGGACAGGGAAAATCTATTCATTAAATCCTTCTGTTAGATTCTAGGGGAACAAATTCCCTTTTTTTGGTGGTCAAGTACCCCTGCGGCCTGCAGTGCATACCTGGCAGTGAAAATAATTCAATTACATTAGTCTGTGACATATTTGTGTGGCCTAAAGTGATTTTATTCTCTTTCTGACACCGGCACTGCATATCTGACAGTCCAATAAAACCGTTAAATACTGCATTTACATTGTTGGTAGAAAAAAGCACACTTTTTGCACTAGATAGTACATTTGCAGCCTGCGCTGCTTTTCTCAGAGTGCCATATAACCAGTAAATACTACTGTGACATTGTTGGTAAAAAAAAAACACACTTATTTTTTGCCATAAAGTACCTTTGCGGCCTGCACTGTATTTCTGACGGTGAAATATAATCAGTAAATCCAGCTCTTAGATTGTGGCTGGACATTTCCACGGTTATCAGACCAGTCATTCACAAGTGGCTTGGAGGGTGGTTCCTGCTGCTCTGCATACCTGACTGGGAAATATATTCTGTAAATTCAGCGGCGTTTAGATTGTTGGGTGCTGTAGTTATATGCTGTAAAATCTCCATGATGTCTCCATGATAAATCTGCGGCGATGGGGCCCCGTGTGACTTCTACACACTTTCAAAATAATCTAATGTCTATTATTATTGCTTTTTAATTTATATAGTTTTTTAACCTTATTATTACTGTTATTTATATATCGTTAATTGTATGTTATTATTGCTTTTTGTTTTATATTGTTTTAACCTGATTACTGTTATTTTATATATTGTTGTTATTAATATTATTAGTATCTGTTTGTTACTCACACCCGGTAAAGGGGTCAATGCACTTATTGATAAGCACCCCGAGTTCTTCTGATCCCAGCTGCCAGGGGAGGCAGGTCATGTATTATTGAGAGTCTTGAAGGCACCTTTTTTCTTTATCGTGCAATTATAGAGGGGACTCTTTGAGACATTAGAAGATGTTTGGTCTCTCTTTACAGTTTTACTTAAAATTTTAATAAAGTTATGCCATGTGGAGATGAGCAAACTGTAGCTGGCCAAGTGGAATTCAATCTGAATTTCAGGAAAAAATTGATTTGCACCAAATCCGAATTCGTGGTAACAAATAGCATTTTTTCCTAAAGTGGCTGCTGCACGTGTGAGGACTTCGAGCAAGGAACTCTGGGAAGGCGGGATCACCCACAATGCCATGCATGCAGCCAATCAGCAGCCAGCCCTGTGATGTCACAGCCCTATAAACAGCCTCAGCCATCTTGGATTCTGCCTTTTTCCAGTGTACTTAGTGCAGGGAGAGACGTCGGCAGGCGCTAGGGAAAGTGCTAGGAAAGACTGGATTTTGGTGAGAAAAAAAACCATTTACAAGTTCAGGGAAAGATTATTCAAGATGTAGGGAAAGGATAGGGAGGAATCATCCCACAGCATTTATGTAGAACAGGGTTCAGTAGGGGAGGTTACAGCCTGGGTAATAGTAACAATCCTATTACACCTTGCTGCACTGACTGGGGGTCCAAATTGCCATTATACCGCTCTGTAATTTCAGCAAACCGTTCGTGTTATTGGGGTGTAATTTCTGTGTGATACAGCCATTAACAGGGTTTAATACAAGGAATTATTTCTATGTCTTATTTGCCCTTGTGCGGTGCAGTTATATGTTCTAAAGCTCTTTAAAAAAGTAATAACAAATGCAAAAATAAAATAAAAACAAAAAAGTTCACCACTGCGAGTGATGTAGGTCACAATCACATCAAATCAATCTTGGTACAAAAGGTGGTCAAGCTGCCTGGTATACGTCCCAATTCACAAACTCAAGGGAAGCGGCAATCTCCTTCAACACAGCCAATACACCTGAGCCCCGCCATATAGTACCCTTTCCTCAAAGCAACCTCCCTACAGGATCAAAGTTTTGGGTACATAGTGAAGGTCCGCAAAGTTGAGTTAAGATAGAACACTTTTTTTTATTATACTCACAATAAAATCGGGATAACACGCCTTAAAACAAATCATAAAGTCAGGTCCATAAGTTCCATCAGTCCATGCCCGACCTAGGTTTCGCCAATGAGGCTTCTTCAGGGGTGAACCTAACCCTCTCTTCAACAAGCTTCATTTATATAGGGTTAATCTGCAGCTTCCTCCTCCCCCTTTGCAGCATCACCCACCTTGCGGAAATACACCTTTTTTTTTTTCTTCTTAATTTCTTAAAACCAAATTGTAATTATACAGCTCTGTAATTCCACCAAACCGTTCTTGTTATTGGGGTGCAAGTGCTTTTTGATGTACAGTCATTGACAGGGTTTATTACAAGGAAATATTTCTACGTCTTATTTGCCCTTGTGCGGTGCAGTTATATGCCGTTGTGTGGTAAAGTGAGAAAATTGCTGCCCTTTTTGTCGTGTATTAGTGGCAAAAGTAAAATATATTTGCCGTTCAGCGGTGCAGTTATATGTTCTTATGCCCTTTTTTCTGTGTATTAGTGGAGAAAAAGAAGGGCTTATTGGCCATTGTGTGGTGAAGAGAGAAGATTACCGACTTTTTAGGAGTGTTTTAATTTCCCTTTTTTTTATTTATTTGATCTAACAGTATGTCAGACAGAGAAGTGCCCGGCCCTGCACAGGGGAGTGGCAGAGGCCTAAAGGTTTCTGGCGCAGGCACAGGTTGCAGCAGGGGTCACTTCGAGAGTGTCATCTAGCGGTCGTGTCTTGACCAGCAACCCAGCGGTTCTTGAATGGTTGACTCGGTCTTCGACTTTGTCGCAAGTGACATCAGACACCCCCAGCCAAGAGTCGGTGGGTTCGTCATACACAACCCTTAGTTGGCATGGCCCGGGAGCAAGCCCTGTGCCCTCACCTGTCATCAACCTGCCAGAGAAGTATTGTATGCTGTGGGCTCAGCTCCACTAAACAGTATGGATGAGCTACTAGAGGACAGTCAGAAGCTACTGGCAAGCCAAGTTCCGGAGGAGACATCCGCCGCTTCCTCCGGTAGGTGGGCAAGTAGTGATGAGGAGAGTGGCGTGGGAACTGGTGTTGCGAGCGGTCAGGCTTCTCACCCAAAGACCGTTGAGGAGGACATCAGGGACATGCAGACAGTACTCGATGATAATGATGTAGCTGATCGCACTTGGGAGCCGGTTGACGAAGGCGCTTTATCAGCATTGGCAGAAGAGGGTGGCAGCTTGTCTGTGAGGCGGCGGCGGAGCCAGCAAGTCGCTAGCATGGCCAGGAGTCAGCAGGGTGGCAGCAGAGGGAGGTCGGGAGCCAAACGTGCCCGGGTTAGACTACCTGCTTCGCAGGAGCCTACCTGCCCGGAAAGTAGCAGTGCACTGGTTGACGGAGGCAGCGGTGGTAGCAGTCAGTCAGTGCGTAGTGTTGGGGGTAAAATCACTTATTCGGGCCTATTCGGCGGTGTGGTAGTTTTTTGTTAAGCCGCCGGAGGAGGTTATTATGGATATATGTAGAATCTGTGGGAAGAAGGTGAAGCATGGCCAGGCTGCCAATGTCACATATGCAGCGTCACTATAAAGGGGCCTGGGAGAACTGTGGCTCCGATATGGTGGTCCAGCCTGCCGCAACAACCACTGCATCACCCAGTGGCACACAACTGATTTCAGGCAACAAAGACTCCACCACCTCAGCCGAAAGGAGCTGTCAGTCCTCCCATCATCTGCTGGTACTGATGCTTCTCGTCCTCCTCGTCAGTCATTCCGTCAGCAATTGATCACCGAAGACATTGCCAAGAGACAACAGTATGCGTGCACTCATCCAACGGCTCAGATGCTGAATGTGCTCCTGTCCAAGTTGCTGGTGCTGCAGTCTCTCCCTTTCAAATTGGTGGACTCTGCACCTTTCAGAGAACTGATGGCTTGTGACAAACCGAGGTGGAGAGTCCCAAGCCGTCATTTATTTGCCAAAAAGGCAGTACCAGCCCTGCACACACATGTAGAACAGAAGGTGGGCCAGTCCTTGAGCCTGTCAGTGTCTGCCAAAGTGCACGGCAGAGCCGACGTGTGGAGCTATAACTACGGTCAAGGACAATACATGTACTTTACGGCCCACTAGGTGAATGTGGTTCCTGCAGAGCCACACCAGCAACTTGGCTGCTTCCGCCTCCACATTCTCAAGCCGTTGGTCCTGCCATATTGCCCGCCTCTGCCTCCTCATTCTCCACCCTGTCCTCGGCGGAAAAAATAAATTAAGAACAATATTTCATACCCCAAATGAAATGGGAACAGTAATTTATACCCCGACGCGTTTCACCCATCCTGTGGGCGAAACGCGTCAGGGCATAAATTACTGTTCCCATTTCATTTGGGGTATGAAATATTGTTCTTAATTTATTTTTTTTGGGTCGGACACAATTCGTAAGGGGCAGTTCAGGGACAGAAAGGGCAGGTTCGAGGACAAGGAGGCCCCACCATCAGGGGCCGTCCTTGGGCTGAGCTTATTTAGGGGTTAAAATAGGGAGAGAGCCTCCCCCCCTTCCCTACCATACTCAAGTATATACCCACATACTCTGATTAGTATTTATGTACCCCCATTAGGGTGGACTGCACCCTGTTTCTGTGTGTCCGCTCCATCTCATTACATCATCTTTATTGTTGAGAATCCGCATTTAATGTTTGTTGTGTATATCTTTGGTGACAATTGCCACCTTTTTAAACAATTTTATCAAAAGCTAAGTTTTAGCAGTAAGGATTCTCTATGATTACTATGGATATGTGTACTAAAAAGAGATCCCGTTGATATCAGGTGTATCAGCTTTAATAATTGGTTTGTTACTGTTATTGCCACCCACCTCCCCACTCTGTCACAGGGTCAGTCTGTGGTCTCTTGATGCTGCTGCCACCTCCACACTATGTCATCTTGCCACTCTGTTGTCTCTTTATGCTGCTGCATCCTCCACACTATGTCACCTTGCCACTCTGTGGTTTCTTGATTCTGCTGCCATCTTCACACTATGTCACCTTGCCACTCTGTGGTCTCCTCCTGCTGCTGCCACCTCCACACTATGTCACCTTGCCACTCTGTGGCCTCCTGATGCTGCTTCCACCTCCACACTATGTCACCTTGCCACTCTGTGGTCTCCTCATGTTGCTGCCACCTTCACACTATGTCACCTTGTCACTCTGTGGCCTCCTGTTGCTGCTGCCACCTCCACACTATGTCACCTTGTCACTCTGTGGCCTCCTGTTGCTGCCGCCACCTCCACACTATGTCACCTTGGCACTCTGTGGTCTCCTCATGCTGCTGCCACCTCCACACTATGTCACCTTGCCACTCTGTGGTCTCCTCATGCTGTTGCCACCTCCACACTATGTCACCTAGCCACTCTGTGGTCTCCTCATGCTGCTGCCACCTCCACACTATGTCACCTTGCCACTCTGTGGTCTCCTCATGCTGTTGCCACCTCCACACTATGTCACCTAGCCACTCTGTGGTCTCCTTATGCTGCTTCCACCTCCACACTATGTCACCTTGTCACTCTGTGTCCTCCTGTTGCTGCTGCCACCTCCACACTATGTCACCTTGCCACTCTATGGTCTCCTCATGCTGCTGCCACCTCCACACTATGTCACCTTGCCACTCTGTGGTCTCCTCATGCTGCTGCCACCTCCACACTATGTCACTTTGCCACTCTGTGGTCTCCTCATGCTGCTTCCACCTCACAACTATGTCATAGGGCCACTCTATGTACTTTTCATGCTGTTTCCACCCTCCCCACTTCATGACTGGTCCACTATTTTTCCTTTCGGCCTGGCTGACATCATCATTTATTTGACCTTTCTTCTAATCTGTCAAAAAGGAGACTCACAACATATCCTGTCTGTGTAGTAGCTGTAAGGGCTCTATGGTACCATAAGAATTGGCTTGTGATTTGGTAGCCAAAAGCAGGAGGGTACAAAACAAAGAAGACATGCAAATATTTTATTCATGTGTCATTTCTGTTTTGGATCTACTCCTTTTTTTGGGGGCATTAGCAATACTGATGGATTACTGACCAAATGCTGACCGAGTGAAGGCAGATGCTCAACAGACAGGATCTGTTTTTTGGGGGTTATTGTTCTGACGGATCAGAGGAAGGGAAAAATAATCAGTGACCTCAGCACAAACTTACTGCGGACACCCTCTCCACTATGTCGGGGGCTCTACTTGTATAAGCATTTAATAGAACAGGTTCCATAGACATCTATATGGAATCAGCTGACGACAGTGTAAAAGGAGTGTGCTTCTTCTTGGCGTTATCATCGACCTGTACTCATACTTGAGTGATTTGGTCAGTTTTGGCCCCGCGACTGCCCAAATAAGTAAAGTGTGCAGTGATTCTAAGAGCGACGCCTGTCAACTGCATGTCATATGGACTCGCAGTATTATTTCAATACCACAGCAGACTCCCTATGCGTGTTACTGCAAGACTTTAAAGGTTCTCTGCAGCCAGGAAATAGCTGTTTTTAACGAAATTCGCCGCAAATAAATTTGGAACAAACCAATTCGGCGAACTGACCGAATCGAATTTTTTTAAAATTCGCTCATCTCTAATGCCATGTGATTGACAGGTTTTGTGCTGATTCCTTTCTTAAAGGTTGTCCCAACTCACACATTAGTGGAATATTGCTAGGACTTGCCACCAATGTTAGATACAAGAGATGGGACCCCCAAATTGACTGGGTTACAGCCACCCTCTATTCACTTCTATAGTGTTGAAGATAGCCAAGCAAACTCCTGAACTGGGGGTGAAGGGTGGTAGATCTAGTATCGTGGAGGCAACGCAACATTGGTGAATCATTTATTCCAGCGTTCCAGAACAGTTTCATTCAGGAATCGGTGACCATCCAACTGGAAATGAGGAGGATCACCTACCTGTTGATAGACCACATGTGGCAGATCTTCCTCCATCTGTGGCAGAAGCTGTTCCCTTAACATTTCCAGGTGGAGCGGCCAGTGATTGACATTCCCACTGAGGTGACAGGAGCCTCATCGATAAACCCCAGCCTGTCAGCGAATTCATTCTCTTCCAATCAGCCCTGAAACTCATTACAGAAGTCACGGCATTCCGGCTGTCGCCCGGTTTCAGCTCCTGAGGAATATGTAATCTGTATGGTCTATAGCACAGATGTTCTGGTAAGATCCCCCGTATGGAGGTTTGTGGTACTTGTAGTTCCATACTGGTCAGCTTGGTTGACTGTAGGACTCTGCTCATACACGGCTCAGACCCTGTTCAGTTTTGGAGTCTGTGGACGGCCCGAACTTTTCCCATGACATAAACTGCCTGTGATATTGAATGTCTTCACCCTACCTGAAATGCCGTTTTTATGGGGAGCACATTGGCCAAAGTTATTCCGAAAAATCTCGCTGTCCTGTCACTATAGTCCCCGATTCTGCAAATTCCAACACGCAAAAATCTTTTTCTTGCTTCTATGTCGCCAACTTAATCTTGCCCCTCGGAGTACAGGCTAAAACTTACCACAAAGGGGCAGAATTATGATAACTGTCGGAAAAAAATAAAAAACATAGCAGCTAACCAACCAATCACAGTTTTTATTTTTCAAGGTCAGATTTTTTTTAAATTCAACTCAAGGCCTTTACTACAAGAACCGTCCTTTTTGCATCACCCTGTATATCTCTAGCCGTCTGATACACAGTTCCAAATCCTAGACTTTCATGATGACATTCTGTTTTCCTACAGCTCAGGTGCTCACAGTACAGTGCTGTGAAGACTCAGTATACAGTAAGCTCCTGAGCTCCCCTTAGTGGTGGCTTTTTATCATAACTTTTATCATAACTCCCAAGTTTTTTTTTTTGCTGTGAGGAAAAGAGATGAGCGAATTTCATAGAAACATAGAAACATAGAATGTGTCGGCAGATAAGAACCATTTGGCCCATCTAGTCTGCCCAATATACTGAATACTATGACTAGCCCCTGGCCCTATCTTATATGAAGGATGGCCTTATGCCTATCCCATGCATGCTTAAACTCCTTCACTGTATTTGCAGCTACCACTTCTGCAGGAAGGCTATTCCATGCGTCCACTACTCTCTCAGTAAAGTAATACTTCCTAATGTTACTTTTAAACCTTTGCCCCTCTAATTTAAAACTATGTCGTCTTGTAGCAGTTTTTCTTCTTTTAAATATTCTCTCCTCTTTTACCGTGATGATTCCCTTTATGTATTTAAAAGTTTCTATCATATCCCCTCTGTCTCTTCTTACTTCCAAGCTATATATGTTAAGGTCCTTTAACCTTAAGTAAGTTTTGTCCTGCAATCCATGTACTAGTTTAGTAGCTCTTCTCTGAATATCCTTCTGCAGATCTGGTCTCCAGTACTGCACACAATACTCCCAATGAGGTCTCCCTAGTGCTCTGTAGAGCGGCACGAGCACCTCCCTCTTTCTACTGTTAATGCCTCTCCCTATACACCCAAGCATTTTGCTGGCATTACCTGCTGCTCTATGACATTGTCTGCCCACCTTTAGGTCGTCTGATATAATGACCCCTAAATCCCTTTCCTCAGATACTGAGGTTAGTACTGTATCACTGATTTTATATTCTGCTCTTGGGTTTTTACGCCCCAGGTGCATTATCTTGCACTTATCGACATTAAATTTTAGTTGCCAGATTTTTGACCATTCCTCTAGTTTTCCTAAATCCTTTTCCATTTGGTGTATCCCTCCAGGAACATCAACCCTGTTACAAATCTTTGTGTCATCAGCAAAAAGACACACCTTACCATTGAGGCCTTCTGCAATTTCGCTGATAAAGATATTAAACAATATGGGTCCCAGAACAGATCCCTGAGGTCCCCACTGGTAACAATACCATGGTCTGAATATACTCCATTGACTACAACCCTCTGTTTTCTGTCCTTCAGCCACTGCCTAATCCATTCAACAATATGTGAGCCCGAGCTCAGAGACTGCAGTTTATTGATAAGCCTTCTATGTGGGACAGGATCAAATGCCTTACTAAAGTCCAGATAGGCGATGTCTACTGCACCTCCGCCATCTATTATTTTAGTCACCCAATCAAAAAAGTCAATAAGATTAGTTTGACATGATCTCCCTGAAGTAAACCCATGCTGGTTTTTATCAATCAACCCATGGGATTTTAGATGTTCCACAATCCTCTCCTTGAGTATGGTTTCCATTAATTTCCCCGCTATTGATGTCAGGCTTACTGGCCTATAGTTGCCCGATTCCTCTCTACCACCTTTCTTGTGAATTGGCACAACGTTTGCTAATTTCCAATCTTCTAGGACGACACCTGTTACCAGTAGAGATGAGCGAACATTTAAAAAAAGTCTGTTCTTCGGGGTTCGGGTGGTGGTTAATCGCGCATCCCGTTATGGATTCCACTATAGCGCATATGGAATCCATAAGGGGCGGCTGCCACCTACCCGAACTGTTGCACAGCCGAAGGACCTGACGTGACGTCACTGTCATGTGATCAGTGCAGGGGGCTGGATTTGATCCCGTGCTGAGCCACGCCCCCTACACTGATCACATGACAGTGACGTCACGCCAGGTCCTTCGGCTGTGCAACAGTTCGGGTTGGTGGCAGCCGCCCCTTATGGATTCCATATGCGCTATAGTGGAATCCATAACGGGATGCGCAATTAACCACCACCCGAACCCCGAACAACGGACTTTTTTTAAATGTTCGCTCATCTCTAGTTACCAGTGATTGGTTAAATAAATCTGTTAATGGATTTGCTAGTACACCTCTAAGCTCTTTTAATAGCTTTGGGTGTATTCCATCAGGCCCCTGTGATTTATTTGTATTAACTTTGGACAGCTGACTTAGAACCTCTTCCTTTGTAAAGACACATGCATCAAAGGATTCATTAGTCTTCCTCCCTAACTGAGGTCCTTCTCCTTCATTTTCCTTTGTAAAAACTAAACAGAAGTATTCATTGGGGCAGTCAGCTAGTTCTTTATCCTCTTCTATATACCTTCCTTCTTTTGTTTTTAATTTGGTAATTCCTTGTTTTAATTTCCTTTTTTCATTTATGTATCTGGTTATGAAATTCGTTCACGCTTCATTTACTGGTATAATGTGAATTGCGTTATGGATTCCGGTCCTACAGACCATAGAGCAATTCAATGATGGAATGCATAACGGAATGCCTTTAGAGGCATTCCATTATTCATTCCGTCATAATAGAAGTCTATGGGCTGCAAAACGGATCCGTCCCGTTTCCGTTATGCAGGAGAGAAGTCCCCTGCATACTGGATATGTAACGGATCCATTTTGTAGCCCATGGACTTCTATTATGACGGAATGAATAACGGAATGCCTCTAAAGGCAAAATATGAAATTCGCTTATCTCTCTGGGGACAAATGTCTTGAGGAACCCGCAACAATTATAATTTTTTTTAATTCTGGGTTTTCCACCAGTTTTTTCATCATTGCCCTTTCAGTGCCCACTTGACCTTTGACATTTATTGACCTTTTTGTACCCTTCTATCACAAAAGGGCGCTTAAGAGGCAATGAATGGATATTCCGCAGAAAGGGGGCTCTGGACATAAGGGGTTTAGAGGAGGATGAGACACCTGCCATTCCCTATTTGATGCTGCCCCGGTCCCTGATTTCTACTTCCTCTTCTCACTGACGGCAGTGGTGATCCACCTCAGACAATAACGGGCTGAGAGTCAAGACAGGCAGTGACTAGGGGAGCGTCAGAGCGGGAATGGTGGGGGGTGGGTCAGGTGAGTATCAGTTCTTTTATTTTATTTTTTCAAATTTCTTTTCATCTGGAGAACCCCTTTAAGGAACTACCCAACTCAGAATGTTGTCTTTATGTAGTACAAAATGGTGTTCAGTGGTGGAAATTCACTTTAGGTTTATGTTCACCTCTCTGCTGGTCATTGACTATTGCCTTCTTCTGTATTGACCAGATGTTACATTGTAGCGCAAACATGAAATCTTGTATCGGTGTGACATGAAATAAAATACAATCTAATCTTCTGTTTCAGGGTGCCCGGGAATGTGGGATAACATAACCTGCTGGATGCCCGCAGTGGTTGACAAGGTTGTTTATGTGCGATGCCCGGCGTGGTTCAGCATGATCGAATCTGAGGATGGTAAGAATCAATTGAGGTCATGTCAATTTATCAGTTTTGGGAAAAGCAGGGTGTCAGCGAGTGACAAATGGCCGCCATTAGGGCACATTCACATGACAGTAAAAAAAACTGTCAGTTTTTCATAGCCACTTATCTACCATTTTCGCATCCATTTTCTGTCCGTTTATCCATTCTAATGGCTGTTGGATGAATTTTATTGGCTTTTTTTTAGGAACCCAACCCCTGCAGTTCCCCCAGTATAAATAATACTGCTATATGTTCTCCCGTATTTATATTGGCCCCTGTAGTACCTCTAGTGTCTATAATGGCCCCTGTAATAGTATATGTAATGCCTCCACAGTGCCTTTTGTAGATATAATGCCCCCATAGTGCCTTTTGTAGATATAATGCCCCCATAGTGCCTTTTGTAGATATAATGTCCTCCATAGTGCCTTTTGTAGATATAATGCCCCCCATAGTGCCTTTTGTAGATGTAATGCCTCCCATAGTGCCTTTTGTAGATATAATGCCCTCGTAGTGCCTTTTGTAGATATAATGCCCCCCGTAGTGCCTTTTGTAGATATAATGCCCCCCATAGTGCCTTTTGTAGATATAATGCCCCCCATAGTGCCTTTTGTAGATATAATGCCCCCATAGTGCCTTCTGTAGATATAATGCCCCCATAGTGCCTTTTGTAGAGATAATGCCCCCCATAGTGCCTTTTATAGATATAATGCCCCCCATAGTGCCTTTTGTAGATATAATGCCCCCCATAGTGCCTTTTGTAGATGTAATGCCTTCCATAGTGCCTTTTGTAGATATAATGCCCCCATAGTGCCTTCAGTAGATATAATGCCCCCATAGTGCCTTTTGTAGATATAATGCCCCCCATAGTGACTTATGTAGATATAATGTCCCCCATAGTGCCTTTAGTAGATATAATGCCCCCATAGTGCCTTTTGTAGATATAATGCCCCCCATATTGCCTTTTGTAGATATAATGCCCCCCATAGTGCCTTTAGTAGATATAATGCCCCCATAGTGCCTTTTGTAGATATAATGTCCCCAATAGTGCCTTTTGTAGATATAATGTCCTCCATAGTGCCTTTTGTAGATATAATGTCCCCCATAGTGCCTTTTGTAGATATAATGTCCTCCATAGTGCCTTTTGTAGATATAATGTCCCCCATAGTGCTTTTTGTACATATAATGCCCCCGTAGTGCCTTTTGTAGATATAATGCCCCCCATAGTGCCTTTTGTAGATATAATGCCCCCCATAGTGCCTTTAGTAGATATAATGCCCCCATAGTGCCTTTTGTAGATATAATGCCCCCCATAGTGCCTTTTGTAGATATAATGCCCCCGTAGTGCCTTTTGTAGATATAATGCCCCCCATAGTGCCTTTTGTAGATATAATGCCCCCCATAGTGCCTTTTGTAGATATAATGCCCCCGTAGTGCCTTTTGTAGATATAATGCCCCCCATAGTGCCTTTTGTAGATATAATGCCCCTGTAGTGCCTTTTGTAGATATAATGTCCCCCATAGTGCCTTTTGTAGATATAATGCCCCCCATAGTGCCCCCTGAATATAAAATGTCTCATAGTGCCCCCTGTATATAAAATGTCCCATAGTGCCCCTTGTATAGAAATGCCCCTATATACATAATGCTTCCAGATACCACATCCCCCAAACCATGATAGTGGCAGAAAATGAAAAAAATAAAAATAAAATCACCTCAGGTGAACACTTGCTCTGCACTGGAGGCAGCAGGACTTGACACTCCTTTGATCATGTGACTTCACAACGCAGGGAGCATCAGGTCCTACTGTCTCCAGTGCCGAGCGAGTGTTCCCCAGACTGCCGGTGAGTATTTTATTTTTAACTCCTTGCCTTCTGCCCCTCTCGTATACCTGTTTCCAACGGCCATTATACGGGTGCACTTCTGTCTAAATGGACATTGAAAACGGGCCCATTGATTTCAATGGGGTCTGTCTGGCCGTGCATGATCTATTTTTTGAGGGACGCTATTCACTGGCCGTTAAAAAAAATGCCCATATAAGTAGCCTCATAGATTGCAGTGGTTTGGAAAATAGCCATGTGACAGCCTTCGCAAAAACCGCCGTCACACGTCATGTGAAGATAGCCTCAGTATGGTTTATCCACAGCAGTTGTCATCTTCCCTCCAAAACTAGGCAGGTTCTGGACTATGAGATCTGGAAAACAGTTAATTCCAATATACATCTCAGAAATCAATGGCCACAGTAAAACATAAACAAAAATTCTGAGTACTTATAGCTACCACTAGGGGGAGCACACTGTATACAGATGTTGACACTGTTCCTATTGAAGCTCCCCCTAGTGTTGGTTGTGATATTATGATTCTATGATATGAAGCAGGGTATTCTGAGCTCTTTATCATAAAAACAGAACTCCAATATCTTACAAATTTCTTTTTCAACCAAAGACTTTCACTTTGATCCCTCTGCCACCATTTTTATTTTCATTTTGAAAAATTTGCATATTGTTTTTTGAGTTTTATTTTCTATGGCATTCACTGCGCAGTAAAAATCACATGATAGCTTTATTCTTGGGGCCAGTAGGATGGTGGTAATACCAAATTGATAGCGTTTATGTCATGTGACACTAATGATATTTAAAAATAAAATAAAAAATAAATTCATAAATTTGCTTTCCTAGTAGCTGTAACCTTTAACCTTTTTGTTTTAATTATTTTTTCTGTCTATGGAGTTGGGGTGAGTTGTAGTATTTTTGGGGTAACATGGGGTTATGTGACCGAAAAGTCAGCAAATCGCCTATTGTGATTTTTTGGGTTTCTTAACGGTATTCACCGTGCAGGACAAATAATGTGAAGTTTTAATATTTTCATACTAATTACATACATTTTTATTTTATTATTATAAAAGAAAAACTATTTTCGGATCTGTTTTAAATATTTGTTTAAGTTTTTTGATGTTTAAAAATACTTTTTTTTATCACACTTTCTAATTATTATTTTTAGTCCCCCTAGGGGACTTGAACTGTACCATACTTCTATATTGCAGCGTATGGTGATTTTACTGACATTTTATCAAACAAGGCTTTTTGCTACACCTCTATTTAAATTTTTGTACACGGTTAATGGGCGTCCCAAAAAAAAATACCCCCCAAAAAAAAACTCTGGTTACTGGAGGGGAATTTCTCTCTGTTGCCTTCATGAAGGGTGAAGGAAATCAAACGCCCAACATGGACAGCCAGTTTAAAAGCAATGCTGGCCCCACTGCCTACATTGCCTGCCGATGCAGCTGCACATCTGACATGACAGAGCTCAGGCGAGCAGACGGCAGCAGCATTTATTATCCCCCACCACCCTGTATCCCGCGCCGCCTGCGCCTGGGTTGCTGTGGCTACAGAACGAGTCTTATTTTTGTATCTTGTGCTGTTTGTCTAATTAGGATGAGATAATCAGTGAGCGGCAGGTGCGGCGCCGAAACACCTTGACAACGCTTTACTGCGTGCAGAATTGATCTAATTCCTCATTATATAGAAAAAAAATAATAAAAAAAAGATTTCATCTTCGACTATGAGATTTCTTCCAGGAAGCCTCGCAGCTCACAGCCAGCAATCCGCAGATTCTGCCACTGCTTTAGACCATTTTTGTTTCCGCAATCAACCACTTGGGAGGGGGTCGATAGAACTTTATATCTTGATCTTACTGGTACATGAATAGAATTCTAGAATGACAGTGAGGACAGACATTTCTGTATGTATATTTAAATATCTGACGGACATATCTGGGAGCTTTAAGGTGTAGGCGAAAAACTTGAAATCTAAGAATGTAACACAGAACAGAGGTTCAGTGGCAGGAGTACAAATACAGTATTTATGCCGTGAACTCCCTCTAGTGGTGGCTGTATAATCTGTATATAGTGAGCTCCCTCTAGAGGTGGCTTTATAATCTGTATGTAGTGAGCTCCCCCTAGTGATTGCTGTATAATATGTATGTAGTAAGCTCCCCCTAAAAGTGGCTGTATAATCTGTATATAGTGAGCTCCCTCTATTCGTGGCTTTATAATCTGTATGTAATGAGCTCCCTCTATTCGTGGCTTTATAATCTGTATGTAATGAGCTCCCTCTAGTGGTAGCTGTAAGGTGTATAATCTGTATGTAGGGAGCTCTCCATAGTAGTGGCTATATAATCTGTATGTAGTGAGCTCCCTCTAGTGGTGGCTTTATAATCTGCATGTAGTGAGCTCCCCTTAGTGGTGGCTGTATAATCTATATGTAGTGAGCTCCCTCTAGTGGTGGCTGTATAATTTGTATGTAGTGAGATCCCTCTAGTGGTGACTGTATGATCTGTATGTAGTGAGCCCCCTCTAGTGGTGGCTGTATAATCTGTATGTAGTGAGCTCCCTCTAGTGATGACTATATATTCTGTATGTAGTGAGCCCCCTCTAGTGGTGGCTGTATAATCTGTATGTAGTGAGCTCCCTCTAGTGATGACTGTATAATCTGTATGTAGTGAGCTCCCTCTAGTGGTGACTGTATAATCTGTATGTAGTGAGCTCCCTCTAGGGGTGGCTGTATAATCTGTATGTAGTGAGCTCCCCCTAGTGGTGGCTGTATAATCTATATGTAGGGAGCTCCCTCTAGGGGTGGCTGTATAATCTGTATGTAGTGAGATCCCTCTAGTGGTGGCTATATAATCTGTATGTAGTGAGCTCCCTCTAGTGTTGGCTGTATAATCTGTATGTAGTGAGCTCCTCTAGTGGTGGCTGTATAACCTGTATGTAAGAGAGATTCCTCTAGTGGTCGCTGTATAATCTGTATGTGGTGAGCTCCCTCTAGTAGTGGCTGTATAATCTGTATGTAGTGAGCTCCCTCTAGTGGTGGCTGTATAATCTGTATGTAGTGAGATCCCTCTAGTAGTAGCTGTATAATCTGTATGTAGTGAGATCCCTCTAGTGGTGGCTGTATAATCTGTATGTAATGAGCTCTCTCTAGTGGTAGCTGTATAATCTGTATGTAGGGAGCTCTCCATAGTAGTGGCTATATAATCTGTATGTAGTGAGCTCCCTCTAGTGGTGGCTTTATAATCTGCATGTAGTGAGCTCCCCTTAGTGGTGGCTGTATAATCTATATGTAGTGAGCTACCTCTAGTGGTGGCTGTATAATTTGTATGTAGTGAGATCCCTCTAGTGGTGACTGTATGATCTGTATGTAGTGAGCCCCCTCTAGTGGTGGCTGTATAATCTGTATGTAGTGAGCTCCCTCTAGTGATGACTATATATTCTGTATGTAGTGAGCCCCCTCTAGTGGTGGCTGTATAACCTGTATGTAGTGAGCTCCCTCTAGTGATGACTGTATAATCTGTATGTAGTGAGCTCCTCTAGTGGTGGCTGTATAATCTATTTGTAGTGAGCTCCCCCTAGTGGTGACTGTATAATCTGTATGTAGTGAGCTCCCTCTAGGGGTGGCTGTATAATCTGTATGTAGTGAGCTCCCCCTAGTGGTGGCTGTATAATCTATATGTAGGGAGCTCCCTCTAGGGGTGGCTGTATAATCTGTATGTAGTGAGATACCTCTAGTGGTGGCTATATAATCTGTATGTAGTGAGCTCCCTCTAGTGTTGGCTGTATAATCTGTATGTAGTGAGCTCCTCTAGTGGTGGCTGTATAACCTGTATGTAAGAGAGATTCCTCTAGTGGTCGCTGTATAATCTGTATGTGGTGAGCTCCCTCTAGTAGTGGCTGTATAATCTGTATGTAGTGAGCTCCCTCTAGTGGTGGCTGTATAATCTGTATGTAGTGAGATCCCTCTAGTAGTAGCTGTATAATCTGTATGTAGTGAGATCCCTCTAGTGGTGGCTGTATAATCTGTATGTAGTGAGCTCCCACTAGTGGGTGCTGTATAATCTGTATGTAGTGAGCTCCCTCTAGTGGTGGCTGTATAACCTGTATGTAGTGAGATCCCTCTAGTGGTGGCTGTATAACCTGTATGTAGTGAGCTCCCACTAGTGGTGGGTGTATAATCTGTATGTAGTGAGCTCCCTCTAGTGGTGGCTGTATAACCTGTATGTAGTGAGCTCCCTCTAGTGGTTGCTGTATGATCTGTAATATCTCAGCAATCAGGGTTTGTGGGCCCTCTCCTGGGGCCCTTAGTCAGACACCCATACCATCAAAGATCGTTAGGACTTTGCATATAGTTCCACATCTTCATGGTGTACTTTTCAGTTACTTTACTTTGAATTTTCTTTTCTGACCTTCGGTTATGCCATTAACTCCAGTCACCTCCAGAGCTGCATTTAAAATTCTGTTGGTTTCTTTCGAGCTCTTGTTTTAGATTCCTCCTCCCTATTCTCCAGGGCGTTCAATGTTTGTGCACAGCCCTTATGGGATGCATTGAGGAAAATGAAGTGTTAACTCTAGCAGAGTATTTAGGGCTTTCTGAGGCACCAGGGCCCTTGTACAACTAGAATACAAGGCCTATTCATGTTCACTGGCAGGCTCCCTCTGCTGGTGGGTTAGGTAAATGCCCTTTTTTTCTGCAGCTTTCATATAATGAAGTTAATACTTGCAGATTAAATCTTGGTGTGCAGCGTGAGCAGCTGTGATTCAGTATAATGTGGGCTGCGCTTCCCCGTGTGAGAGTAGAATGATGAATTTAAGCAGATAAATGACACCCGGCAATGCTGAACTGTGACACAAGTTTGAGTCATGCTGACGTAAATTGGTCATGGACCAGAGCAGATTATAATCTCAGAGTACTACTAGTGCCCTCTAATGGTCATCCTTGGAATGTAAGTATTAAGAGCTGATGTATAGGTGTACGGGGCTAGGGTTGCACCGGGTATCAAATTACCAAATTATCAGTAGCGTCCTGGCTGCCATGGTAACCGATCGGAGCCCTGGGATTAAAATGGGGCTCCGATTGGAACTGGCACTGCCACCAATAAAGAGGAGGGGACTCTGTTGCCACTGCCACCACTGACTTTAATACTGGGGTTGGGTGGGAGGGGGCACTGCGCCACCAATGATTATATCTAACCCATTAATACAAATATAGGTGGCGGGTGCTGCACCTGAGGGGTTAACTGATGCGGATCGCAGCGCCCTGTCATAGAGGCCGGGTGCCGGCTATGTGATTCTGCCGCCGGCTGTATAATCTGTATGTAGTGAGCTCCCTCTAGTGGTGGCTGTATAATCTCTATGTAGTGAGCTCCCTCTAGTGGTGGCTGTATAATCTGTATGTAGTGAGCTCCCTCTAGTGGTGGCTGTATAATCTGTATGTAGTGAGCTCCCCCTAGTGGTGGCTGTATAATCTGTATGTAGTGAGCTCCCTCTAGTGGTGGCTGTATAATCTGTATGTAGTGAGCTCCTCTAGTGGTGGCTGTATAATCTGTATGTAGTGAGTTCCCTCTAGTGGTGGCTGTATAATCTGTATGTAGTGAGCTCCCTCTAGTGGTGGCTGTATAATCTGTATGTAGTGAGCTCCTCTAGTGGTGGCTGTATAATCTGTATGTAGTGAGCTCCCTCTAGTGGTGGCTGTATAATCTGTATGTAGTGAGCTCCCTCTAGTGGTGGCTGTATAATCTGTATGTAGTGAGCTCCCTCTAGTGGTGGCTGTATAATCTGTATGTAGTGAGCTCCTCTAGTGGTGGCTGTATAATCTGTATGTAGTGAGCTCCTCTAGTGGTGGCTGTATAATCTGTATGTAGTGAGCTCCCTCTAGTGGTGGCTGTATAATCTGTATGTACTGAATGAATCTTTGACAACTATGAACTGCCAGGACGTGTTATCCGAGGAGTAGAGGATTTTGGCCACTTCAAAGAAAACTACTAGAGATACTTCAATTTTCATGATATCCTCTCTGTGTATTCTTTCCAGGGGAGGGCGACTTTAAACACCCCCAACACACACACCCTGGTCTTGTCTGCAGCTGGTTTTCGTTACAGTGTTTTTTCACTCATTGCCCGGAGATAGTCAGAAGCGATAAACTGTGAGCGAGAAGCAGGTTTTCTCGTCTTTGCTCCCCAGATGCTTATTTTATCGAATTAACTATTCATTAGCTGTCCTCCAGATCCCAGCTGGACTGCAGCGTCGCCTGCGCTCTTGTAGCAGCCATGTGCAGACGGATAAATAATATATAGAACATGTCTGAGCGCGGCGCAGATTCATAATTCACGAGCAGAAAGTGGAAACGCGCTAATCATCCCACCGCCACCCCCCCACCAGCCTGAGGGGTAGGTCCTTATAGCCGGCATGCTGTAGTGCAGGGATAAGCACCCTCCGGCACCAAAACTACAACTCCCAGAATCCTCCTTTCACTTCTATGGGCTTTACAAGAATAGCTGAGTAGGTGTGCATGCTGGGAGTTGTAGTTTTACAGCAGCTGGAGTGCCACTTACCGTACAAGAATGGCAGCGCAGGGACACATTATCACATAGAGATGAGGGAATTTCTTATTTTATAATTCGTTCAAGCTTCGTTTACTGGTAAAAAAAAAATTGTGAATTGCATTATGGATTCTGTTACCACGGACCATAACGCAATTCTATAACGGAATGCCTTTAGAGGCATAATAGAAGTCTATGGGCTGCAAAACGGATCTGCCCCATTTCCGTTATGCCGGGGAGTCCTCTCCTGCTCTAAAGGCATTCCGTTATGTATTCCGTCATAGAATTGCGCTATGGTCGGTGGTATCAGAATCCATAACGCAATTCACCTTTTACCAGTAAACAAAGCGCAAACGAATTTCATAACTATAGATTCGCTCATCTTTAATATCACGATGCATGAGAATGCAAGAAAATCCCAATTAATGCGAAACCCTCTGTTTTCCTCCTCTTGGAAATACTTTAACATTGTATTCAGATGTAGCAGAGTTGTATTTGTTTCTGGGAAAGATGGGTGAAACCCATTATGGCCACCACAATCTCCCACCAAGGTCACGGCTAATCCGCTGATACTTACACTGGGTTCAGACCTGAGCGTTTTGAAGCCTAGCGTTTTTGGTGCGTTCAAGACTGGCGTGTAGGCGCGTTTTTTTCAAGCGTTTTGGTAAATAGTGTAGGCGCGTTTGACGCGCGTTTATGTGATTGACTGCATAGTTGGCCAATGACCAAACAGCCCTCCCTATATAGTTTGGCCAATCTGAGGTGTGAATTTTGAAAAACGCGCGTCCATAGGCGCGTTTTACGCAGCACAAACGCCCGAACAACACGCCTATCGCGTTTCCCATTGAATTCTATTAGCACCAAACGCTCGAAAAAAGCCCGAATTAACGCGAACATAATTGCCTATGCGTCGGACGTTTATAGGCGCCTATGAACGCGCATAAAAACGCGCAAGTGTGAACCACCCTCATTGGAATGCATGGTTCCTTTACTGTTGTGCGTTTTTATGTGCGTTCAAAAGCGGCGTTTTACGCGAAAGTGTGAACTGAGGGTTAGAGTTGCATAGCAGAGTTTGTCATGCCTCATGTGCATAGCATAGTGGTTTATAGATAGATTTTCAAGGGACTGATGGTGAATATGTAATCCAGAACATGAACTTGAGCAAAAATGCTGCTAAGGATGAAAGGACAAACTCAGCTCTGCTAGGTCTGTGTATTTAAAGGGGTACTAACACCCCATAGTGTGGGTTAGTATTCGTATCTGGTAATCTTCTTCTTCTTGGTGGTTTAGTTTTAGTTCTTCTGTTTTTGCTGTAGTGTAAATGAACTGTCTATGAGCTTATCAACTTGTGGCCATGCACAGCAATCAATCCGAACGAGCAGGGCTGCAGTGTAAAGCATGGTAGGCATTCTCCATTGCATGCATTTTTTGCTGGGGATCGCCATTAGCAACGGACCACATGTGCAGGATTTGCTCCCCCGGGTATAGATCAACAACTGCATTTGGGGTTGAGCATTTGAGACCACGTCATTTTGTTATGTAGGAGGACAGAGCAGGCAGATCTCACATCATCTCTTACGGTACTTTTACACTTGCGGCAGGACGGATCCGGCACGGCAAAGATCACCAGACTGAAAAAGCGGACATGCAGGACTTTTAGACTTTTAGTCCGGCGATCTCTGGCCGTGCAGTGCCGTGCTGCGCCGTAGCTCCGCCCCCGCCCTATTATAGTCAATGGGGAAGGAGCGGCAGCACGCCAGTGCACGGCCACTTGCGGCAGGACGGATGCGGCAGGCTGAATAGCCTGCCGGATCCATCCTGCCGCAAGTGTAAAAGTACCCTAAGCTGAAGGCATCAGTGTAAATCATGGGGGAGGAACGGCCAGAGCCTCTGATGAAATAGGAGGTTGATTACAGACTAGCGCAGATTCCAACGGTCAATGTAGCTGAGCCGAACGAGTCATCGGAAGACCCGTCTGCTGGCAATTTTGCACTGCGTGCTTCAAGTCACACTCAAAGATGTATTGAAGTAGAGCAGAGTTTATGGGGACACTAAGCCAACAGCGGGATAGAGTGAAGTCAAGGCTAAAAGAATCCGGCTGAACTATGAATGCAGCTCTGGATGTGTCTGAAGTAAAACATGTGAGGTAAAATCAGTCAAGTGGGGCAGGTGATGGGCCCTTTCACAGATTTTGCCCTAGGGCCAAGGAGCTTCAAGTGATGCCTATACTTAAGTTGTCTCTTTCAGAAACAGCGCCACTCTTGTCCACTGGCTGGGTGTGGTATTGCAACTTGGTGTTATATTTTTGAATACTGTGCTAGAAAGTGTTTTTTTTTTACCCACCATCATTTAATTGAATGCACTTACCATAAATATGACAATAATGTTAGGATTTCTCACCGCCGCCTGGAAATAATAGATAAATGTAACCACAAAGCATTTAATCCCAGTCGGCCTTTTCTGCATTTACAATTCCTGCTAATGGTCAAATTAATTGTCAAATTACTGAGGAGCCTGAGTATGTCGGTGCGGAGAGGAGTGCGTGTCGGTTAAGCTGTTAATGGAGTGCTGAGTTTTCTGTAGGGGGCGTCTGCTCTGAGAAAAGAGGGAGCAGAGCAAAAGCTGGAATAAGGAGCAAACAATCTTATAACGCGCTGAGGAATGTATAATGATAGAGGAGCTGTCACTTTATAGCTGATAATAATTTAAAATCAAGAATAAAATCAAAAATCCAGATTACTTGCAGCACCACAACTGACCACATGGCATGCTCTTAATCTATGTGTCGTGTAATACCCAGCAGCAGCACCTAGTGGTAGGAATATTTACTGCAGGAATTCCCATTTTCATACCATGCGTACACTGATGTTTTCTTTCATGAGCTCCCTCTAGTGGTGGCTGTATATATCTGTATGTAGTAATCTCCTGAGCTCCCTCTAGTGGTGACTGTATATATCTGTATGCAGTAATCTCCTGAGCTCCCTCTAGTGGTGGCTGTATATATCTGTATGTAGTAATATCCTGAGCTCCCTCTAGTGGTGGCTGTATATATCTGTATGCAGTAATCTCCTGAGCTCCCTCTAGTAGTGGCTGTATATATCTGTATGTAGTAATCTCCTGAGCTCCCTCTAGTGGTGGCTGTATATATCTGTATACAGTAATCTCCTGAGCTCCCTCTAGCGGTGGCTGTATATATATCTGTATGTAGTAATCTCCTGAGCTCCCTCTAGTGGTGGCTGTATATATCTGTATGCAGTAATGTCCTGAGCTCCCTCTAGTGGTGGCTGTATATATCTGTATACAGTAATCTCCTGAGCGCCCTCTAGTGGAGGCTATATATATCTGTATACAGTAATCTCCTGAGCTCCCTCTAGTGGTGGCTGTATATATCTGTATGTAGTAATCTCCTGAGCTCCCTCTAGTGGTGGCTGTATATATCTGTATGCAGTAATCTCCTGAGCTCCCTCTAGTGGTGGCTGTATATATCTGTATGTAGTAATCTCCTGAGCTCCCTCTAGTGGTGGCTGTATATATCTGTATGTAGTAATCTCCTGAGCTCCCTCTAGTGGTGGCTGTATATATCTGTATGTAGTAATCTCCTGAGCTCCCTCTAGTGGTGGCTGTATATATCTGTATGCAGTAATCTCCTGAGCTCCCTCTAGTGGTGGCTGTATATATCTGTATGCAGTAATCTCCTGAGCTCCCTCTAGTGGTGGCTGTATATATCTGTATGCAGTAATCTCCTGAGCTCCCTCTAGTGGTGGCTGTATATATCTGTATGCAGTAATCTCCTGAGCTCCCTCTAGTGGTGGCTGTATATATCTGTATGCAGTAATCTCCTGAGCTCCCTCTAGTGGTGGCTGTATATATCTGTATGTAGTAATCTCCTGAGCTCCCTCTAGTGGTGGCTGTATATATCTGTATGTAGTAATCTCCTGAGCTCCCTCTAGTGGTGGCTGTATATATCTGTATGCAGTAATCTCCTGAGCTCCCTCTAGTGGTGGCTGTATATATCTGTATGTAGTAATCTCCTGAGCTCCCTCTAGTGGTGGCTGTATATATCTGTATGCAGTAATCTCCTGAGCTCCCTCTAGTGGTGGCTGTATATATCTGTATGTAGTAATCTCCTGAGCTCCCTCTAGTGGTGGCTGTATATATCTGTATGCAGTAATCTCCTGAGCTCCCTCTAGTGGTGGCTGTATATATCTGTATGTAGTAATCTCCTGAGCTCCCTCTAGTGGTGGCTGTATATATCTGTATGCAGTAATCTCCTGAGCTCCCTCTAGTGGTGGCTGTATATATCTGTATGCAGTAATCTCCTGAGCTCCCTCTAGTGGTGGCTGTATATATCTGTATGTAGTAATCTCCTGAGCTCCCTCTAGTGGTGGCTGTATATATCTGTATGTAGTAATCTCCTGAGCTCCTCTAGTGGTGGCTGTATATATCTGTATGCAGTAATCTCCTGAGCTCCCTCTAGTGGTGGCTGTATATATCTGTATGCAGTAATCTCCTGAGCTCCCTCTAGTGGTGGCTGTATATATCTGTATGCAGTAATCTCCTGAGCTCCCTCTAGTGGTGGCTGTATATATCTGTATGTAGTAATCTCCTGAGCTCCCTCTAGTGGTGGCTGTATATATCTGTATGTAGTAATCTCCTGAGCTCCCTCTAGTGGTGGCTGTATATATCTGTATGCAGTAATCTCCTGAGCTCCCTCTAGTGGTGGCTGTATATATCTGTATGCAGTAATCTCCTGAGCTCCCTCTAGTGGTGGCTGTATATATCTGTATGTAGTAATCTCCTGAGCTCCCTCTAGTGGTGGCTGTATATATCTGTATGTAGTAATCTCCTGAGCTCCCTCTAGTGGTGGCTGTATATATCTGTATGTAGTAATCTCCTGAGCTCCCTCTAGTGGTGGCTGTATATATCTGTATGCAGTAATCTCCTGAGCTCCCTCTAGTGGTGGCTGTATATATCTGTATGAGGTAATCACCTGAGCTCCCTCTAGTGGTGGCTGTATATATCTGTATGCAGTAATCTCCTGAGCTCCCTCTAGTGGTGGCTGTATATATCTGTATGCAGTAATCTCCTGAGCTCCCTCTAGTGGTGGCTGTATATATCTGTATGCAGTAATCTCCTGAGCTCCTCTAGTGGTGGCTGTATATATCTGTATGCAGTAATCTCCTGAGCTCCTCTAGTGGTGGCTGTATATATCTGTATGTAGTAATCTCCTGAGCTCCTCTAGTGGTGGCTGTATATATCTGTATGCAGTAATCTCCTGAGCTCCTCTAGTGGTGGCTGTATATATCTGTATGTAGTAATCTCCTGAGCTCCTCTAGTGGTGGCTGTATATATCTGTATGTAGTAATCTCCTGAGCTCCCTCTAGTGGTGGCTGTATATATCTGTATGTAGTAATCTCCTGAGCTCCCTCTAGTGGTGGCTGTATATATCTGTATGCAGTAATCTCCTGAGCTCCCTCTAGTGGATGGCTGTATATATCTGTATGCAGTAATCTCCTGAGCTCCCTCTAGTGGTGGCTGTATATATCTGTATGCAGTAATCTCCTGAGCTCCCTCTAGTGGTGGCTGTATATATCTGTATGTAGTAATCTCCTTAGCTCCCTCTAGTGGTGGCTGTATATATCTGTATGTAGTAATCTCCTGAGCTCCCTCTAGTGGTGGCTGTATATATCTGTATGTAGTAATCTTCTGAGCTCCCTCTAGTGGTGGCTGTATATATCTGTATGCAGTAATCTCCTGAGCTCCCTCTAGTGGTGGCTGTATATATCTGTATGCAGCAATCTCCTGAGCTCCTCTAGTGGTGGCTGTATATATGGGTATGCAGTAATCTCCTGTGCTCCCCCTAGTGGTGGCTGTATATATGGGTATGCAGTAATCTCCTGTGCTCCCCCTAGTGGTGGCTGTATATATCTGTATGCGGTAATCTCCTGAGCTCCCTCTAGTGGTGGCTGTATATATCTGTATGAGGTAATCACCTGAGCTCCCTCTAGTGGTGGCTGTATATATCTGTATGCAGTAATCTCTTGAGCTCCCCCTAGTGGTGGCTGTATATATCTTTATGTATTGATCTCCTGAGCTCCCTCTAGTGGTGGCTCTATATATCTGCTTATTTTATGGCATGCTGTGACTTGTAGTACTGAAATCATGTTCAGATGTGTAAAAAACAATACATAATTAGTCACTACCGCTGGTATTTTGTGCAAATTCACACTTTGGCATTTTATGATGGGTTTAGGGGCTGTTCTCATTCAGCATATGGGTGGGCTTACAAAAAAATCTAGTAAGTAGTATGCAGTTTATTCATGGTCTGAATTTAGGGGGTTAAAAAGTGGTACTCTATTTCCTGCCCAAACGTTTCTACCTGTTTCTACCTCGATTCATGCCACAGGCCCAGCAATTGTCATCTACATCCCCTTCTTATTCCTTGTGGGACAGGCTGGGGGCTATTACCTTCTGTGGATACCATCGGATAGGACTATCCGGGGCAGGGCTCCCAGGGCCCCCTTGTATTCAGGGGACCCATAGCAACTACCTTCATGGCCTTGAAAAGATGTTTGATCATATTGTGATTACATTACACCTTCATCTATGAATGCCGGAAAATCACTCCCATCATTTTTGGGGTGCACCTTGGTTTCTTGATCACCTTTCTGCTGCCCCTGTATCTCCCTGTATCCCTATGTCTGGTGCATGCTAAGTCCCTGTGTTTGGCCGCAGCTTCTGTGTTGTTTCCCTAGTGATCCCCCTGAAAGCCAATAAACGACTGCATTCCACCCATCCAAAATGTGCGCTGCACTGCATCGCCATCTAGTGGTCGAGATCCGTATGACAGCCTTGTAGCGACACGACTTCTGTACCTCTATCAAAGCATCGTCTTTCCTGCTGTAAATACAAAATTTCTGTAAAGCTTTTTCATAGTAGAAATTATTTCAGTAAAAAAGAGGAAGTTTTATTACATGTCTTATCCTGAGAGACCAGAAACGAGATCCTGCTCCGCACTTTAAGGCTAGAGCTGCTTTGCCGCCATCCGCCTGGCATTGAAAGGCCTATTTACTTTCACATAAATAAAGATTTATCATCTTGAAATGAAAAATTCAGCATTTTTCTAATATACTTTGTACTTAATTTCTATTTTAAAGATTGCTGCTTGCTGTCAGTGAATAGTAACTTCAAGGCCTGACTAATGTCTAGAGCCGCTGGTCAGAAAACTTTCTACAATAGTAGCGTTTAATCAATAAGGCAAGCGCCGATGTGAATTTGGAGAAAATTATGCCAAATGTATTTTAAAAAATGGTGCTCACGGCGGGATAGATTTGGCGCAATTTATTTGGCAGACCTCAATGTACAATGGATCAGACTGGCTGTTGGCAGAGGATTGTTTAGACCAGATCAGACTGTAACAAATCCTCAGCTGTGAGAAGTATTAGGCCTGTACAGGGCTCCTGTCTCAGGATCACAGTTCGTTTTCTTGACAGCAAGCAGAGCTCTTGAAAGCAGTGAGAAATTGAAATGCAATGCCAAGTAGCCTTTTGAATTATTCCATTCATGTCAGTGGGGACTGCATGACATCATATTGGGGCGAAGGCGCAGTAATTGCCGGTCGAGCAGTTTCCCGGATCCTCTGCTGTGATGACGCATAAAATGTTTGTTTCTGTTTTTGTTTTACAGATTTCGACCTGACGGAAACACAGTCTGAGCTGGGTAAGAGCGCAACGTATATTCCTGTATATAGAGCTATGCAACAAAAAAAAAAAACCTACAGTGTCTTGCAAAAGTATTCACCCCCCTTGATTTTTCGTGCTTTATTACATTACAGCCTTAAGTTCAATGTTTTGTTAATCTGAATTTTCTGTGATGGATCAGAACACAATAGTCTAAGTTGGTGAAATGAAATGAGAAAAATATATAAATAAAACTATTGTTTAGAAATAGAAAACAGAAAATTGTCCTGTGCGTATGTATTCACCCCCTTTATTAGGAAGCCCATAAAAAGCTCTGGTGCCCCCAATTACCTTCAGAAGTCACATAATTAGTGACATGATGTCACCTGTGTGCAATCTAAGTGTCACATCATCTGTCATTACATATACACAGCAGAGGCTGCAACACCTAAGCAAGAGACATCACTAACCAAACACTGCCATAAAGACCAAGGAACTCTCCAAACACTGCCATGAAGGCCGAGGAACTCTCCAAACACTGCCATGAAGGATAAGGAGCTCTCCAAACAAGTAAGGGACAATGTTGTTGAGAAGTACAAGTCAGGGTTAGGTTATAAAAAATATCCAAATCTTTGATAATCCCCAGGAGCGCCATCAAATCTATCATAACCAAATGGAAAGAACATGGCACAACAGCAAACCTGCCAAGAGACAGCCGCCCACCAAAACTCACGGATCGGGCAAGGAGGGCATTAATCAGAGAGGCAGCACAGAGACCTAAGGTAACCCTGGAGGAGCTGCAGAGTCCACAGCAGAGACTGGAGGATCTGTACAGAGGACGACAATAAGCCGTACGCTCCACAGAGTTGGACTTTATGGCAGAGTGGCCAAAAAAAAGCCATTACTGTCAGCAAAAAACAAAAAGGCACGATGTGAGGAAAAGGCCTGTGGGAGACTCCCAAAATGTATGGAGGAAGGGGCTCTGGTCTGAGGAGACTGAAAGTGAACTTTTCGGCCATCAAAGAAAACGCTATATCTGGAGCAAACCCAACACATCACATCACCCAAAGAGCATCATCCCCACAGTGAGACATGGTGGTGGCAGCATCATGGGGGGATGCAGGGTGCGCCGGCCCCCCTCATACTGCAGCCGCCCGAGCACTCTGAATTGAGCCTTTGGCGGCTGCAGCACTGCCCGGGTGCACCAAGAGGAGAGGAGCTGACAGGGGGGAGGCGCCCAGCGTTTCCTCCTGTCACTCCATTGTAGAGTGGCCGAGCTCTTTATGGTCTGCGGGTACAGGAGCATCTGTCTCCTGTACCCGGCCGGACTGACATGAAGTGCGCACACAGTGTGCACTTCCTGTCAGTCCCCTCGGGTACAGCAAACAAAAGCTCCTGTACCCGTGGGACCATACAAAGCTCAGCCGCGCTACACTAGAGGGAGCGAAGAATGACAAGGGGGGGAGTGTGAAGAATGACAAGGGAGGGTGAAGAATGACAAGAGGGGGAGGAAGAATGACAAGAGGGGGAGAGAATGACAACGGGGGAGGAAGAATGACAAGGGGGGAGTGAAGAATGATGAGGGGGAGAGAATGACAAGGGGGGAAGAATGACAAGAGGGGGAGAGAATGACAAGGGGGGAAGAATGACAAGGGGGAGTGAAGAATGACGAGGGGGAGAGAATGACAAGGGGGAGGAAGAATGACAAGAGGGGGAGAGAATGACAAGGGGGGAAGAATGACAAGGGGGGAGTGAAGAATGACGAGGGGGAGAGAATGACGTGGGGGGAGTGAAGAATGACGAGGGGGAGAGAATGACAAGGGGGGAGGAAGAATGACAAGAGGGGGAGAGAATGACAAGGGGGGAGGAAGAATGACAAGGGGGAGTGTGAAGAATGACAAGGGGGTGAAGAATGACAAGAGGGGAGAGAATGACAAGAGGGGAGAGAATGACAAGGGGGAGGAAGAATGACAAGGGGGAGTGAAGAATGATGAGGGGGAGAATGACAAGGGGGAGAAAGAATGACAAGAGGGGAGAGTGAAGAATGACAAGGGGGGTGAAGAATGACAAGGGGGAGAAAATGACAAGGGGGAGGAAGAATGACAAGGGGGGTGTGAAGAATGACAAGGTGGAGGGGGAAGAATGACAAGGGGGAGTGAAGAATGACAAAGGGGGTGAAGAATGACAAGGGGGGAGAGAATGACAAGGGGGAAGGAAGAATGACAAGGGGGTGAAGAATGACAAGGGGGAGTGAAGAATGACAAGGGGGTGAAGAATGACAAGAGGGGGGAGAGAATGACAAGGGGGGGGGGGAAGAATGACAAGGGGGGGAGTGAAGAATGACAAGGGGGGTGAAGAATGACAAGAGGGGGGAGAGAATGACAAGAGGGGGAGAGAATGACAAGAGGGGGAGAGAATGACAAGGGGGGGGGAGAGAGAGAACTGGCGTTAGTTAAAGGGGTTCTGCAGTTTATTTAAACTGATGACCTATCCTCTGGATAGATCATCAGCTGTATGAGAAGGCAGCTGTGCTGGCAGTAGCGCCTCAGCCTTCTTGCTGTTTACCGCAGGTGCAGTGATGTCACGACTAGTATCACTGGCCTGGGCGGGGTTAAGCTCTGTTCACTTGAATGAAGCTTAGCTCCACCCAGGCCAGTGATACTAGTCATGACGTCACTGCGAGAAGGCGGAGGCTCTACTGCCAGCGCCGCTGCCTTCTCAATCCCGGGTGTCGGACCCCTACCGATCAGTTTAAATAAACTGCAGAACCCCTTTAATATGGCAGATCATATGGGTGGGGCATTGTGATGTCACATGGGGGCGGCAAACTTTTCTTTTGCCTAGGGCGGCAAAAATCCTTGCACCGGCCCTGGGGGGATGGGACTGGGAGACTGGTCAGAGCTGAGGGAAATATGGATGGTGCTAAATACAGGGATATTCCTTAGCAGAACCTGTAGCCCTCTGTGCGTGATCTAAGGCTAGGACAGAGGGTCACCTTCCAGCAGGACTGACCCCAAACACACAGCTAAAGCAACACTGGAGTGGTTTAAGGGGAAACATGTAAATGTGTTGGAATGGCCGAGTCACAGCCCAGATCTCAATCCAATAGAAGATCTGTGGTCAGACTTGAAGATCGCTGTTCACAAGCGCAAACCGTCCAACCTGAAGGAGCTGGAGCAGCGAAGAGGAGGATCGGGCAAAGATCCCAGAGGTAAGATGTGGCGAGCTCCTAGAGACTTTTTCAAAGCGACCTGGAGCTGTGATTGCCGCAAAAGGCGGCTCTACAAAGTACTGACTTTAGGGACTGAATAGTTCTGCACATTGACTTTTTCTGTTATTTTGTCCTATTTTTTGTTTGCTTTACAATTTAAAAAAAAAACATTTTCAAAGTTGTGGGCGTGTCCTGTAAATTACATGATGCAAATCCTCAAACAATCCATGTTAATTCCAGGTTGTGAAGCACCAAAATACGAAAAAAGTCAAGGGGGGTGAATACTTTTGCAAGGCACTGTATAGGGCAGTAGTTCCGAATGGCAGGTTGCTGGAAGTTGCAGTTTAGTAGCACAAGTGAAAGGTCACTACCTTAAAGGGATGTAAGCATATAGCGAGCAGATCGATAACAATTAGTGTTCAGCGAACCCGAACTGCAAAGTTCGGGTCCGTACCAAACTTTGCGAGTTTGGGTACCCGGACCGAACCTGAACTTTGCAGCCAAAGTTTGGGTTCGAGTTCGGGTATTTAATAAAGCTTGTTGAAAGGCTGCAGAGCAGCCAATCAACAAGCTTTTAAGCTGTGGGCAGTTAGAAGCCATCGCAGCCATGCCTAGTAATGGCATGGCTGTGATTGGCCGGTGCATCATGTGACCCCGCCTCTATATAAGCTGGATCGCATGTAGCACCGCCCATCAGCTCTGAGTAGTGCAGGGACAGGAAGCAGGGGAGTGAGGGACAGTGTTAGGAATCTCACCCGGCTATTTGTTCTGTGGGTGACCTATAAGGATTTTTTGTGGGTGCCATGCACCATCTTTGTACCCCTATCAAAAAATATAATAGTTAATCTGTCTGTTAGTTCTGTGGGTGACATATTCCCATTTTTGGTGTGAGGTACACCTGCACTGCATCCGTGACAGGGAAATTAATATAGTTAATCTGTCTGTTAGTTCGGTGGGCGACCTCAAAGAATGAGGAGAGCATTAAATAAGGGACGTGGCCCTGGCCGTGGTGCTGCTGGTGTTGGTGGAGCTCCTGTTGCAGGGAGAGGACGTGGTCGATCTGTGCCAGTTACACGCCCAAATGAAACACCCTCCTCAGGTGCACGTAGATGACAGGACGTTCAGCGTTATTTTGTAGGCCTGAATACCGGTGTACGAATGGTGAGGCCAGAACAAGTAGAGGCGGTGGTAGGTTGGGTGGCTGACAGTGCCTCCAGTTCCTTCACATTGTCTCCCACCCGGTCTACTGCTGATAGCGCAGAGTTGGCACCTGCAGCCCATGGGCATCTGTCTGTCACATCACCCCCTTGCAAATCAGCCAAGCAGTCTGAGGCCCAAGTCATGCAACAGTCTCTTATGCTTTTTGATGACTCTGCTGGCGGGATTTCCGTGTGCCATCCACCTAGCCCTGCCCCAGAAGTGGAAGAGATTGAGTGCACTGATGCCCAACCACTTATGCTAGAGGATGAGGACATGGGAGGACCACCCCAGCATGTCTCTGATGATGATGACGAAACACAGGTGCCAACTGCTGCGTCTTTCTGCAGTATGCAGACCGAACAGGAGGTCAGGGAGGAAGACTGTGTGGAAGACGATGCAGGGGACTATGAGGTCCTAGATCCCACATGGTATAAAGGTCATGCGAGTGACCTGTGCAGTTCAGAGGAAGGGGAGGTGCTCACACAGCGCCAGCCATACAGCAAAAGAGGGAGCGGGGTGCAAAAGCAGAGTGGCCGTCCCCTAGACAGTACGCCTGCTACTGCCCACCACACCCAGGGACCGAGCACAACAAAGCCAGCTCCAAGGAGTTCCCTGGTGTGGCAGTTCTTCAGACAATGTGCTGACGACAAGATCCGAGTGGTCTGCACATTGTGCAATCAGAGCCTGAAGCGAGGCATAAATGTTCTCAACCTGAGAACCACCTGCATGATCAGGCATCTACATGCAAAGCACGAGCGGCAGTGGAGTAAACACCTCCAAAACCAAGAAAGGTCTCGGGCTCCTCCTGCTCCCCCTTCTGCTGCGGTCTTGGCCTCTTCCTCCTCCTCTGGAGTGACAGTGGCACCTTCCACCCCGCAAACAGAGGATGTGGCAGCAAAACCACGACCTCCACCTCCATCACCCAGTATCTCCACACTGTCCCATGGAAGCATTCAGCTGTCCATCTCCCAAACACTGGAGAGAAAGAGGAAGTACCCCCCTACCCACCCGCGATCACTGGTCCTGAATGCCAGCATTTCAAAATTCCTGGCCTTTGAAATGCTGTTATTCCGTCTGGTGGAGACGAACTGTTTTAAACAGCTGATGGCGGTGGCTGTCCCCCAGTACGTGGTTCCCAGCCGCCATTACTTTTCCAGGTGAGCCGTCCCTTCCCTGGCGGACAAAATCAGGTGTGCACTGCGCAACGCCATCTGTGGGAAGGTCCAGATAACCACCGACACGTGGACCAGTAAGCACGGCCAGGGAAGTTATATCTCCCTAACTGCACACTGGGTAAATGCAGTGGTGGCTGGGCCTGAGGCGGATAGCGGTTTGGCGCATATCCTTCTGCGGATTGCAGGACATTTCTCTTTTCCTCCTGTTGCCTCCTCCTCCTACTCCAGTTCTTCCTCCTAATCCGGTCAGCGTAACACCTTTACCATCAGCACAGTCTGGGGGAAACGACAGCAGGCTGTTTTGAAACTCATCTGTTTTGGGCGACAAACCCCGCACCACGCAGGAGCTGTGGACGGGCATGGAACAACAGACCGATGCGTGGTTGGTGCCACTGAGCCTCAAGCCCGGCTTGTGGTGTGCGATAATGGCCGAAATCTCGTAGCAGCTCTGGGACTAGCTGGTTTGACGCACATCCCTTGCCTGGCGCATGTGCTGAACTTGGTGGTGCAAAGGTTTCGGAAAAATTACCCTATCATGTCAGAGCTGCTGCAGAATGTGCAGGCCATCTCTGCAGGCTTTTTGCATTCTCATCCTGCTGATGCTCGTCTGTCTGCACTGCAGTGTAACTTCGGCCTTCCCGCTCACCGCCTCATATGCGACGTGCCCACCAGGTGGAACTCCACCTTGCACATGCTGGAGAGACTGTGCGAGCAGCAGCAGGCCATAGTGGAGTTTCAGCTGCAGCACGCACGGGTGAGTCGCTCTGCGGATCAGCACCACTTCACCACCAATGATTGGGCCTCCAAAAGGGACGTGTGTGCCCTGTTGCGCTGTTTCGAGTACTCCACCAACATGGCCAGTGGCGATGATGCCGTCCTGAGCGTTACAATACCACTTCTATGTCTCCTTGAAAAAATGCTTCATTCACAAGTGGCTCGGAGAGTGGGTTCCTGCACCAACAGAGGCCAGGTACACAACTGTCCAGCCAGGGCACAGTTCTGGAGGAGGAGGAACTGTATTCACACCTGGGGTGGCACCCTACACAGCTCAGGGCCATCACTGGAGCGTGGCTGGGGGGATACGGAGGACACAGACGATACACCTTCCACAGAGGACAGCTTGTCCTTACCTCTGGGCCACCTGGCACACATGAGCGACTACATGCTGCAGTGCCTGCGCAACGACTGCCAAGTTGCCCACATTCTGACTTGTGCTGATTACTGGGTGGCCACCCTGCTGGATCCCCGTTACAAGGACAATATGTCCTCCTTAATTCCGTCACTGGAGTAGAATCGCACGCTGGTAGACGCGCTGCTGATGGCATTTCCACCTGACAGCGGAGGCTCAGTGAAAGCGCAAGGCGAAGGCAGAGGAGGAGGAGGAAGAGGTCGTAAATGCAGCTGGGGCACAGCTAGCACCTCAGAAGGGAGGGTTGGCATGGCCGAAATGTGGAAAAGCTTTGTCAGCACGCCACAGCAACCAGCACCACCAGCTGATATGGAACGTCTTAGCAGGAGGCAGCATTTCAGCAAAATGGAGGAACAGTATGTGTGCACACACCTACACGTACTGACTAATGGGTCTGCCCCATTCAACTTCTGGGTCTCCAAATTGGGCACATGGCCTGAGGTTGCCCTTTACGCCTTGTAGGTGCTGGCATGCCCCGCAGCCAGTGTCCGAACGTGTATTCAGCACGGCAGGGGACGTCATTACAGATAAACGCAGCTGCCTGTCCACAGCCAACGTGGACAAGCTCACGTTCATTAAAATGAACCAGGCATGGATCCCACAGGGCTTGTCCGTACCTTGTGCTGAGTAGACAGGTATACCGGCCTCACCCAGCCATTGTTATACTCCAGCGCACTTTCTCTTTGCGTTCTCATTTACATTTCCCAATGTTTTGGAGCCTTCCCAAATTTATAAGAAATAAAGGAAAAAGGCAAAAACAGTCTTGGCTATCTCCTCCTCCTCCACCGCCGCTTCCACATCCACCGCCTCCTCAACCTCCAACTCCACTTTGTCCTCCGCCTCCTAGTTCAAGATTATTATTTAGATTTTTTTTATATTCTGTCATTTTAAGTCATTTCCCTATCCACATTTGTTTGCAGGGTAATTATCCTGCTCTTACCCCCATTTTGCTTCTTTTTGCAGCTCTCTAGCCCTTACTATGACTATTTCACTGCCATTTTAGTGCATCAAAGTACAGGTCCCCATTGACTTCAATCGGGTTCGAGCTCGGCTCAAGTTCGGGTACCGAACCCGAACTTTAACCCAAAGTTTGTCCGAATCTGATGAACCCGAACATCCACGGGTCCGCTCATCCCTAATAATAATGAACAAAATTTAATAATAAAACCTGAGCTTTATCCCCCCCTTATTGACATCAATAGGGCTATTAGTGGTTCCTTGGCTCCTTTTCTGTAAATATGTAGTGGTCTCCTCATGGGGGCTAAGGTCAAGCTCCAGGGCCCGGGTGCCATCCCAAACTCTGCTCCCCTCCCCCCAGTAGTCCTCCTTCAGCAGCTCCAATACTGGTAAACCTGCCAGCACCTTTATGGTTAATTGGGTTTACAAAGAATTCTACATTTCTGATACATTGTATATTGTCACATTGTATCATTTATGAACCGGTGATTATGTCCTTTCCATTGGTCAGAGTCCATGGAGAGCCTGGAAGAGCTGCAGTCAGGTGAGAAGTATGGCTGCACGTGTGGGTGTGTCCCTCCTGCTGGAGAAGGAATGTGGATCTTCTTGCCGCGATTGGCAATAACCATTATTGAGGATGATGATGAAATTGATATTCACAGAAAAGCTGAGAATATTAATAATGAAGATGTTGCTAAAGTTTAATGGTGATGATGGTAATGATGGTGAAGATGATGATGGAGATAATGATGATGAAGATGATAATGATGGTGATGACGATGGTGAAGGTGATAATGATGATAGAAATGATAATGATGGTGCTGATGATGGTGAAGATGATAATGATGATATAGATTATAATGATGGTGATGGTGATGGTAAAGATGATAAGGATGGTGAGGATGATAGTGAAGATGATAAGGATGGTGAGGATGATAGTGAAGATGATAAGGATGGTGAGGGTGATAGTGAAGATGATAAGGATGGTGAGGATGATAGTGAAGATGATAAGGATGGTGAGGATGATAGTGAAGATGATAAGGATGGTGAGGATGATAGTGAAGATGATAAGGATGGTGAGGATGATAGTGAAGATGATAAGGATGGTGAGGATGATAGTGAAGATGATAAGGATGGTGAGGGATGATAGTGAAGATGATAAGGATGGTGAGGATGATAGTGAAGATGATAAGGATGGTGAGGATGATAGTGAAGATGATAAGGATGGTGAGGATGATAGTGAAGATGATAAGGATGGTGAGGATGATAGTGAAGATGATAAGGATGGTGAGGGTGATAGTGAAGATGATAAGGATGGTGAGGATGATAGTGAAGATGATAAGGATGGTGAGGATGATAGTGAAGATGATAAGGATGGTGAGGATGATAGTGAAGATGATAAGGATGGTGAGGATGATAGTGAAGATGATAAGGATGGTGAGGATGATAGTGAAGATGATAAGGATGGTGAGGATGATAGTGAAGATGATAAGGATGGTGAGGGTGATAGTGAAGATGATAAGGATGGTGAGGATGATAGTGAAGATGATAAGGATGGTGAGGGTGATAGTGAAGATGATAAGGATGGTGAGGATGATAGTGAAGATGATAAGGATGGTGAGGATGATAGTGAAGATGATAAGGATGGTAAGGGTGATAGTGAAGATTATTGTTGAGCGAATCGAAGTGAAACAAATTGACTTCGATCCAAATTTCAAGAGAAATTCGATTTGCCAAAAAGCTAAATTTCCTCACGCTTCGTGGTGGAGACGAATCAATTTTTCCTGAAATGCTTGTAAAAAAATACATACTCACCTCATCCATTTGCTCGCAGAGAGGCCATCAGGGCCATCTTGATTGAAGAAACTGCACAAAATCTTGCTCGTGGTGACGTATGACATCAACATGTCAGCGCGCTGGTTGAGCGCGGTGATGTCTTTGATCAAGATGGCCGCGAGAGCCTCTCTACGAGCAAATAGATTAGGCGAGGATTTACTTACTTTTTTTACCCCTGGTTAACCCCTGAAAGGCCTTAATGTTAATCTCAGATGCCGCAATCAGCGATGAACGTGGCATCTCAGAGGTTCAATGATGGGGGGCAGCGTAATCGCCGTTCCCAGTCATTACACTCGCTCCATACAATGGAATGCAATTCGTGATCAAGTATTTCGTAATTGAATTTGTGAAATTAGGCGAAGCAGCTGAATCAAATTTCGCTCATCACTAGTGAAGATGATAATAAAGGTGATGATGGAAATGATGATGATGGTGAGGGTGCTAATGATAATATGGATGATGATTCTTCAGATAATGGTCATATTGATTGCGATAATTTTGATGGGGATGATGATGATATTGGTGGGGATGATTATAATGATGTTGAAGCTGATGACAATAGTAATGGTAATGGCCTCTTTCACACTTTGCGTTCTGAGGATCCGGCAGGCACTTCCTTCCCGCCGGATCCGTCAGAACGCAAGTTGTCTGAAAGCATTAAAAGACTGATCAGGATCCTGATCAGTCTTCGAAATGCTTTCAGGTTACTATGGCAGCCAGGACGCTATTAAAGTCCTGGTTGCCATAGTAGGAGCGGGGACCCGGGGAGCGGTATACTTACAGTCCGTGCGGCTCCCGGGGCGCTCCAGAGTGACGTCAGAGCGCCAAATGCGCATGGATCACGTGATCCATGCGATCACGTGATCCATGCGTGTAGGGCACCCTGACGTCACTCTGGAGCGCCCCGGGAGCCGCACGGATGGTAAGTATACTGCTCCCCCGCTCCCCACTACACTTTACCATGGCAACCAGGACTTTAGCGTCCTGGCTGCCATGGTAACCATTGAGAAAAAGCTAAACGTCGGATACGGCGATGCGCCGAAACGACGTTTAGCTTAAGGCCGGATCCGGATTAATGCCTTTCAATGGGCATTAATTCGGATCCGCCCTTGCGGCAAGTGTTCAGGATTTTTGGCCGGAGCAAAAAGCGCAGCATGCTGCGGTATTTTCTCCGGCCAAACAACGTTCCGGTCCTGAACTGAAGACATCCTGATTAGAGATGAGCGAACTTTAAAAAAAAGGTCGGCGTTCGGGTAACTCGTGCTGAGCCACGCCCCCTGCACTAATTACATGACAGTGACGTCACCCCAGGTCCTTCGGCTGTTCAACAGTTCGGGTTGGTGGAAGCCGCCCCTTATGGATTCCATATGCCGCGATAGTGGAATCTATAACGGGATGCGCGAGTTACCACAACCCGAACGCCGAACTTTTTTTTAAAGTTCGCTCATCTCTAATCCTGATGCATCCTGAACGGATTTCTCTCCATTCAGAATGCATGGAGATAAAACTGATCAGGATTTTTCCGGCATAGAGACCCGACGACGGAACTCTATGCCGGAAAACAAAAACACTAGTGTGAAAGAGCCCTAAGAATGACATTTATGATGATGTTAAAGAATGATATTGATGGTGATGATCTAATTCATATTAATTATGATATTCATGGTGATAATGGTGATTTTGATGGTGATGGCTATGATCTAATTTATGAACATGATGATGATGATGAAATTGATGGAGATGCTTATCATGTTACATCCCTATCGTGAGTGGCCTGTAGAAGGAACACCTGATGGTCCATCTCTTGCTCATCACTTCATAGTGAAAATGCTTTCTCTCCAAACCAGAAATGATCAGCCGGAACTGCACTGAGGACGGCTGGTCGGAGCCCTTCCCTCATTATTCGGATGCTTGTGGCTATGACCCGAATAAGACGTATGTGGACCCGGTAAGAAAATCACCCAGACAGCGCTCTCCTCCTTCTACTAATAAGAAGGGATTTATCCGGCCATCTATGAACCGTCACTCATCTCTATCCACAGTGACAGACAGCCCGTAATGAGGGTCGGCAATAGCCTGCGCCCGGGTGCACCGAATTGTAAGAGATGTGGATGTTATAGCCCAGTATTATAAGTGGCAAATATTAACACTACATCTCCCACGATGCATCAGATCAAAGGAAAGCGTGAGCCAACATTAAAGCAACCATACGTTACAAACGTGTGGAACCAATATACAGATCATTATTGAGACCCAAAAATGTGGTGAAATTGATATTACATATGACATTTTAACCACAGGGAGAACCTACAGTAATAGAGCTACTATGTACAAGAATATAACTACTATAATACTGCCTCCTATGTACAAGAATATAACTACTATAATACTGCTCCTATGTACAAGAATATAACTACTATAATACTGCTCCTGTGTACAAGCATATAACTCCTATAATACTGCTCCTATGTACAAGAATATAACTACTATAATACTGCTCCAAGGAACAAGAATATAACTACTATAATACTGCTTCTATGTACAAGAATATAACTACTATAATACTGCTCCTATGTAAAAGAATAAAACTACTAAAATACTTCCTCCTTTGTACAACAATATAACTACTGTAATACTGCCTCCTATGTACAAGAATATAACTACTATAATACTGTTTCTATGTACAAGAATATAACTACTATAATACTTCTCCTATGTGCAAGAATATAACTACTATAATACTGCTCCTATGTACAAGAATATAACTACTATAATACTGCCTCATATGTACAAGAATATAACTACTATAATACTGCTCCTATGTACAGGAATATAACTACTATAATACTGCCTCCTATGTACAAGAATATAATTAGAATAAAATTGCTCATATGTACAAGAATATAACTACTATCATACTGCTCCTATGTACAAGGATATAACTACTATAATACTGCTCCTATGTACAAGAATATAACTACTATAATACTGCTCCTATGTACAAGAATATAACTACTATAATACTGCTCCTATGTACAAGAATATAACTACTATAATACTGCTCCTATGTACAAGAATATAACTACTATAATACTGCTCCTATGTACAAGAATATAACTACTATAATACTGCTTCTATGTACAATAATATAACTACTCTAATACTGCTGTGTTTTGTTGTGTACAGTGTTTTATATATTTGCTCTTTTTTCCAGTTATACTTTAGGATTATTTTATGGTTGATATCAATTTATGATTTCTATGTTTTTCTCTGCAGGGCATTTACTTTTTGTCAGTGAAGGCCTTATACACAGTCGGATACAGCACGTCCCTCGTGGCTCTGACCACCGCCATGGTCATCCTTTGCCGCTTCAGGTACATTGGTGCATTTTATTCTCTTTTTCTGAGTGAGATCCAGGGTTCTAGGTGCTCTGGTGAGGGACAGTAAAGATACTGGATTTGGGGGTGTGCCCCCTGTGGTATGGAGTCATATTAATTGTCACCCTGCTTGCCGGGATAGTATTTTGGCAGCCAGCTGCCATGAGTGAGTGCAGCTCTTACATTCCAGGACTGGTATAGAGGCCCCTATGGAGCTGCAATGATTGCACCTCTGGATTGCACACCCCTTATAGCTCCACCAGTAGGAACCCACTCTGGACACTCAGGTCCCTTGTTCCGAATTTTAATCACGAATATTGCCACTTCGAGAATTCGCAAAGATTTAGAATGTAGTGCTATATATTCGTATTCGTGAATATGGTAGATACTTTTTTTTCCCTCTGAACACATGATCTCTCCCTGCTTCCTCCTTCTGGGCCAATGAGAAGGCTGCAATGTCTTTGTCTGAGCTTAGTAACATCCCGAGCAACCAATAGGAAAGTTGCCGACCCCTTACTATAAAAGAACCTCCCCAGCAGCCATTTTCTGTAGTGTAATGGAGTTCTGAGAGAGAGACAGCAGTGTCATTACATTAGATAATGAGTTAGTTAGTTAGTTAGTTAGCTTATATATATAATACAGATAGTTAGTTAGTTATCTCATATATATAATACAGATAGTTAGTGGAGATAGTCAGTGTAGCTTATATATATAATACAGATAGTTAGTGGAGATAGTCAGTGTGGGTTAGATAGTGATACAGTGTAGCTGATAGGTTCCAGTGCAGGGTGTTAGGTATAGAGATGGCCCGAACTATCCGCCGGCGAACAGTTCCCGGCGAACATAGCTTGTTCGCGTTCGCCTCAACGGGCGAACACATGCGATGTTCGGTCCGCCCCCTATACATCATCATTGAGCAAACTTTGACCCTGTACCTCACAGTCAGCAGACACATTCCAGCCAATCAGCAGCATACCCTCCCTCCCAGACCCTCCCCATCTCCATCAGAACAGCATCCATTTTAGATTCATTCGGAATTTGCAGTCTTAGTGAGAGGAGGGAGAGTGCAGTTGCTGCTGATTTAATAGGGAAATCGATAGCTAGGCTAGTGTATTCAGTGTCCACTCCAGTCCTGAAAGATTAATCTGATCTCTGCTGTAAGGACAGCGTCCTGACAGCACCCCAAAAAGCCCTTTTTAGGGCTGCAACATTAGTCTGCTTTTTTTTTCTCCATATACATATTGCAGTTGCCTGGCCTGCCTGTGTGTGAGGAGCTGCAGGCCCACAGACTGTAGTGTGCCCACTGCCAGTGCCCACCCCTGTCATCCCGTGTGGCACAGGACTTTGCATCAAAAAAAGGCATTTCATTTTTACCCTTTAATCTAAGGTTAGTTGCCTGCCAGTGTGTGTCAGGCTGACTTCCACTGACTGTAGTGTGCCCACTGCCAGTGCCCACCACTCATACCGGCTGGCACAGGACTTTGCATAAAAAAAGGCATTTAATTTTTACACTTTAGTGTAATTTCAGCTGCTTGCCTGCTGCTAGTGTGTGTCAGGCCGACTTCCACTGACTGTAGTGTGCCCACTACCAGTGCCCACCCCTGTCATTCCGTGTGGTACAGGACTTTGCATCAAAAAAAGGCATTTAATTTTTACACTTTAATCTAAGGTTAGTTGCCTGCTAGTGTGTGTCAGGCTGACTTCCACTGACTGTAGTGTGCCCACTGCCAGTGCCCACCCCTGTCATCCCGTGTGGCACAGGACTTTGCATCAAAAAGGCATTTAATTTTTACACTTTAGTGTAATTTCAGTTGCTTGCCTGCTGCCAGTGTGTGTCAGGCCGACTTCCACTGACTGTAGTGTGCCCACTGCCAGTGCCAACCACTGATACCGGGGGGCACAGTAGCTTGCCGATAAATAAGGCATTGATTTTTTACACATTAGTCTAATTCGACAAACGTCCCCGGATAGGGTCCGTAACAGGGATTAAACTGATAGGAATAGTACTAGTTAAGACACCACTCATATAGGGTGTCACAGCACATTGCTCCGTGCACGCGCAGTGCCCCAATTTGGGAGTAAGAGGACCGACCAAGCTGCTTTTTCCATCTCCTGATTCCTAAAATCAATTCAGTTTGGTGTATGAGAGTTTGGTCTGTCAATGTGAAGGCAGTCGAAGGTACCCGGCCTACATTTTTTTCACAAAAGGCAATCCCTGATATGGGATGTAACAGGGATTAAACTGATGAGAATAGTACTACAGAAAATACCACTCATATCGGGTGTGACAGTAAATTGCACGGCGCAGACGCAGTGACCGTGGATAAAAACAAAGGGGAGGGAGCCAGCGTTTTTTTAACCATCTCCCCGTTCGAAAAATCAATTCAATTCACCTTTCGGGGACCCTTGGTGTTGTACGTGGCTGGGTGGAGGAAGAAACCTTCAATGACATCACCGGGACGTGGCTAGCTTGGTATCCAACCTTGTGCAAATTGAGGAGTTTGCGGTTGTGCAAATGAACTGCTTGCGGTTGTTTGCGGCGCATTAAAAGGGGAGTTTGGTCTGTCAATGTCTGTGAAGCGGGCGTAACCCTTACACTACCTGATCGATACAACATCATACCTGATCGTATACACACACTGGATGTTTTAAAGCACGTTATTCCAAACAATTTAGGAATGTTAGGTGATTTATGCCCTTTATGGATTAAAACCCGACTCTGCGTCCACTACGTAATTTTCCATGGGAGTTTTGCCATAGATCCCCCTCCGGCATGCCACAGTCCAGGTGTTAGACCCCTTGAAACAACTTTCCCATCACTATTGTGGCCAGAAAGAGTCCCTGTAGGTTTTAAAATTCGCCTGCCAATTGAAGTCTATGGCGGTTCGCCCGGTTCGCCCGTTCGCGAACATTTGCGGAAGTTCGCGTTCGCTGTTCGCGAACGGAAAATTTTATGTTCGCGACATCACTAGTTAGGTAGTGTGATAGGTTCTGCTGTCCATACATACATGCTACAGACATAGCGCTGTGATGTCACATTACATTAGATAGTCAGTTAGTTATCTTCTATATATAATACAGATAGTTAGTGGAGATAGTCAGTGGAGGTTAGATAATTATATAGTGTAGCTGATAGGTTCCAGTGCAGGGTGTTAGGTAGTGTGATAGGTTCTGCTCTCCATACATACATGCTACAGACATAGTGCTGTGATGTCACAAGTCACAACAATACTCAGTGCACCAATCACTAATATGTAGTCAGACCTGCTAAAATGGGAAATATTTGCATCATTAATGGTCGATTTGCGCATTCGCGAATATATTGGAGCACTCTACTGCATATAAAGCTATTGTAATGTAGCCATAGTGACCCACGCCTGTACTTCGCATGCATTACGCGAATATTACATTGCCGATTTTCGCAATCAAGAAAATAATTGCAAATTCTAGAATTTGTGACGAATATTCGCTCAAATATTTGCAAAATATTGGGAATTTGAATATTGCCGCTCATCACTTGCAACTAATACATTGGTACTGTATGGCACTTTTACAGTATGTGGACAGTATATGGGAGTATCATTTGTACACTGTACAACACTGTGATATGAGCAATGCATTGCACTAAATTGGTACAGTTATAATAGTACACAGGCAGTATGCAATATACTACTGTATATACCATTGTGCAGCACTACTATACATGCACAGTATGGCACTATTATGTAGTTACTGTATAACAGTATTATACAGCCTGGGCACTATGTAGTGTAAACTATATACCATTGTGCAGCACCAGTATACAGGCACTGTATAACACTATTATGTGATTAAGGTATGGTGCTGTTATTTGGCATTATATGGCGGTATTGTTGGTATGCCAGTAGTATTAAGCAGTAGTAATGTTCGAGAAAAATTAAGAGGTGGCCCCTATAAGTGTTTTAACCAGGAGCCTTCACAGACCTTACATGAAATATAAGACATTTTTGAGTAACTTTTGGTCTTGAAGTGAAATTTAACATAACTGCATAATTTGTGAACGTTTTAGGAAACTCCACTGCACCAGAAACTTCATCCACATGAATCTATTTGTCTCGTTCATCCTGAGGGCGATATCCGTATTTATCAAAGACGAAGTTCTGTACGCCGAGCAGGACAGCAATCACTGCCACGTGTCCACCGTAAGTAGAGATAACCCTGTACTAGGTCGAGATCCATATCTTCTTGTATGTATGGATAAGGTGCACGGTTCATATAATTTGACCCAAAATTATAGCAAAATAATTTCTTACAGTAATTTAACCGGCACTCTCAATCTGAGTATATAGATATACTTTATTATAAAAATATGTATTTTAAAATAATTAAAATCAATTGCAATATTCCACCACAAACAAAAAATAAATAAATAAATAAAATTTTTATAATGGTACCGTTATAATATGTTCAGTCGTAGTGCATAATATCTCTAATCATGCTACTGATTGTAATAAGATAAGGTAATATTCCTATTATTATTCAATATTCAGAATAAACCTTTTGTGCACTGTTCAGACTAAGGTATTGTCCAGAGATGCATTTTTCCTTAGACGAAAGTCCAGTTTCACTTTATGGGTAATGATTTGTATCCAGGCTTCAACACACGTGTCTGCGATATACTCCTTTGAATATTACGGTTTTTATGTCCACCACAATATTTCATTAAGTATAATGTCCCATATGTTGCAAATTTTATATGCAGAGTAGCGATTCAGGACAGATAATCCTCCGCTTCAAATTCCTATTCTTTTTCCCTTGCGCCTTCTCAGAGATCTTGAACTTGATTATTGTTCACTCCGTGTTGCACACAATAGATATACAGTTTATGTTTTGTAACTCACTGTTAGTTGCTGAGGGGTTTGCAGAGCTTAGCCGGTCATGGCGTCCCACGTGGTAACCGGCGCGAGCGATCTCACCATAGTGTCTGTTCTGTGTGCAGTCGGAGGGCTGCTCTCCTACGGCGTTGGAAAGTTGGCGTCCACAGCGGGATGAAGGTGGGGATGTGCGCGCATTATCCTCCCTCTATATTATTAACTCCGGAGATTCTTGCGGTTTCAAGAAGAGGCACTTTTCAGGCCATACGCGTTTCGGGGCTTTACTTTGTCCCTTCCTCATATCTTCTTGTGCCTATAAATTCATATTCAGCTGTGCACCTACTTTTATACTACAAAAAAGTGATAGTTTGCTACCTGGAAACCGTCGGCAAGCAGGTACTAAGGACTTAATGAGTCCATTATATCCACAACCCGCCATTATGACCTCAAAGTATTAAAAGAACGCCATAAAATGGGCTTCTGATTAAACCTCTGACAACAGCTTGTTGATGGTTTCCAGAGAGCAACAGGACATGTTTTCCACTACGCACAGAATAAGTACAAAGCAAAGAAAACGAATATCAGAGGCAAATTAGGGATTTTGTTTTGCAGTAGCTCCCCCTAGTGGTGGCATAAAAATATTATCAATCTTAGGGTATAAATAAGTATTTAAGCAAGGGGATATGATCAGAGGAGAGGTCTTCTCCTTATTGGACTTCATGTGTCACCAACGGAAGAAGCGACTCTTGATACATTTAGGGGAGAAGATGTTACCTCCATTTCACGAAGTACATTATGGGAATTCAAAAAGTCAGGAAATTCATTTTGGAGACAATCTTCACTCAAGTTCCTCCAGATCAGTGTTAGTCAACTTTTGAAACTACAACTCCCAGTATACTTATACAGCCTTTGCTTGTGAGAACATGCTAGAAGTTTGCAGGCCAACGACCTAGATGGACTCCAGTTGACCACGCACATTAGATGAAAGTTGGGCAATTTTTCTAACAGCTGACCAATGACGAACAAGGCTTTGGTCACGTTGGATGATTTTTTAGCTGCTTATTGCCTGAAACTATGAGTGTGATGTAATCGACCAATTATCGGCCACTTTTTTGGTCACATGTTCCTGGCGCCGTATGTCCTTCCGAAGGTCATACAAACAATCCAATCTACAATTTAGTGGTTACGTTGTGGCCAATCTTAATGTAATGTGTATGGCCAGCTTAAGGGTGGCATTGATCTAGGCTTGTTTCTGCAACATGGTTTAAGGTGAGGGGTCCCTTTAAGACAACTTTTGGTGCCAATGTTTCTGGTCCATGAGCTGGGGCCACCATCAATCAGTAGAATGAAGAGACCTACCGCTGGTTGTCATGGGTCTCCGTTCTCTTACAACTGTAATGGCTCAAGCTTTGGGTTGCGTATGTGGCTGTCCATATGATGCATGGATGGTGCTACCAGAGCTCTCTGTCCTGGTGCATAGAGGGGGCCCCTCTGGACAAACTATAACAAAAATGGCTGTAAATATATAATCAGTCCATTTGCTGGTATATGTGCATGTACAGAGGCAGCAGTGCTTACGTAAGGGTTTGAAGACACATTTCAATTTCATATAAGTTCAGTGCATTTTTGATAGAATTAATTGAGCTCCTCAGCTGGTTAGCTCCACCCACGAGGAGCAAAGATCTCACTGTCTCTGCCTATACCTGTTCAGATTCACAAAAATAGCTCTATTTTGTCACCTCTTTATAAACATTACTTTTATAATTTACTCGCTTTTTTCCAGGTGGAATGTAAAGCTGTGATGGTGTTTTTTCACTACTGCGTCATGTCCAACTATTTCTGGCTCTTCATCGAAGGCCTTTATCTCTTCACGCTCCTGGTGGAAACGTTTTTCCCAGAACGAAGATATTTCTATTGGTACACTATAATCGGTTGGGGTATGTATTCCACTCCACATTAAGACTAATACTGGTGGGTGAGGGGGATATGTTCTTCATGGGTGGTCTGAAGTTGAGATCAGTATATACAATGGGGAAAATTAATATTTGATACACTGGCGATTTTGCAAGTTTTCCCACCTGCAAAGAATATAATTTTTATCGTAGGCACACTTCCACTGTGAGAGACAGAATCTAAAAAAAAAAATCCTGAAAAATCACATTGTATGATTTTTAAATAATGGATTTGGATTTTATTGCATGAAATAAGTATTTGATACAATAGAAAAACAGAACTTAAACTTTAGTAGAGAAACCTTTGTTTACAATTACAGAGGTTTGCACACACTGCAGCAGGGATTTTGGCCCACTCCTCCATACAGATGTCCTCCAGATCTTTCAGGTTCCGGGGCTGTCACTTTCCTACATTGAGTTTCAGCTCCCTCCAAAGATTTTCGATTGGGTTCAGGTCTGGAGACAGGCTAGGAAACTCCAGGACCTTGAAATGCTTCTTAGGGAGCCACTGCTTAGTTGCCCTGGCTGTGTGTTTAGCGTCATTGTCATACTGGAGGACCCAGCCATGACCCATCTTCAGTGCTCTTACTGAGGGAAGGAGGTTGTTGCCTAAAATCTCGCAATACATGGCCCCATCCCTCCTCCCTTTAATACAGTGCAATCGTCCTGTGTAGTGTTGAGCGCGAATATTCGAATAGCGCACTTCGCTAATTCGTGAATATTTTCAATACAGCGCTATAAATTTGCTATTTCAAATATTAGGTTTTTTTTTTAGTTATATTTTTTTCTTTCCCACTTCCCAAAAGTAGTTCTTACCTGTCCTGAGGATTCCTGGCTTCCTGGCTGCTCTAGTCAGTGCCCGTTGCCACTTCTGCCGACTTCCGTGCTCATGGAGCGTCCCCATTCAGCATGGGAACTTCTCCATATACTAAAATGTACTGTCGGATTTGAGAATTATGTAGAAATCGCAATGCGATTACTCCAAGTTACATTAATCGCATTGCGATTTCGATTAGCACTGCTATAATATATTCCATATTCGTTAACTTTGTTAATTCTAGCAAGCTGACCCATTATAAACCCAGCTCGAAGTTGAAATCGCAATGCGATCAATATAACTTGAATTAATCGCATTGCGATTTCAACAGACATGGTTTACTATGGTTGCTAAAATGAAGATGGAGAATACTTCATTATCTTCGTTTTGAGGAATATGGCGAACACATTCATCATATTCGCTAATTCTACCAAGCCAACCATAGTAAACCAGGTCTAAGTAGAAATCGCAATGCGATTTCAAATCCGACAGTACATTTTAGTATGGAGACGTTCCCATGTATGGTTGGCTTGGTAGAATTAGCAAAAATGACGAATGTATTCGTCATATTCCTCAAAACGAAGATAACAAAGTATTCTCCATCTTCGTTTTAGCAACCTATTCGTCAACTTCGCTAATTCTAGCAATCAAATAGGAAGGTTGACTATAGAGACAGCTGTGTTTAATTCGCTATGCGATTATATTATTATTATTTTTTTAAATAAATAGAATAATTATAATAATTATCAAGAATTATAATTATTCTATTTATTTAAAAAAAAAGCTAAGTAATATAATCGCATAGCGAATTAAACACAGTTGTCTCTATAGTCAACCTTCCTATTTGATTGCTAGAATTAGCGAAGTTGACGAATAGGTTGCTAAAACGAAGATGGAGAATACTTCGTTATCTTCATTTTGAGGAATATGACGAATACATTCGTCATATTCGTCATCTTCGCTATAATTCTAGATATCAAACCAATAGGAAAGTAGCCTTAAGTTAAAATCGCAATACGCGATTATTTAAATCGCATATTAATCGCGATAACTAGAATAATGACGAATATTCGATTTCAACGAATATGAAACGAATATTCTATCGAATATTCGCGATTTACGTCAAAATCGAATATGCCACCTGCCGCTCATCACTAGTCCTGTCCCCCTTGCAGAAAAGCACCCCCAAAGTATGATGTTTCCACCCCCATGCTTCTCGGTTGGGAAAGTGTTCTTGAGGTTGTGCTCATCCTTCTTCTCCCTCCAAACACGGAGAAGGTTCTATTTTGGTCTCATCTGACCACATGACCTTCTCCCATGCCTCCTCTGGATCATCCAGAAGATCATGGCGAACTTCAAACGGGCCTGGACATGTGCTGGCGTGAGCAGGGGGACCTTTGGGTGTCCTGCAGGATTTTAATCCATGACGGCTTAGTGTGTTACTAACGGTAATCTTAGAGACTGTGGTCCCAGCTCTCTTCAGGTCATTGACCAGGTCCTCTCGGTCTCCTTTCTCAGAATCATCCTTACCCCACAAGGCGAGATCTTGCATGGAACCCCCGACCATGGAAGATTGACAGTCATCTGGTATTTCTTCCATTTTTTAGTAATTGCGCCAACAGTTGTTGCCTTCTCACCAAGCTTCTTGCCTATTGTCCTGTAGCCCATCCCAGCCTTGTGCAGGTCTACAATTTTGTCCCTGGTGTCCTTAGACTGCTCTTTGGTCTTGGCCATGGTGGAGAGGTTGGAGTGTGATTGACTGAGTGTGTGGACAGGTGTCCTATATACAGGTAACGAGTTCAAGCAGGTGCAATTAGTACAAGTAATGAGTGCAGAGTAACATAGTACATAAGGCCGAAAAAAGCCCTCTGCCCATCCAGTTCGGCTGTTTCTGCAAGTTGATCCAGAGGAAGGCAAAAAAAAAAAACTGTGAGGTAGGCCTCATGCACACGACCGTAGTTTATTTCCGCGTCCATTCCGTTTTTTTTCACGGATAGGATGCTTCCCCATTCATTTCAATGGGTCCGTCAAAAAATGCGGATGGTCAACCGTTTTTGTTCCGCATCCGTGGTCCGTGTTTACATTCCGTCAAAAAAATAGAGCATGTCCTATTTTTTTCACGTTTGCGGACAAGGATAGGCATTATTACAATGGATCTTCCAAAAAAATGGATCCATACAAAAACGGCCTGTCATCCGTTTTTTTGGATGGACGCATAATTTGCGGACAGAGCGGACGTGGAGGCAGGCAACGGTCATGTGCATGTAGCCGTAGAAGCCAATTTTCCCCACAAGGGGTAAAAAATTCCTTCCCGACTCTAATCAGGCATCAGATAACTTCCTGGATCCACGACCCCTCTCTAGTAGGCGGGCTTCTTCAGGAAAAACCGACAGCTCTGTGAGAGCCAGAATTCTTGCTGGTTGGTAGGTGATCAAATACTTATTTCATGCAATAAAATGCAAATTAATTGTTTAAAAATCATACAATGTGATTTTCTGGATTTTTTTAGATTCTGTCTGCCTACGATGATAAAAATTACAGAACTCTCTATTTTTTGTAGGTGGGAAAACTTTTACGTGTTTCCGCACTGTACTGTATGTATATAGGCCACTACAGGGTGTCACCCCACTCCAAACAGTGCAACACTGGTACACAAAGTTTCAACCTCCACTGGTCTGTCTGTGTCAGTCATTTCCATAATTGTAGCATTCTATTCACGAACCAGATGGAGCTATAGGCCCCTCCCAGAAAAGATGAGCACGTGGTATAAAATGAACCCTTTGCTTACCATTAGTAACTAGGATCTAAAGCAGTGTCATTCGAAGAACAAGATGTGACGAGGCTGAGTGATGAAATATGTATCTTGCGCTTCCACAAATGTTCCGATATTTCAGAGTTGAGCGCCATATTTAATAATTCACGGATGAAGCGCGTCCGTCTGATGCGCCACTGTGTGACATTTATTTGCATTTTAATTCCGTATGACAAGAGTGAATTCTGCCTCGGACAATTTATTCAGGAGATCGGCTTTGGTTCCAGTTTTGCATTTCAAAGGCATCGACTGCGGAGCTCTCGTCAGTTCTCAGAAGCTCACTTCATGTTCCGGGTTTTCATCATCGGGCGGCGTAACGCTTTTGATCTTTCTTTTATAAAAACCATCCTTGAATTTCAGGTCTAATGTGACAGCGCTCAACAAACGTAACATATTCTATAATCCTCTGTATCCTCTGAAGAACAAGAGTAACATAGTACAGAGACATACATGACCAGGGGGCCGGAGGAGCGAACATTGTGCCCAGTGTATCTAATCCTATCCTGTGTGATACTGTGTGCTGAGCGGTGTATCTAATCCTATCATGTGTGATACTGTGTGCTGAGCGGTGTATCTAATCCTATCCTGTGTGATACTGTCTGCAGAGCTGTGTATCTAATCCTATCCTGTGTGATACTGTCTGCTGAGCTGTGTATCTAATCCTATCCTGTGTGATACTGTCTGCTGAGCTGTGTATCTAATCCTATTCTGTGTGATACTGTCTGCTGAGCTGTATATCTAATCCTATCCTGTGTGATACTGTCTGCTGAGCTGTGTATCTAATCCTATCCTGTGTGATACTGTCTGCTGAGCTATGTATCTAATCCTATCCTGTGTGATACTGTCTGCTGAGCTGTGTATCTAATCCTATCCTGTGCGATACTGTCTGCTGAGCTGTGTATCTAATCCTATCCTGTGTGATACTGTCTGCTGAGCTATGTATCTAATCCTATTCTGTGTGATACTGCCTGCTGAGCGGTGTATCTAATCCTATCATGTGTGATACTGTCTGCTGAGCTGTGTATCTAATCCTATCCTGTGTGATATTGTCTGCTGAGCCCTGTATCTAATCCTATCCTGTGTGATACTGTCTGCTGAGCTCTGTATCTAATCCTTTCCTGTGGACACTGCTGACATGGAGGGTGACGTGCATCTGATTATAGCAGTATCCCAGCGTACCCGAGCTATAAGATTACCTCCTGTCAGCTGGCCATATGCAGCACAATGTAGAGGGGAGATAATGGAGCCAGGGGCGTAACTACCGGGGAAGCAGGGGAAGCAGCTGCTTCGGGGCCCGGGCTTACAGGGGGCCCGGCAAGCACGTGTTGTCCTCACTCCTCTCCCGATCGCTAATTACACAGTGAATCGCACTTTCCTCTCGCCCTTGTCTATTTAAACCTGCGACCATTAGGTTCAAAGGCAAGACACTTATCACTTACTATCTGGCTATGCAGCTATATCAGCTGCATAGCTAGATAGCTATAAAAAAAAAATTTTTGGAGAACTTTGATAGTGTATCCATACACATTACAGCTGCACCAGCAGATTGTATATGGATGTAGCAGAGCTTGGTGTGTTGGGGCTGCTGTAATGTGTATAGATACACTATCAAAGTTCTCCTTATCTAGAGGTCTTTTTTTTTTTTTTAGCTACCTGGCTATGCAGCTGATACAGTCTTGTGGATAAGTGTCTTGCCTTTCATCCTAATGGTCACAGGTTCAATTCCCCTCACAAACTTTTCTGAAAGACAGGATAAATGAGGCTTGCCTAACATGGAGGTAAGTATATGTGTTTTTTTTTTGTTTTTTTTTTAAATACTGGACTTTTACTTTACTGCCACAGGGGAGGAGGGGGCTATTGGCACTATGATATTGGCAAATGGGGGAGATAGGCACTTCATATTGGCACACACATTAGGGGGCAGGGGAGAGGATGGCACTATGATATTGGGATGGGGGAAGACAGAGGCACTTGATATTGGCACATTATAGGGGGCACTATGGGGAGAGGAGCACTATGGGGGCATCTGGTGCTATATGGCTGGCTACTGGCACATTATAGGGTGGGTTTATATGGCTGACTACTGGCACATTATAGGGTGGGTTTATATGGCTGACTACTGGCACATTATAGGGGGGTTATATGGCTGGTACTGGCACATTATAGGGGGTTATATGGCTGACTACTGGCACATTATAGGGTGGGTTTATATGGCTGACTACTGGCACATTATAGGGGGTTATATGGCTGACTACTGGCACATTATAGGGGGGTTATATGGCTGGTACTGGCACATTATAGGGGGGTTATATGGCTGACTACTGGCACATTATAGGGTGGGTTTATATGGCTGACTACTGGCACATTATAGGGGGGTTATATGGCTGACTACTGGCACATTATAGGGGGGTTATATGGCTGGCTACTGGCACATTATAGGGGGGCTGGGGGGGCTATATGGCTGACTACTGGCACATTATAGGGGGGCTATATGGCTGGCACATTATAAAGGGGGAGCGAAACGCGCGGGTAGGGGGGGCCCAATACAAAAATTTGCTGTGGGGCCCAGTCATTTCTAGCTACGCCCCTGAATGGAGCCCAGGGGCACTCAGAAGACATCCCTGTGACAGGCGGCCTGCTGGGGGAAGGTCTGTACATCAGAAGAGCAGCGCTCGGGGCACTTACCTATTCCTCCTGCTGTTCTTCCTGTCATCGCTTCTGATAAGAAGGACAATGCAGAATCCTGAGGAAAACTTCGCTGCCTGGGCTGTGAGCTACTGCAACGTTCTCGCCAAGTCCTATCCACGGAGACGTCACATCACCGTTATTTTTCCTTTCTTCGGATCCGTCAGAAGAACAAAAAAATAAAAACAAAACAAAATCCTGTAAAATAAAACAGGTCCTGAGCATCAGTCATGCACATTTGGCATCTGTTTGCGCTCAGTTTTTTTAGATGGAAAAAAGTCCTGCATGCAGGCTAAAGCAGAGGCCAAATGTGCATGACTGATGCCCAGGATCCGTTTTATTTACGTTTTTCTGTTTTTCTGACAGATCCAAAGAATTGAAAAATAACATGATGTGAACTCGCCCTTATACAGATGCTATTTGTTACAATGTATCAGTTTCCACTTATATTGTATTCTTGCAGCCCGGGACAAAATAGAAAATGATGCTGCGTATACTGATACATTGTAGCAAACCCTCATGGATACTTTAGACATGGCAAAATAGATTTTTACATACATTGAGCAGAAGAAATTGCAAAAAAAGTGCAAAACTCCCGTATGGCAGAGCTCAGCTGCTGCAGAACATCATAAAACACACCTCAGCTGCTGCAGAACATCATAAAACACATCTCAGCTGCTGCACAACCTCCTAATACACACCTCAGCTACTGCAGAACCTCCTAATACACACCTCAGCTGCTGCAGAACCTCCTAATACACACCTCAGCTACTGCAGAACCTCCTAATACACACCTCAGCTGCTGCAGAACCTCCTAATATACACCTCAGCTGCTGCAGAACCTCATAATACACACCTCAGCTTCTGCAGAACCTCCTAATACACACCTATGCTGCTGCAAACCCCCCCCCCCCCCTAGTAATACATGCTGGATCCGTGTGTCCCCCCAGTAATACATGCTGGATCTGTGAGTCCTTCCCAGTAATACATGCTGGATCTGTGTGTCCCCCAGTAATACATGCTGGATCTGTGTGTCTCCCCAGAAATACATGCTGGATCTGTGTGTCCCCCCATTAATACATGCTGGATCTGTGTGTCCCCCCAGTAATACATGCTGGATCTGTGTGTCTCCCCAGAAATACATGCTGGATCTGTGTGTCCCCCCAGTAATACATGCTGGATCTGTGTGTCCCCCCAGTAATACAGGCTGGATCTGTGTGTCCCCCCAGTAATACATGCTGGATCTGTGTGTCCCCCCAGTAATACATGCTGGATCTGTGTGTCCCCCCAGTAATACACGCTGGATCTGTGTGTCCACCCAGTAATACCTGCTGGATCTGTGTGTCCCCCCAGTAATACATGCTGGATCTGTGAGTCCTTCCCAGTAATACACACTGGATCTGTGAGTCCTTCCCAGTAATACATGCTGGATCGGTGAGTCCTTCCCAGTAATACATGCTGGATCTGTGTGTCCTCCCAGTAATACATGCTGGATCTGTGTGTCCTCCCAGTAATACATGCTGGATCTGTGTGTCCTTCCCAGTAATACATGCTGGATCTGTGAGTCCTTCCCAGTAATACATGCTGGATCTGTGTGTCCTCCCAGTAATACATGCTGGATCTGTGAGTCCTTCCCAGTAATACATGCTGGATCTGTGTGTCCTCCCAGTAATACACGCTGGATCTGTGTGTGTCCCCCAGTAATACACGCTGGATCTGTGTGTGTCCCCCAGTAATACATGCTGGATCTGTGTGTCCCCCAGTAATACATGCTGGATCTGTGTGTCCCCCCAGTAATATATGTTGGATATGTGTTCTTCCCCCAGTAATACATGCTGGATCTACATGCCCCCCCCCCCCCACACACACACACACACACACCTTCCCCCAGTAATACATGCTGGATCTGTGTGTCTCCCCAGTAATACATGCTGGATCTGTGTGTCCCCCCAGTAATACATGCTGGATCTGTGTGTGTCCCCAGTAATACATGCTGGATCTGTGTGTCCCCCCAGTAATACATGCTGGATCTGTGTGTCCCCCCAGTAATACATGCTGGATCTGTGTGTGTCCCCAGTAATACATGCTGAATTAAAAACCCAATTTAGTAGAAAGTTGCAGACTATTCCCCTGCTCCTTTCTCATCATGATAATATTCAGTATACCTGCAGTTGCCAGTAGGGGGTGCTCCGTGCATACAGATTATATACAGGAGAAGGTGTGCTTTGGGACCTGAATAAATCCCTATACATTTAGCGCCCCCAAGTGGTAGCTCCACGTCTCCAGCACTTTATCTTGTTAGGGTCCAATCACACGTCCGCAATTCTGTTCCGCATTTTGCGGAACGGAATTGGGGACCCATTCATTTCAATGGGGACAGACGATGATCCGCACTTCCATGTCCTATTGTTGTCCGCAATTGTGGACAAGAAAAGGCATTTTCTATTTAGTGCCGGCGATGTGTGGTCCGCAAGTTGCGGAACGCACATCGCCGTTGTCCGTGTTTTGCGGATCCGTGGATCCGCAAAACACACACGGACGTGTGAATGGACCCTAATTCCAAGGCTGCATGGAGCAAAGCTGGAGAAATAGGGCCACTGGGTCAGAAAATCTGAGCCCTATGTAGATCTATGATGGAATTGTGTTATCTTTGTCGATGTATAGAATGACCTCTGTGTTTGCACCCCGCTCTGATATAATGGGGTTCACTTTATGTTGCTCAGGCCAGTTAAATACATATTTTGCAACTTGATTGACAACTTCTCCTCTCCTTCAGGTACTCCGCTGATATGTGTGACCATATGGGCCGTCTTAAGACTCCATTTCGATGACATGGGGTACGTATGAGATGTGTTCAGGTGCGGCATGCAGCCTTATATGCTGGTGGAAGCCACACGGGTTAAATACAGTGGTACAGTTTTACCCCCCCCCCCCCCAGGGCCGCTGAGAAGCAGTGGAATAATATAGGTTTACACAATGGTGCCTTCTGCAAGGTAATCTTGTTTTCTGTGAATGGCGGTGGGCACTGTATATCAGGTTTATTCGGTAGTGTTCCTTTAAGGCCTCAATGTGTGACACAAGTAATTAAGAGAGACTTAAAGCTGAATTGATGTATAATGGCCAAAGAACAAAGTCAGCAGTGATTGGCTGCTCTGGTTGATCCAAGAGAAAAGGAAACCCCGCATAAGGCGAGTCCAGAGATGAGCACATTTCTGAAAATTCACTTCTCGCTGATTTAGCCAAATCATCAGTTCAAATTGATTCAGAAACGGAAAGTGCTCTAACTGCCTGAAAAGGTTCTCTCTCCTCTCCTTGAGTTTCCCCCTTCTTTTCTCTTCTTTCCTTTCCTCTCGCTCTTCTTTTTCCTCTTCTCTTTTGTCTCTCCTCTCCTTGAGTCTCTCCCCTCCCTTCTTTTCTTCCTCTCCTCTCTCTCCTCTCTCTCTTTCTGGTCCACACCTCGCTATCCTCTCCTCTTTCATCTCTTCTCTCCTCTCTCTCCTTGATTCTAACTCCTCTCCTCTTTTGTCTCTCCTTCTTCTCCTTAATTCTCTGTCCTCTCCTCTCTCTGCTCCCTCCAGTACTATTTCCTCTCTTTCTTCTCTCTTTGCTCTCCTCTCTCTCTCCTTGATTCCCTCTTCTAACCTCTCTTCTTTCAAGTCTCTCTCATGTCTTCTCTCCTCTCTTTACTCTCCTCTCCTGTCTCTCTTCTTTTCTCTCCCCTCTCTTCTTTTTCCTCTCCTCTCTCTTCTCTTTCCTTTTCCCTTGATTATCTTTCCTCTCTTCTGACCTCTCCTATATTGTCTCTTTACTCAAATCTCTCTCATCTCTTCTCTCCTTACTTTCCTCTCATCTGCTCTCTCTACCCTCTTATCTTTCCTCTCCTCCCTTTGATTTGCTCTCTTTTCTCCCTCCCCTATCTCCTGTCCATTAGCTCTCTCTCTCTTCTGCCTTCTCCTCTCTATCCTCTCCTCTGTTATCTCTTCTTCTTTCTCATTTCTCCTCTCTGTCCTTGATTGTATGTCCTCTCCTCTTTCATCTCTTTCTCTTTGATTTTCTCTCCTCTCCTCTCTTTCCCTCTCCTCTCCTCTGTCTTTTCTCTCTCCTCTGCTCTATCTGCTCTCTCCTGTACTCTTTCCTCTCCTCTGTCTGCTCTCTCCTGTTCTCTTTTCTCTCCTTTGTCTGCTCTCTCCTGTACTCTTTCTTATCCCCTGTCTGCTCTCTCCTGTTCTATTTCCTCTCTCCTGTCTGCTCTCTCCTGTTCTCTTTCCTCTCCTCTGTCTGCTCTTTCCTGTACTCTTTCCTCTCCTCTGTCTGCTCTCTCCTGTACTCTTTCCTCTCCTCTGTCTGCTCTCTCCTGTACTCTTTCCTCACCTCTGTCTGCTCTCTCCTGTACTCTTTCCTCACCTCTGTCTGCTCTCTCCTGTACTCTTTCCTCTCCTCTGTCTGCTCTCTCCTGTACTCTTTCCTCTCCTCTGTCTGCTCTCTCCTGTACTCTTTCCTCTCCTCTGTCTGCTCTCTACTGTACTCTTTCCTCTCCTCTGTCTGCTCTCTCCTGTACTCTTTCCTCTCCTCTGTCTGCTCTCTCCTGTACTCTTTCCTCTCCTCTGTCTGCTCTCTCCTGTACTCTTTCCTCTCCTCTGTTTGCTCTCTCCTGTACTCTTTCCTCTCCTCTGTCTGCTCTCTCCTGTTCTCTTTCCTCTCCTCTGTCTGCTCTTTCCTGTACTCTTTCCTCTCCTCTGTCTGCTCTCTCCTGTACTCTTTCCTCACCTCTGTCTGCTCTCTCCTGTACTCTTTCCTCTCCTCTGTCTGCTCTCTCCTGTACTCTTTCCTCTCCTCTGTCTGCTCTCTACTGTACTCTTTCCTCTCCTCTGTCTGCTCTCTACTGTACTCTTTTCTCTCATCTGTCTGCTCTCTCCTGTACTCTTTCCTCTCCTCTGTCTGCTCTCTCCTGTACTCTTTCCCCTCCTCTGTCTGCTCTCTCCTGTACTCTTTCCTCTCCTCTGTTTGCTCTCTCCTGTACTCTTTCCTCTCCTCTGTCTGCTCTCTCCTGTTCTCTTTCCTCTCCTCTGTATGCTCTCTCCTGAACTCTTTCCTCTCCTCTGTCTGCTCTCTCCTGTACTCTTTCCTCTCCTCTGTCTGCCCTTTCCTGTTCTCTTTCCTCTCCTCTGTCTGCTCTCTCCTGTACTCTTTCCTCTCCCCTGTCTGCTCTCTCCTGTACTCTTTCCTCTCCTCTGTCTGCTCTCTCCTGTACTCTTTACTCTCCTCTGTCTACTCTCTACTGTACTCTTTCCTCTCCTCTGTCTGCTCTCTCCTGTTCTCTTTCCTCTCCTCTGTCTGCTCTCTCCTGTACTCTTTTCTCTCCTCTGTCTGCTCTCTCCTGTACTCTTTCCTCTCCCCTGTGTGCTCTCTCCTGTACTCTTTCCTCTCCCCTGTGTGCTCTCTCCTGTACTCTTTCCTCTCCTCTGTCTGCTCTCTCCTGTACTCTTTCCTCACCTCTGTCTGCTCTCTCCTGTACTCTTTCCTCTCCTCTCTCTGCTCTCTCCTTTACTCTTTCCTCCCCTCTGTCTGCTCTCTCCTGTACTCTTTCCTCACCTCTGTCTGCTCTCTACTGTACTCTTTCCTCTCCTCTGTCTGCTCTCTCCTGTACTCTTTACTCTCATCTGTCTGCTCTCTCCTGTACTCTTTCCTCTCCTCTGTCTGCTCTCTCCTGTACTCTTTCCCCTCCTCTGTCTGCTCTCTCCTGTACTCTTTACTCTCATCTGTCTGCTCTCTCCTGTACTCTTTCCTCTCCTCTGTCTGGTCTCTCCTGTACTCTTTCCTCTCCTCTGTCTGCTCTCTCCTGTTCTCTTTCCTCTCCTCTGTCTGCTCTCTCCTGAACTCTTTCCTCTCCTCTGTCTGCTCTCTCCTGTACTCTTTCCTCTCCTCTGTCTGCTCTCTCCTGTTCTCTTTCCTCTCCTCTGTCTGCTCTCTCCTGTACTCTTTACTCTCCTCTGTCTGCTCTCTCCTGTACTCTTTCCTCTCCACTGTGTGCTCTCTCCTGTACTCTTTCCTCTCCTCTGTCTGCTCTCTCCTGTACTCTTTCCTCTCCTCTGTCTGCCATTTACTGTTCTCTTTCCTCTCCTCTGTCTGCTCTCTCCTGTACTCTTTCCTCTCTTCTGTCTGCAATCTCCTGTACTCTTTCCTCTCCTCTGTCTGCCCTTTCCTGTACTCTTTCCTCTCCTCTGTCTGTCCTTTCCTGTTCTCTTTCCTCTCCTCTGTCTGCTCTCTCCTGTACCTTTTTCTCTCTTCTGTCTGCTCTCTCCTGTACTCTTTCCTCTCCTCTGTCTGCTCTCTCCTGTACTCTTTACTCTCATCTGTCTGCTCTCTCCTGTACTCTTTCCTCTCCTCTGTCTGCTCTCTCCTGTACTCTATCCCCTCCTCTGTCTGCTCTCTCCTGTACTCTTTACTCTCATCTGTCTGCTCTCTCCTGTACTCTTTCCTCTCCTCTGTCTGGTCTCTCCTGTACTCTTTCCTCTCCTCTGTCTGCTCTCTCCTGTTCTCTTTCCTCTCCTCTGTCTGCTCTCTCCTGAACTCTTTCCTCTCCTCTGTCTGCTCTCTCCTGTACTCTTTCCTCTCCTCTGTCTGCTCTCTCCTGTACCTTTTTCTCTCTTCTGTCTGCTCTCTCCTGTACTCTTTCCTCTCCTCTGTCTGCTCTCCCCTGTACTCTTTCCTCTCCTCTGTCTGCTCTCTCCTGTTCTCTTTCCTCTCCTCTGTCTGCTCTCTCCTGTACTCTTTCCTCTCCTCTGTCTGCTCTCTCCTGTACTCTTTCCTCTCTCCTGTCTGCTCTCTCCTGTACTCTTTCCTCTCCTCTGTCTGCCCTTTCCTGTACTCTTTCCTCTCCTCTGTCTGCCCTTTCCTGTTCTCTTTCCTCTCCTCTGTCTGCTCTCTCCTGTACTCTTTCCTCTCCTCTGTCTGCTCTCTCCTGTACTCTTTCCTCTCTCCTGTCTGCTCTCTCCTGTGCTCTTTCCTCTCCTCTGTCTGCCCTTTCCTGTACTCTTTACTCTCCTCTGTCTGCTCTCTCCTGTACTCTTTCCTCTCCTCTGTCTGCTCTCTCCTGTACTCTTTACTCTCCTCTGTCTGCCCTTTCCTGTTCTCTTTCCTCTCCTCTGTCTGCTCTCTCCTGTACTCTTTCTTCTCCCCTGTCTGCTCTCTCCTGTACTCTTTTCTCTCCTCTGTCTGCTCTTTCCTGTTCTCTTTCCTCTCCCCTGTCTGCTCTCTCCTTTACTCTTTCCTCTCCTCTGTCTGCTCTCTCCTGTACTCTTTCCTCTCCTCTGTCTGCTCTCTCCTGTACTCTGTCCTCTCACTCTCTTCTCCCCTCTCTCTCCCACAGACGTTTTGGAAAAATTCAGGTGAAATACTGAAATTTTAGATTTAGAAATTGATTGGTTCATCTCTAGATGTGACCCAATTTGCATTCAGGGCCCCTAGTGGTGTTCAGTCTGGGAAAATATTCAATAAAACTCTATCATTTGTTTCAATCTAAAAGTCCTAAACCTTTGTTCTGATCAAATTATTACGACTCTTTTAATGCACAAAACTATCCTGTTGACTTTAGAAAAAGCCGATTGGCATTGGGCAGATTTTAATCTTGAATTACTTGCCAAATAATCTAAGTAAATAATTTTTTTAAAATCCTTTAAATTTAGTAATTGTAACCCTTTCTACTTGTACAGGGCAGTCTGGCTCTCTCTATTCATTATAATTGTATTATTCGATAGGATTAGAGAATGATATTGGGATTATTATGTTTGTAGGTGCTGGGAAATGAATAACAGTGTGGCTCTCTGGTGGGTGATCAAAGGTCCCGTCATTGGCTCCATCATGGTAAGTCTAATCTAGATAGATGACATAAAGTGTAAATGGTGGCTGGTAATATTGTATCTCCTACCTATTATACAGATGGTCCCTTCCTTAAGGTCCTGAAATGAGGGGCATCAGATGTCTATTTTGAGATGCTCTTTTGGGAGACGTTTATATGATATGTGTCTATGCGTGGCCACCAAGTGGTTGTGATGAGAATTGCATCCGGACAAGTTTTTGCTTGCACTTTTCGTTAATAAATTCAAAAATTGGAGAAACGTAAAGATGGTAATTTTGTGCCGGTGATCTCACTTTTAGTATGTAAGCGAAAAGCTATAGTGCTGGATATGTGCAGTTGTATCGAGTTCCTCCATAAACCTTCAAAGAAAACATTTGTCCCAATAATGTGACATGAGACTGAAGGAGTCTGACAGCTGGGACCTACAATGCATAATTCTGTCAGCCATTATCTTTGACCAAGCCCAGCTCTACTAAAGAATCGAGGGACGACATGACCACGTCTATAGATCTGGTCGGCACTGGGATTGGCATGGTTTTCACGCAGGTCCCAGGTACTCTTATGACATACGGTATATTTTGGTGCAACGAGAATTTTAAGCTGCGAAAATTAGTAGATTGTTAAAGAATGTAAATTTCTCTGCAGTGGACGTGGTGACACGACCTGAAACCCATTAACAGATATATTAAAACTAAACCCCTCACTGGCTCGAATTGTGGCACAAATCTAGACATAGAAGATCTTCTACACTGAGCCAATACCAAAACCGCGTAATCATCTTATCACACCTCAGAAGGACAGTTCCCAGTGTCTTGGGCGGCTCGCTCTGACAGCCTCTATCTTGTTTCCTTCTCGCTCTCTCATAAGAATGTGATAATAAGTTTCTGAGAAACGTATGAAATCCGACATTGTTTCCAGTTTTCAATTCTCACTTTCTCCAACAGATCAATTTTGTCCTGTTTGTGGGAATAATAATTATTTTAGTCCAGAAGCTTCAGTCCCCCGACATCGGAGGCAACGAGTCCAGCATTTACCTGTAAGTACAAAGATATCAACGTCTCACTTCTGATACTTTCTGAAGAAAACGAAATGTAATGTAATGTGAGGTTATTTCATGTACATTTCCCATCATCACTATATACAAGAAGATGTATAACTTATACTAGCTGTACATATATAATTATATACAGGAGATGCCCAGGTTATACCAGCTGTACATATATAATTATATACAGGAGATACCCAGGTTATACCAGCATGCTCCATATCACTATATACAGAAGATGTATAACTTATACCAGCTGTACATATATAATTATATACAGGAGATGCCCAGGTTATACCAGCATGCTCCATATCACTATATACAAGAAGATGTATAACTTATACCAGCTGTACATATATAATTATATACAGGCGATGCCCAGGTTATACCAGCATGGTCCATATCACTATATACAAGAGGATGTATAACTTATACCAGCTGTACATATATAATTATATACAGGAGATGCCCAGGTTATACCAGCATGGTCCATATCACTATATACAAGAAGATGTATAACTGATACCAGCTGTACATATATAATTATATACAGGAGATGCCCAGGTTATACCAGCTGTACATATATAATTATATACAGGAGATACCCAGGTTATACCAGCATGCTCCATATCACTATATACAAGAAGATGTATAACTTATACCAGCTGTACATATATAATTATATACAGGAGATGCACAGGTTATACCAGCTGTACATATATAATTATATACAGGAGATGCCCAGGTTATACCAGCATGCTCCATATCACTATATACAAGAAGATGTATAACTTATACCGGCTGTACATATATAATTATATACAGGAGATACCCAGGTTATACCAGCATGCTCTATATCACTATATAATAGAGGATGAATAACTTATACCAGCTGTACATATATAATTATATACAGGAGATGCCCAGGTTATACCAGCTGTACATATATAATTATATACAGGAGATGCCCAGGTTATATCAGCATGCTCCATATCACTATATACAGGAAGATATATAACTTATACCAGCTGCACATATATAATTATATACAGGAGATGCCCAGGTTATACCAGCATGCTCCATATCACTATATACAAGAAGATGTATAACTTATACCAGCTTTACATATATAATTATATATAGGAGATACCCAGGTTATACCAGCTGTACATATATAATTATATACAGGAGATACCCAGGTTATACCAGCATGGTCCATATCACTATATACAGGAATATATATAACTTATACCAGCTGTACATATATACTTATATACAGGAGATGCCCAGGTTATACCAGCATGGTCCATATAACTGTATACAGAAGATGTATAACTTATACCAGCTGTACATATATAATTATATACAGGCGATGCCCAGGTTATACCAGCATGGTCCATATCACTATATACAAGAAGATGTATAACTTATACCAGCTGTACATATATAATTATATACAGGAGATGCCCAGGTTATACCAGCATGGTCCATATCACTATATACAAGATGATGTATAACTTATACCAGCTGTACATATATAATTATATACAGGCGATGCCCAGGTTATACCAGCATGCTCCATATCACTATATACAAGAAGATGTATAACTTATACCAGCTGTACATATATAATTATATACAGGCGATGCCCAGGTTATACCAGCATGGTCCATATCACTATATACAAGAAGATGTATAACTTATACCAGCTGTACATATATAATTATATACAGGCGATGCCCAGGTTATACCAGCATGGTCCATATCACTATATACAAGAAGATGTATAACTTATACCAGCTGTACATATATAATTATATACAGGAGATGCCCAGGTTATACCAGCTGTACATATATAATTATATACAGGAGATACCCAGGTTATACCAGCATGGTCCATATCACTATATACAAGAAGATGTATAACTTATACCAGCTGTACATATATAATTATATACAGGAGATACCCAGGTTATACCAGCATACTCCATATCACTATATAGAAGAAGATGTATAACTTATACCAGCTGTACATATATAATTATATACAGGAGATACCCAGGTTATAGCAGCATGTTCCATATCACTATATACAAGAAGATGTATAACTTATACCAGCTGTACATATTGTGGGGAGTCGCTCTGGTAGATAGCGGTGCGGGTGCAGTACTGAGGCAAAACAAGGAGTCCAGAATGTGCAATAAACAGTGTTTTATTCACACTTGCACAACATAAATGAAAAACAGTCTCTTGGTGATAATTCACACATAACAGAAATAACGTGGCCAAACAAAACAGGCCAACACAGGGTTCAGTCACCTGGGAGGTTTAGGTGAGGGTTCACACCTAGCAGTCGGCCCAGCCGCAGGAGATTCCACCTTCAAGTTGCAGGGAAAAACACCACCTTGCTGAGCTCTTTCCTCCAGGTCATAGAACTCCACAGGACTGTTAGCAGCTCCAGGACAATCACAGCCCCAGCTGCTGGTGCTGGCTGAGTTTTTAAACCCAGCCCAAAACCAGGACTGGGTCGTGGGGAGCAGCCACCCACCCTACACTTTAGCTGCTCCCGGTAAGAGCCGGCCCGGATCGGCTTTGCAGCCATGCTATTTAAAACTATGTCAGTAGCACTAGCTGCTGCTGCCAACAACAAAAACGGCTCTCACCTCACCGAGGCTATGAACCTCGGTGACACATACCTGCCATCCACGACGGTACCCTGCACCTTACCACACCCCCCCCCCCCCTTTGTTCAACCCTGAGGGGGTGGACACATGTGAGGCAGTGGACGCGGGAAAGGGCATCTGCATTCCCCTGCAAGCGGCCTGCCCTATGTTCCACGGAGAACTTGAAGTTCTGCAGGGATAGGAACCACCTGGTGACCCGAGCATTTCTCTCCTTGGCCTGGCTCATCCACTTGAGAGGGGAATGGTCGGTCACCAGACGGAACCTCCTCCCTAACAGGTAGTAGCGGAGAGATTCGAGTGCCCACTTGATAGCCAGGCACTCCCTCTCCACTATGCTATACCTGGTCTCGGCGGGACTGAGCTTACGGCTCAGGAAGACAACGGGATGTTCTTCCCCGTTGACCTCCTGAGACAGCACAGCACCGAGGCCTACCTCCGAGGCGTCGGTCTGTACGACAAACTCCCGGTTGAAGTCGGGTGTCACCAAAACCGGGGACCCACAGAGGGCCGACTTCAACGCGGAGAAAGCCTCCTCCGCCTTCTCACTCCAGCTAACCTTCCCAGACTTTCGCCCCTTCAATAGGTCTGTCAACGGCGCTGCTATTGTGGCAAAGTGGGGCACAAACCGCATGTAGTACCCTATCATTCCCAGGAAGGACTTTACCTGCCTGGCAGTGACCGGTCGGGGCCAGTTACGTATGGCTTCCACTTTAGTTACCTGCGGCTTGATGACTCCCCGCCCAATTACATATGCCAGGTATTTGGTCTCTTCCAACCCAATCGCACACTTCTTTGGATTGGCGGTTAGACCAGCTTTCCTCAGGGCATCCACTACCGCCTGCACTTTGGGCAAATGGCTTTCCCAGTCGGTGCTGTGGATGATTACATCGTCTAAGTAGGCCGAGGCGTACCGACGATGAGGTCGCAGCACAATATCCATTAACCTTTGGAAGGTGGCGGGGCGCCATGCAGGCCAAAGGGTAACACCTTATAATGATACAGGCCCTGCTGGGTAACAAAAGCAGTTTTTCCTTGGCCGACTCCGTTAAGGGTACTTGCCAGTATCCTTTAGTGAGGTCTAGCACAGAAAAATAACGGGCTTGCCCTAAATTCTCAACAAGCTCGTCTACTCGGGGCATGGGATACGCATCGAACTTGGACACTTCATTTAATTTGCGAAAATCGTTGCAGAACCGCAACGTCCCATCCGGCTTAGGTATCAGGACTATGGGACTGGCCCACTCACTTTTCGACTCCTCAATGACATCGAGCTTCAACATTAATTGCACTTCCTCCGCGATGGCCCGTCGCCGAGCCTCGGGTACCCGGTATGGTTTTAACCGGATCTTGGCCTGAGGCTCAGTGACGATGTCATGTTGGATGAGAGACGTGCGGCCAGGGAGGTCCGAGAACACATCCGTGTTCCGACTGATGAACTCCCTGACTTCCTGAACTTGTTTGGAAGACAGGCTGTCTGCAATTTTTACCGTGGTTACTGCTTCACAGGCCTCGAACTGTGGGGCTGGACCCTTCTCACCTAGAAGCCCTGGCCGGGGCTGTTGTCGTCGGCCATGTTCCTATCTTTCCACGGCTTTAGTAAATTCACGTGGTACACCTGCTCCGGCTTGCGCCGCCTGGCTGGTGTACCTTGTAATTACTTCCCTACCTTCTCGATCACCTCATAGGGGCCCTGCCACCTAGCTAGGAACTTGCTGTCAAGGGTGGGTACCAGAACCAAAACCCGATCTCCCGGATTGAAGTCCCGTACCCGAGCCTGACGATTATACACCCTACTTTGGGCTTGTTGCGCTGCCTCCATATGCTCCCGGACCAGCGGCAACACCCTTTCCATCCGTTCCTGCATCTGGGTGACATATTCAATGACACTTTTGTGGGGACAGGCTGTTGTTCCCACGCTTCCTTGGCAATATCCAACAGGCCCCGAGGGTGTCTGCCATACAGCAGTTCGAAGGGCGAGAACCCAGTAGAGGCCTGGGGCACCTCTCGCACTGCGAACATGAGATAGGGCAGAAGCAGGTCCCAGTCCTTCCCATCTCTAGACACCACCCTTTTTAACATATTTTTTAAAGTTTGGTTAAACCTCTCGACAAGACCGTCTGTTTGCGGATGGTAAACGGACGTCCGTAACTGCTTTATACGCAACAATTTACACAGTTCCCTCATAACTTTGGACATAAAAGGGGTCCCTTGGTCTGTCAGAACCTCTTTTGGCAGGCCCACACGGGAAAACATTTCCAATAACTCTTTGGCAATGAGCCTAGCTGAGGTATGTCGCAGAGGCACCGCCTCCGGATACCGAGTTGCATAGTCGAGAACTACCAGAATGTGTTGGTGGCCCCTGGCAGACTTTGGTACAGGCCCAATTAGATCCATAGCGATTCGTTCAAACGGGACCTCAATAATTGGAAGAGGTACCAGAGGACTACGGAAATGTGGCTGGGGGCTATTTATCTGACAGGTCGGACAGGACTTACAATAATTCTCTACCTCCTTGAACACACCGGGCCAATAAAACCGCTGCAGTATGCGGTCCTGGGTTTTCTGCCACCCCAAGTGTCCCCCAAGAACAGGTTGGTGGGCAAGCTCCATAACCAGCTTGCGATATGCGGTGGGCACCACCAACTGTTCAACGGGCTCACCTCGGATTTGGTTCACCCGATACAACATATCCTGAAGAACAATAAATCGTGGGAACATTAATTCAGCCCCAGGTTTCTGGGGTTTACCATCAATTATTACGACACTTTCCCAGGCCCTGGTTAGGGTTTGGTCCCGGTGTTGTGCGGTCCCAAAATTTTCCCCGGAGACATTGAGGTCTGCCAACTCAGGTCCCGGTGGCAAGTCCTCCGTGTCTCCCACCATTACACTCAGTGGGGTTGTCTCCCCCTCTACCGCAGCAGTGGTGGTCACCCCTACCGCAGGCCCTTCGGACTCGGGCTCCCAGGGCTCTGGCCTCCCACTGGAACCAGGCCACTCTGCTAGGGTTACCCCTGTCTCAGGGCTATTAGTCACTTTCACCTCAAGTCTCTCCCAATTATTAGTTCATAAGGTAGCTTTGTGGAGATCGCCACTTCATAAGTCCATGTGCCGGCCGCCGTGGACAGAGACATTACAGCAGTGGGATAGTCCTTTAAGTCTCCGTGTATGCACACCACACCAACTTTCCGGCCCGTATACTGGGTGGGCTGTACCAGGGCAGCACTTACCAAGGTTACTAGGCTCCCTGAGTCCAACAGCGCCACTGCCAGGTTATCACCAACTTGCACCTGGCACAGATGACGATTGTCTATTATCTCGGGGGTGCCGGTCGCACACAGTCTCCGGGCATACATGGAAGCCCGGTACCCATAATTAGTCTCCATGGGCTCTCCCGGCGTGGACAGTCGGCCCTTATGTGTCCAGGCTCCCGACACTGCCAGCAGACCACTGGGGATGGGTCTGCAAGGGGTACATCCCAGGCGGGTTTGGCCGGCCGCCGGGTCTGGGGTGGAGATTTCCTGGGTTTGACTGGTCCCCTCCCAAAGAACCCCCTGCAGGTTTCTGGTGGCCTCATATCGCTCCACCAGGTCGACCATCTCTAAGGCATTCCCAGGTGACACCTGGCCGATCCAGTGCTGGAGAGGGTATGGCAAAGCCCTCCAGAAGACATCGGCTAACAGACGGTCGAGCATAGCAGTGGGAGTCAGTATGTCTGGCTGCAGCCATTTTTGCAACCGTTGTAGCAAGTCATAATATTGTGGTCTGGCGGGTTCAGCCGGGTTGAACTCCCACTGATGCACCCGCTGGGCCGGACCAAAACATTCACCCCCAGTCTTGCCAGGATCTCACCTTTCACGGTCGGGTAGTCAGCTGCTTGGTCATCTGGGAGGTCAAAAATACTTGCTGGGGTCCAGACGCCAGGAACGGAGCGACGACCTCTGCCCACTGTTCTCGGGGTAATTTCTCCCTCACGGCCACCTTCTCGAACACCGCCAGATAGGTCTCAACATCATCCGAGGGGTCATCTTAGGGATCGCTGCACGGACAGCTTTCCGGGCATCGTGGACGTGGTGGGACGCTCCTGCCGCTTGTAACGCCATCACGTGCTGTAGCAGTAGCTGGTTGGTCTCCCGCTGCTGCACGTTAGCCTCTATGAGGGCTTTCACAGCCGCCTCCATTTTGTCAGGGAACACAGGCTGCAACTTTGCCGGCCGAATATAGGACATCCAGTCGTGCCCAGCAAAAACAAACTTCGGCGTTCACGCCAGCCTCACTGCGCATGCCCGCATCCGACACCAAATGTGGGAGTCGCTCTGGTAGATAGCGGTGCGGGTGCAGTACTGAGGCAAAACAAGGAGTCCAGAATGTGCAATAAACAGTGTTTTATTCACACTTGCACAACATAAATGAAAAACAGTCTCTTGGTGATAATTCACACATAACAGAAATAATGTGGCCAAACAAAACAGGCCAACACAGGGTTCAGTCACCTGGGAGGTTTAGGTGAGGGTTCACACCTAGCAGTCGGCCCAGCCGCAGGAGATTCCACCTTCAAGTTGCAGGGAAAACACCACCTTGCTGAGCTCTTTCCTCCAGGTCATAGAACTCCACAGGACTGTTAGCAGCTCCAGGACAATCACAGCCCCAGCTGCTGGTGCTGGCTGAGTTTTTAAACCCAGCCCAAAACCAGGACTGGGTCGTGGGGAGCAGCCACCCACCCTACACTTTAGCTGCTCCCGGTAAGAGCCGGCCCGGATCGGCTTTGCAGCCATGCTATTTAAAACTATGTCAGTAGCACTAGCTGCTGCTGACATCAACAAAAACGGCTCTTACCTCACCGAGGCTATGAACCTCGGTGACACATACCTGCCATCCACGACGGCACCCTGCACCTTACCACAATATATAATTATATACAGGAGATGCCCAGGTTATACCAGCATGGTCCATATCACTATATACAAGAAGATGTGTAACTTATACCAGCTGTACATATATAATTATATACAGGAGATACCCAGGTTATACCAGCTGTACATATATAATTATATACAGGAGATGCCCAGGTTATACCAGCATGGTCCATATCACTATATACAAGAAGATGTGTAACTTATACCAGCTGTACATATATAATTATATACAGGAGATGCCCAGGTTATACCAGCATGGTCCATATCACTATATACAAGAAGATGTATAACTTATACCAGCTGTACATATATAATTATATACAGGAGATACCCAGGTTATACCAGCTGTACATATACAATTATATACAGGAGATGCCCAGGTTATACCAGCTGTACATATATAATTATATACAGGAGATACCCAGGTTATACCAGCTGTACATATATAATTATATACAGGAGATGCCCAGGTTATACCAGCTGTACATATATAATTATATACAGGAGATGCCCAGGTTATACCAGCTGTACATATATAATTATATACAGGAGATACCCAGGTTATACCAGCATGGTCCATATCACTATATACAGAATATGTATAACTTATACCAGCTATACATATATAATTATATACAGGAGATGCCCAGGTTATACCGGCATGGTCCACAGCAATATATATAATCACAGTATATACAGAGCATACCCAGGTTATACCAACTTGGGGGTTTTTTTCCATTCATTTAGAATTCCTCACTAAGCATCTGTCAAAAATCTCGGAAAAAACTGCCTCCTTAGCCGTTTATTACTTGCTATTTGTAATGAGGTTTGTGACCTTTTCATTCCTTGCTGTTGATTTGTAATGTAACGAGCTTATAATGTCAGATTCTCGTCAGTCTGGATTATAATTACGGCCGCCTTCGCCTTATCTGTGCTGTCATTCTGTTACTGTGTCACAGTGACAAGGTGACATTTCTCCTCATACATTGTTCTAGGATACACTGTAGCGGTGGAGATAAATTTACATAAGATAAAGTTACATTCTTATTAACCCCTTAATGTGCTTTCCTTGGATTTGTGACTTTCCTTACAATAAGCCATTACTGTATGATCTGCAGGGGTCTGCCCTCAGAGGACCCCCTAATCCGCTCGCCATGGCAGGGAGCCGATCTGAGGTGCAGGTACCAGGCATTACCACTCAGCAATCTAATCCCACACTGGTGCTGGCATATTCTGCAGATACAGGTTGTCCCTCTTTGATATTTGGCCGATTTTTGGACGTTAGAGCCTGGAGGGATCTTTGCATCTTGTTTTCCTATTACATTTTCATTACTTTTTTTCATTGACATTTTTCTAGCCTAAACCCTCTGTGTGTCCACCAGTAATGGCAACTGGTCAGGACATTAAGAGGACACTGCACCGGCAGCGTTCTGCCCACAAGGACAGTCATTGTATGGAGGAGCTCTAACTGTTACACTTATAGAGGTAATGTCGCCAGCACCGTTCTGACTGTCTGTTATGGAGGCACTCTGACAGGAGATGTTATGGAGGCACTCTGACAGGAGATGTTATGGAGGCACTCTGACAGGAGCTGTTATGGAGGCACTCTGACAGGAGCTGTTATGGAGGCACTCTGACAGGAGCTGCTATGGAGGCACTCTGACAGGAGCTGTTATGGGGGCAGTATGACAGTAGCGGTTGTGGCTGTCTCTGCTGTGGAGGCACTGTGATAAGAGCGGTTGTGGCTGTCTCTGCTGTGGAGGCACTGTGATAAGAACGGTTGTGGCTGTCTATGCTATGGAGGCACTGTGATAAGAACGGTTGTGGCTGTCTCTGCTATGGAGGTACTGTGATAAGAACGGCTGTGGCTGTCTCTGTTATGGAGACTGTGATAAGAACGGTTGTGGCTGTCTCTCCTGTGGAGGCACTGTGATAAGAGCGGTTGTGGCTGTCTCTGTTATGGAGACTGTGATAAGAACGGTTGTGGCTGTCTCTGCTGTGGAGGCACTGTGATAAGAACGGTTGTGGCTGTCTCTGCTGCGGAGGCACTGTGATAAGAACTGTTGTGGCTGTCTCTCCTGTGGAGGCACTGTGATAAGAGCGGTTGTGGCTGTCTCTCCTGTGGAGGCACTGTGATAAGAGCGGTTGTGGCTGTCTCTGCTGTGGAGGTACTGTGATAAGAATGGTTGTGGCTGTCTCTTCTGTGGAGGCACTGTGATAAGAACGGTTGTGGCTGTCTCTGTTATGGAGGCACTGTGATAAGAGCGGTTGTGGCTGTCTCTGCTGTGGAGGTACTGTGATAAGAATGGTTGTGGCTGTCTCTGGTTTGGAGACTGTGATAAGAACGGTTGTGGCTGTCTCTGCTGTGGAGGCACTGTGATAAGAACGGTTGTGACTGTCTCTGTTATGGAGGCACTGTGATAAGAACGGTTGTGGCTGTCTCTGCTGTGGAGGCACTGTGATAAGAGCGGTTGTGGCTGTCTCTTCTGTGGAGGCACTGTGATAAGAGCGGTTGTGGCGGTCTCTGCTATGGAGGCACTGTGATAAGAACGGTTGTGGCTGTCTCTGCTATGGAGGCACTGTGATAAGAACGGTTGTGGCTGTCTCTGCTATGGAGGCACTGTGATAAGAACGCTTGTGGCTGTCTCTGCTGTGGAGGCACTGTGATAAGAACGGCTGTGGCTGTCTCTGCTGTGGAGGCACTGTGATAAGAGCGGTTGTGGCTGTCTCTGCTGTGGAGGCACTGTGATAAGAACGGTTGTGGCTGTCTCTGGTTTGGAGACTGTGATAAGAACGGTTGTGGCTGTCTCTGCTGTGGAGGTACTGTGATAAGAACGGCTGTGGCTGTCTCTGTTATGGAGACTGTGATAAGAACGGTTGTGGCTGTCTCTCCTGTGGAGGCACTGTGATAAGAGCGGTTGTGGCTGTCTCTGTTATGGAGACTGTGATAAGAACGGTTGTGGCTGTCTCTGCTGTGGAGGCACTGTGATAAGAACGGTTGTGGCTGTCTCTGCTGCGGAGGCACTGTGATAAGAACTGTTGTGGCTGTCTCTCCTGTGGAGGCACTGTGATAAGAGCGGTTGTGGCTGTCTCTCCTGTGGAGGCACTGTGATAAGAGCGGTTGTGGCTGTCTCTGCTGTGGAGGTACTGTGATAAGAATGGTTGTGGCTGTCTCTTCTGTGGAGGCACTGTGATAAGAACGGTTGTGGCTGTCTCTGTTATGGAGGCACTGTGATAAGAGCGGTTGTGGCTGTCTCTGCTGTGGAGGTACTGTGATAAGAATGGTTGTGGCTGTCTCTGGTTTGGAGACTGTGATAAGAGCGGTTGTGGCTGTCTCTTCTGTGGAGGCACTGTGATAAGAGCGGTTGTGGCGGTCTCTGCTATGGAGGCACTGTGATAAGAACGGTTGTGGCTGTCTCTGCTATGGAGGCACTGTGATAAGAACGGTTGTGGCTGTCTCTGCTGTGGAGGCACTGTGATAAGAACGGCTTGTGGCTGTCTCTGCTGTGGAGGCACTGTGATAAGAACGGTTTTGGCTGTCTCTGCTGTGGAGGCACTGTGATAAGAGCGGTTGTGGCTGTCTCTGCTGGAGGCATGTGATAAGACGTTGGCTGTCTCTGGTTTGGAGACTGTGATAAGAACGGTTGTGGCTGTCTCTGCTGTGGAGGCACTGTGATAAGAGCGGTTGTGGCTGTCTCTGCTGTGAAGGCAGTGTGATAAGAGCGGTTGTGGCTGTCTCTGCTGTGAAGGCAGTGTGATAAGAACGGTTTTGGCTGTCTCTGCTGTGGAGGCACTCTGATAAGAACGGTTTTGGCTGTCTCTGCTGTGGAGGCACTCTGATAACAACGGTTTTGGCTGTCTCTGCTGTGGAGGCACTGTGATAAGAACGGTTTTGGCTGTCTCTGCTGTGGAGGCACTGTGATAAGAACGGTTTTGGCTGTCTCTGCTGTGGAGGCACTGTGATAAGAACGGTTTTGGCTGTCTCTGCTGTGGAGGCACTGTGATAAGAGCGGTTGTGGCTGTCTCTCCTGTGGAGGCACTGTGATAAGAGCGGTTGTGGCTGTCTCTGTTATGGAGACTGTGATAAGAACGGTTGTGGCTGTCTCTGCTGTGGAGGCACTGTGATAAGAACGGTTGTGGCTGTCTCTGCTGCGGAGGCACTGTGATAAGAACTGTTGTGGCTGTCTCTCCTGTGGAGGCACTGTGATAAGAACGGTTGTGGCTGTCTCTGCTGTGGAGGCACTCTGATAAGAACGGTTTTGGCTGTCTCTGCTGTGGAGGCACTGTGATAAGAACGGTTTTGGCTGTCTCTGATGTGGAGGCACTGTAATTTGAGTACAATATGGCTGCATCTATTATGGATTCCCCATAACACCGTGGCTGCCTCTAATACAGAGGGACTCTCATTCTCTCTGTTATGGAGGCACTGAGGACTAAATGCAATTCTAGCTTCCTGTGGACACCACTAGATGAGCTTAAAGAACCTGCTCAGCTTTCTTATTGAGACCAATGGAAGCTGTATAAGTAGACCATGATCCCCCCCTAGTGGCAGCTTCAGGCAGATTCAGTTTTAGCTTTCTCATATACTAACCACTAAGACAGTGAAGATAAAGAAGATGAAATTGATCAGCACAGATGTTTACATCTACGTTATCAAGGTGGTTTCGATTATGAACCCGTTTCTATGTGGTACCCATAGCCTTGGGTGCTGAATTATCAGGTGTCAGATTCATGGACGTATACTGTTCTGATGTTTTTGTGGCTTCCACCTTTGCCATTTCTTCATTGTCAGTCACAAGTTCTGCCAGTGATCATTCAGAAAGTGCTCAGTATTCAACACCTACCTTGTTCACGGACTTAAAATGTCAGACATCCTCGCTAGAAAATGTCAGGTCCATTTACCAGATGTCAGTAGTGTCTGTTACTGCTAAAACAGGCTCTTCTCTATTCAACTAATGCATGAAAAACAGAGAGATTCCTACTAATATGTGATTAATTACTATTTAATGTGTATAAATGGAAAACATCCCGCACCACTGATAACAAGATGACAAATACAATAGTACAACTCCAAATACAGTGTGTTACTAAACAGTTGATATACTGTAACAAACCTCTGATATTACAAGACAACTTTCACCTTTACTATCTGGTATTCTGCACCATCATGCCTAAAAATGAGAAATTTGGGAAATAATACAGTACCAAACTATTACAATCATACCCGCTAAGCACAGAAATGCAACTATTACGCAAGAAGTTCACCAGCACCAGTAAAACTTCGGAACTTTATTGTAGTCTTTCAAATAACATCCTATCTAATAAAATATGTCTCCTGTATGATTGAATATAACTACTATAATACTGTATTCTAGGAAGAAAATAACTACTATAATACTGCTCCTATGTACAAGAATATAACTACTATAATACTGCTCCTATGTACAAGAATATAACTACTATATTACTGCCTCCTATGTACAAGAATATAACTACTATAATACTGCATCCTATGTACAAGAATATAACTACTATAATACTGCTCCTATGTACAAGAATATACCTACTATAATACTGCCTCCTATGTACACGAATATAACTACTATAATACTGCCTCCTATGTACAAGAATATAACTACTATAATACTCCTCCTATGTACAAGAATATAACTACTATAATATTGCTCCTATGTACAAGAATATAACTACTATAATACTCCTCCTATGTACAAGAATATAACTACTATAATACTGCTCCTATGTACAAAACTATAACTTCTATAATACTGCACCTATGTACTAGAATATAACTACTATAATACTGCATCCTATGTAGAAGAATATAACTACTATAATACTGTCTCCTATGTACAAGAATATAACTACTATAATATTGCTCCTATGTACAAGAATATAACTACTATAATACTGCTCCTATGTACTAGAATATAACTACTATATTACTGCCTCCTATGTACAAGAATATAACTACTATAATACTGCTCCTATGTACAAGAATATAACTACTATAATACTGCTCCTATGTACAAGAATATAACTACTATAATACTGTAACCTATGTACAAGAATATAACTACTATAATACTGTCTCCTATGTACAAGAATATAACTACTATAATATTGCTCCTTTGTACAAGAATATAACTACTATAATACTGCTCCTATGTACTAGAATATAACTACTATATTACTGCTCCTATGTACAAGAATATAACTACTATAATACTGCCTCCTATGTACAAGAATATAACTACTATAATACTGCTCCTATGTACAAGAATATAACTACTATAATACTGCTCCTATGTACAAGAATATAACTACTATAATACTGCCTCCTATGTACAAGAATATAACTACCATAATACTGCACCTATGTACAGGAATATAACTACTATAATACTGCTCCTATGTACAAGAATATAACTACTATAATACTGCTCCTATGCACAAGAATATAAATACTACTATAATACTGCTCCTATGTACAAGGATATATCTACTATAATACTGCTCCTATGTACAAGAATATAACTACTATAATACTGCCCCCATGTACAAAAATATAACTACTATAATACTGCTCCTATGTACAAATACATCTCTATTATAATACTAATCCATATGGTATATTCTTGTGGTGTACCTGGATAGATCTTGGTATTATCCTGACCATCTATGGTGCTTGCTTGAGGTAAATGTTTGTGTCTTTAGATTGAAAACAAGTGTTGAAAATTGCTCCAAACTTTGATGCAAAGTAAGTCAAGCAATAACTTGGAGTACACTGGTGTAGGCCTGGACTAAACTTGAGCCACTGTGAAAATTTTGGGGCACTTTTAGTCGGGTTTGTGGTGACTACATTTGTATTAGTAAATCTGCCCCATTGTGTTTATGACCCCATGCTCTGAGATTAGTTCCTTACATGCCGTATACAGTATGTACTATGTCGGTTCGTGTCCTATACGTTGTCTGTTCTGTTCTTCTCCTGTTCTTTGTTGTCCCCGGTCAGGCATGTTCTCCGCTGATATGTGTTAATTTTGTCATGTCCATCAGCTGCCTTCAGAAATGCTTCTGTAACAGTAAGAGGGCTGACCACTACTCATTCAAGATGTCTGAGCTCTCCATCGTTACACTGTAAGTGTGCTCCGCCCTGCGCCATTGCTGTGGTTGTTGTGCATGATGACGTCATACATGTTTTGTGTGTCTAGCTTTGTCAGTTTGCATGTTGTGTCCATTTCTTATTCTTGAAGGGATTTTCTGAGCTCATGATAATATGGACTAATCCTCAGGAATTGGTCATCAGTATCAGATAAGTGGGGGTCCAAACTTGGCCCCAACTCCAATCAGTAGTTTCCTGCCACCTCTAGCGCCAAAACGACCACTTTATATGGAGTCTAAAGCACAGCACTGTTCAAAGCGCAGTGGCCATGCTCGTTTACAGCAGGTCAGCTAACAGTGATGTGAACGGACACCTCTTAGGTAATGATTTACTAGGGGAATAATAGTATCTCTCGCATATTGAAGTCCAACATTCTTGACCCATCTTTGAATATTTTGACAAACATACATCTTATGTGTATGACCACCTTTAAGGGGCTTTAACCCCTTAAGGACCGGGCTCATTTTCACCTTAGGACCAGGCCATTTTTTGCAAATCTGACCAGTGTCACTTTATGTGGTGATAACTTTAAAACTCTTTTTCTTATCCAGGCCATTCTGAGATTGTTTTTTCATCACATATTGTACTTCATAACACTGGTAAAATGAAGTAGAAAAATTTCATTTTTATTTAAAAATATCAAATTTACCAAAAATTTTGAAAAATTTGCAATTTTCCAAGTTTCAATTTCTCTACTTCTATAATACATAGTAATACCACCCAAAAAGTTATTGACTTACATTCCTTATATGTCTACTTCATGTATTGATCATTTTGGGAATGCCATTTTATTTTTTGGGGGACGTTACAAGGCTTGGAAGTTTAGAAGAAAATCTTGAAATTTTTCAGAAATTTTCAAAAACCCACTTTTTAGGGACCAGTTCAGGTTTGAAGTCACTTTGTGAGGCTTACATAATAGAAACCACCCAAAAATGACCCCATTCTAGAAACTACACCCCCCAAGGTATTCAAAACTGATTTTACAAACGTCATTAACCCTTTAGGTTTTCCACGGGAGTTAATGGCAAATGGAGATAAAATTTCAGAATTTCGATTTTTTGGAAAATATTCCGTTTGAATCCATTTTTTCCAGTAACAAAGCAAGCGTTAACAGCCAAACAAAACTCAATATTTATTGCCCCGATTCTGTAGTTTGCAGAAACACCCCATATGTGGGCGTAAACTGCTGTATGGCCAAACGGCAGGGCACAGAAGTAAGGGAACGCCCTATGGTTTTTGTAAGGTGGATTTTGCTGGACTGGATTTTTGACACCATGTCCCATTCGAAGCCCCCCGATGCACCCATAATCAAAACCGATTTTACAAACTTTGTTAACCCTTTAGGTGTTCCACAAGAGTTATTGGCAAATGGAGATAACATTTCAGAATTTCTATTTTTTGTTATCTTGCCTCAAAAAAAGTGTAATATAGAGCAACCAAAAATCATATTTACCTTAAAATTATACAAATAAAACTGCCACCTTATCCTGTACTTTCAAAAATGGGGTCACTTTTTTGGAGTTTCTACTGTAGGGGTGCATCAGGGGGGCTTCAAATGGGACATGGTGTCAAAAAACAGTCCAGCAAAATCTGCCTTCCAAAAACCATATGGCGTTCCCTTCCTTCTACGCCCTGCCGTTTGGCCGTACAGCAGTTTATGACCACATATGAGGTGTTTCTGCAAACTAGAGAATCGGGGAAATATATATTGAGTTTTGTTTGGCTGTTAACCCTTGCTTTGTTACTGGAAAAATTGATTAAAATGAAAAATTTGCAAAAAATAGATATTTTCGGACCGTTTTTATTTTTTGTTATTTACATCGTTGAACTGACAGGTTAGATTGTGTGATATTTCTATAGAGCAGGTCGCTACGGACGCGGCAATACCAAATATGGCTACTTTTTGGGGGGTTTTGTTTCAGTTTTACATAATACAGCATTTTTGAAAAAAAAAGATTTTTTAGTGTCTTCACATTCTGAAAGCCATATTTTTTTTTTTTTTTTTGGACGACTGTCTTATGTAGGGGCTCATTTTTTGCAGGATGAGATGTCGGTTTGATTGGAACTATCTTGGGGTGCATATGACGTTTTGGTCGCTTGCTATTACAATTTTTGTGATGCAAGGTGACAAAAATAGCTTTTGACACCGTATTTTATTTTATTTTTCTTGTGTTCACCTGAGGGGTTTGGTCATGTGTTTTTTTTTTATAGAGAGACGGAAGCGCCGATACCAAATATTTATACTATTTATTTATTTAAGTTTTACACAATATTATCATTTTTTAAAACAAAACAAATCATGTTTTAGTTTCTCCATAGTCTGAGAGCCATATTTTTTTTATTTTTTTGGGGTGATTGTCCTATGTGGGGTATCATTTTTTGCGGGATGAGATGACGGTTTGATTGGCACTATTTTTGGGTACATATAACTTTTTGATCGCTTGCTATTACAGTTTTTGAGATGTGAGGTGACAAAAAAGTTTTTTTTACATTGTTTTTATTTTATTTTTGTTAACAGTATTTACCTGAGGGGTTAGATAATGTGATATTTTTATAGAGCAGGTTTTTACGAACGCGGCGATACATAATATGTATACTTTTTATTTATTTATTTTACTTTAACACAATAATAGGATTTTAGAAAAATAAATTGTTTTAGTGTCTCCATAGTCTGAGAGCCATATTTTTTTATTTTTTTGGGAGATTGTCCTATGTAAGGACTCATTTTTTGCGGGATGAGATGGCGGTTTTATTGGTACTATTTTGGGAGGCATACGCCTTTTTGATCACTTGGTATTACACTTTTTGTGATGCAAGGTGACAAAAAATGGCTTTTTTACACCATTTTTGGGGGTTTTTTTTTACGGTATTTGCGTGAGGGGTTAGGTCATGTGATATTTTTATAGAGGAGATATTTATGGACGCGGCGATACCCAATATGTGTAGTGTATTTGATTTTTTAAATTTTTATTCAGTGATATGTATTTTTCTTATTTCTCTTTTTTTTTTTTTTTGACCCAGAACCACTTGGTTCTTGTAGATCCAGTGGATCTGGTGTCTATATAATACAGTAAGTACACTATATAGTGTACTTACTGTATTTTTTACTTTACAAAGTCTGAATAGCAAAATCCTATTCAGAGTTTCAGTATCTGAAAGCGTCCTGCTGCCATGATAACCATCACCCGCTGCCATAACAGAGCAGCGGGTGATGGGAAGGGAGGGGAGCTCCCTCCCTCTGCTATCCCATCCTGTCGGGGGCTGCAAAGGTACAGCAGCCCCCCGATGGGAGAGGGAGGGAGCTCCCTCCATGTTAACACCTTCCATACCGCGGTCCGTAAGGACCGCGGTATAGAAGGGGTTAAACTGCTGACATCTGCAGCACAGATGTCAGCAGTTTATAGCAGGGGGTCAGCAATGTGCTGACCCCCTGCTATACCCACTAGACACCAGGGAAAGCATTTGAAAGGAGGCGGCAGCACCGACCGCAATCCTCCCCCTCGGACACAAATATGGCGAGGTGCAGGGGGGGGGGTTAATATTTATAGGTTTTGGGCATATTTTAGTCTTTGATCCCCGCGGTCACAGACCGCGGGGATCAGAGACTACAGATAGCGCAGCAAACCGCAGGTCTGAATTGACCTGCGGTTTGCTGCAATCGCTGACATGGGGGTGTCACAGGACCCCCCTGGGCATTGTGCCAAGGTGCCTGCTGATTGATTTCAGCAGGCACCTTGTTCCGATCACCGCCACGTGCGCAGCGGTGATCGGATATTCGCAGGGTGTACATGTACGCCCTTGGTCCTTAAGTACCAGGACACAAGGGCGTACATGTACGCCCTTCGTCCTTAAGGAGTTAAACAGGGTCAGCCTTAGGTTACATGGTACCCTGTGCAAGATTTTTTCTGGCGCACGAAGGACCAAGCATGGTATATATATACAACACCAGAACCAAGATCACCACATAAATACAGCACCAGGACTAAGCATGGTACATAAATAATGCACAGAACTAAACACGATACATATGTACAATACTTAACCAAGCTCATCACAAAAATACAGCACAGAACCAAACACAGTGCATATATAAAACACCAGAACCAAGTTGAACACATAAATATAGCAATAGAACCAAGCACGGTAGATATATACAATACTCTAACCAAGCTGATTATATAAATACAGCACAGAACCAAGCACGGTACATATATTCAACACCAAAACCAGGCTCATCAAATAAATACAGAACCAAACATGATAAGGTTATTGGGGACGTTCCCTTGGGTCCTTCTTTACTCCATCCTTCCATTAACCCCCAGTCTACCCCCCCCCACACACCCCTTTAACTTCAAATAAAGACACTGAGGCATATACTGGAATTAAATGGCCACAGCAGCCTTTATTAATGCAAACATAACATCAGAAAACAGGTATATCATGAACCCGACGAAGGAGGTCCTGGAAGCCCTAGTTCCACTTTAAAACAAGTGCACCAAAACACCCGGGTAAAATACAACTTGCCTCCAGCCGCGCCACACCAGCTCGGAGACCCCCGAGTGCTGTATCCCACTTTAACCGAACTATTACCAAAACCTGGGAGTCCAGCCCAACCAATTGAGGCTCTCTCATCCACAAAAACACCAAATCCTCACCCAACTTCCAGGACCTCCTACCGCCCCCAACTGCCGTGACGAACAGCCCACAACCCACCACGTAGCCCCGATAATGAAACCCATACCAGCGGCAAAATGCCCCCCCCCCCCACCCACGCACCACACCAAACCCAAAACAAATGGGAGGGTGGGTGGGAGCTTTCTCAAATGTAAAATGGCGCCCAACAGCCTTAGCGCCTACCTTATAAAAACTAAACTCCTCCCCCATCACTACACCCTATCACTCCTGCCCCCTTAACTCTTACCTAACCCTCACTACCTGCCTTGTGTCCCCTCGCTCCCCAAAGCCTATCACGGGAGCCTCCCTTAAAGGCTGTCGCCCCCCAGTACAGCTGCACTTGATAAGGTTATTGGGGACGTTCCCTCGGGTCCTTCTTTACTCCATCCTTCCATTAACCCCCAGTCTACCCCCCCCCCCCCCACACCCCTTCAACTTAAAATAAAGACACTGAGGCATATACTGGAATTAAATGGCCACAGCAGCCTTTATTAATACAAACATAACATCAGAAAACAGGTATATCATGAACCCGACGAAGGAGGTCCTGGAAGCCCTAGTTCCACTTTAAAACAAGTGCACCAAAACACCCGGGTAAAATACAACTTGCCTCCAGCTGCGCCACACCAGCTCGGAGACCCCTGAGTGCTGTATCCCACTTTAACCGAACTATTACCAAATCCTGGGAGTCCAGCCCCATCAATTGAGGCCCTCCCATCCACAAAAACACCAAATCCTCACCCAGCTTCCAGGACCTCCTACCGCCACAGACGCGCAACTTGACCAACTACATCAAACTTGAGCACCCCCCCACCCCAACAAGGCCTGTTCAATCCCCCCTTGCAGACCCAACGCCCACAAATCAATGCCCACGGCATTGAGATGAACCCCGTCTGCTCTCCAAAACTCCCCTTCGCCTGCAGGTCAAAATGCCTAACCACCACTGATCCATTACGTGCAATAAATTTCCCAACTGCCCGATTCACCTTAATTCGAGCCTTATTGATCCGCTTTACCGACCGTGCATCCCGCCAACGCCTCCTCGGGACGATGTCCTACCACATGACCACCAGCCCCGCAAACAGCGACCACAACCTCAACAAGTCAAATTTGATATCTCTGATCAACTCCCTAACCGGCTTCACACCCAAATCGTTTCCACCCACATGCACCACTAGGACATCCGGCGGCCGGTCCAACTGAACAAAGCGATGCACCTCCCTCAAAACCCCTCCCCACAACATACCTCGATAACCCAGCCACCGGATGGCCGCCACATCCCTGCCAAAACCCATCTGACGCCCGTTAGGCCTGACGTCCGCACGCAACGCCCCCCAAAACACAAAGGAATGGCCGATAATCCACACCAGCGCCGGCGAACAACCTAAAACAGAAAACAAACAAACAAAACAAATTAAGCAAAAAACAACCCCTTCTACCAACCATAAAACTTCCTCAAGGCGCACATAAGAACGGAACCTACGTGACTCCCAACGCCCAATCCACTGAATGACCGCATCACTCATCCCCCTCCGCGCGGCCTCCGTAGCCGCCCCAATCCTGAACGAGTGTCCCAAAAACCTCAAACACCTTTTAAACACAGCTAGAAACTGGAACCTAGACAAAAAAAGAACCATCCGAGTGCCTGAGCAAGGGGGTGCCCACCTCCCGTAAACCCGCGCAGTAGTCCCTCATGCAAGCCACCGGGCACATAAAACAGCCGGAACCGGAAACAAACAAACACAACGACCCCGCCCCTCCTGATCCGTTTTTGACCCCCTCAGCAGAATCACCAACCAATCCGGAAACACATCCACATCATCATCCCGCAACCCCCCGGCACAGCGAACACTCCCACTCACTAGCTCCTCCAACCTAAACACCCTGAAAAAGGCCAGCGAATACGCCGCCCTGAACAAAAGGACCTCACTCCCCGAGCTGCAGACCACCGCGACTTGCTCCCCCAGCTGCAGCAACAAATCAAAGGACTACGGCCGACGACGATCGTCTGACCGCCAACCCCTCCTCCAACTCCTCAAGACCTGCCGAACCACAAAAGACTTGGTAGAGTCCTCCAACCCCCGTGCTTTGAAACCAAACGCCAGACCCGCCATACATCTATTAACCCTAGCCACCGACCAACCCTCCTATTTCTTCCAACCCAGGAACAACACCAGAGGGATCCCCCAGCATCCACTCCAACCCCCAAAATACCACACCAGGTCTCCCACTCCCCCGAGCGGCCTCGTGCGCCGCCCAAGTCCCAGCTGACAAGGACGCCCTGAACAGACTGCTCACCGTACCTCCAATATCTCCCACAACAACCCTGGAGACTCCAACCCGTCGACCCCGCGTCCGGCGCCAACTGCAGCAACGATCCCACTGCGAACGAGAAAGAGCATCTGCAATACTGTTAGCAACACCCGGCACATGAACCGCCACCGCCCACACATTTAAAGACAAACAACGCAATAACAAATGCTGTAACAACCGTATAACCTGAGGGGAAGAAGCCAACAACTGATTAACCACCTGTACCACCCCCAGATTGTCACAATGGAAACGCACCTTTTTGTCCATAAACTTGTCACCCCACAACTCCAAAGCCAACACAATAGGAAACAATTCTAACAACGCAACGTTCTTAACCCAATCCCTCCCCACCCATAACTTAGGCCAGCGGTCAGCACACCACTGCCCGTCGCAATAAACCCCAAATCCCACCCCACCAGCCGCATCCGAAAACAGGTCAATATTCCACACTATCCACCGCATCCCCCAAAACCAGCGCCCTCCCATTGAAGTCTGCCAAAAACCGCTCCCACACATCCAAATCCCCACGGAGCTCCCTCCCCAACCGGATGAAATGGCGCAGAGCCTTCACCCTAGCAGTCGCAGCTGCCAACAGCCTGCAAAATATTCTCCCCATAGGCATAATCCGACACGCGAAATTCAATTTCCCCAACAATGACTGTAAATCCCGCAACCGAATCTTAACCGACCGACTCGCCCTGGCCACCATCTCCCGCAAATCCACCAACTTATCCTCCGGAAGTCTACACTCCATGGCCACCGTATCCAACACAATACCCAAAAACTAAATTCCGTAGTGGGACCCACCGTCTTACCCTCAGCTAACGGGCCCCAAAAGACTCAAACACAGATGGCAACGTAGCAAGCAACACATGACAAACCCGCGAACCAGCCGGACCTAAACACAAAAATCATCCAAGTAGTGGATGACAGATGCGCTACCAGCTACCTCCTTCACCACCCACTCCAAAAACAACTAAACGCCTCGAAATACACGCAGGACAGGGAACAGCCCATCGGCAAACACCTGTCCACATAAAAACCCCCGTCCCAAAAACATCGCAACAAATGCAGGCTATCCAGATGCACCAGAAGCAGCCGAAAGGCCGCCTCTATGTCCATTTTAGCCAACAAGGCCCCCGGACCCAACCGCCGAACCCACGCCACAGCCGCATCAAACAAGGTATAGACCATCGAACACAATTCGGGGTCAATGCCCTCATTGACCGACGCGCCCCTCGGGTACGATAGATGATGGCTCAACCGAAACTTGTTCAGCTCATTCTTAGGTACCACCCCCAAAGGCGAGACCCGAAAATTAGGCAGAGGCGGATCCGGAAACGGCCAATCCATCCTCCCCAAACCTACCTCCTTAGCCAGTTTCTCCAAAACCACCCCCGGATGGTCACCCGCCAAGCGCAAGTTCTTCCCCACGAAAGGGCCCGGCTCCGACGGAATCTGAAAACCCCAACTAAAACCGTCCAACAATAACTGTGCCGCAGCCCGATTGGGGTATCTATTTAGAAACGGCAACATCCTTTCCACCCGAACCGGCGTCCGGACCCTTTCCACCAGTCCCCCACCCTTGCTGCCTTCGACCACTAAAACACCAGGACGCCCGTGCCCCCACCACAGTTGGTGCATTCGTGCTTAAACTTGCACTTTGCGCCAAACTTACAGGTCCCCTCATTAAAGAGAAAACACAATCCCTTTGCCACCGCTGTCGACAATCCCGACATGCCCGCCCCACTACCCCCGTCCCCCCGAAAGAACTATCCCTGCCGCCCGGCGCCGTCACCCGCATCCACAACCCAATATCCTTATGGTCCCACCGCATATTCGGGCGGACCGCTTTTCTCTGCCTAAACTGTTCATCATACCGCAGCCATCCCACACCTCCATAGACCCAGTACGCCTCTCCAATTACATCTATGTAACAGAACAGCGCGGAGCAACACTCCGGCGCTTTCTCCCCGATCACACTAGCCAGTATCGCGAAGGCCTGTAACCAATTAGGAAACGTGAGCGGAATCAAACGATACCGCCGCTTCTCGTCCTCTTCCTTGTTCCCCTCCTCCCGACGCGCCCTGTCCAGATTAAACCTCTCCAGCGGCAACAACGAAAAGATCTCAATATTCTCCCTTTTCCAAATCCGTTCTTTCACGTCTTGCTTCAAATGGGCCCCCAAGGGCACCTCAAAACAGACATATACCTCCGCTTGCGCCGCATCATCCACCTTATGCCGCTCGTCCTCGCCCCCACCTGCGTTTGCACCGAAACCACCTCACTCACCCGACCCACCGCACCAGGACTCCCGATACCAACCCCGCCTTGTCCCAAAGGAGCCCCAGGCCCCCACGCAGGTAACGGAGACGGCCCGTCCCCCAAACCAGCCATCCACCCCGCCAAACTACCCAAAAGCGACCACCTCCAACCCCTACGCCCCTTGGACATTAGCTAAAGCCTGTAACGCACACCCCACAGTCCTACCTGGCTGCCCAGGCGCTGTGTACCCCGCAGCCGTAGATACGGAATTCTGCTGATCCCTCCTCTGCGGTGAGGCGTCGTCCATGGCCGGCATCTCCACGGAACTGGAACCCCGCACCCCAGCCTCCACGCTGCTGAGTGCGCCAGAAGAAGGGGAAGCCAGTTCTCCCTCCATCCTGCGCCTGACCGGACCCGAATCCTCCTCTTCTGCGTCCCAAGGCCTGGGCCTCCTGCGGCTTGTCACCACGCGCCCAGCCTCGATCTCCACACGCGGCCTACTCCCCCGTCGAGCAGGCCTTCCCCCCGGAGTTCTGCCCTGTCCTCCCTGGTCCCTGGCGAGGAGGGTCCCCTGACTCCCAATCTGGCGCCGAGCCTGTGGGGTGATGCTGGGGCTAAGGCGCGCCAGCGGACGTACCCACCGCAGTCGTGCGCCCTCCGGCGATGCGCTGGATGTGCCCGCCGCCTCCCCACTCAGCAGGCTGGATACTTGCGACTCCAGCCATCCTGGGCCCCTCTCCTCCGCTGCCGCCTGCAAATGCTGCAGAAGTGCCTCCATGCCGGTGGTAAGAGTGCGTGCAGCCCAGCTTTCTCAAATGTAAAATGGCGCCCAACAGCCTTAGCGCCTACCTTATAAAAACTAAACTCCTCCCCCGTCACTACACCCTATCACTCCTGCCCCTTAACTCTTACCTAACCGTCACTACCTGCCTTGTGTCCCTCGCTCCCCAAAACCTATCACGGCAGCCTCCCTTAAAGGCTGTCGCCCCCAGTACAGCTGCACTCGATAAATATATGCAACACCAGAACGAAGCTCCTCACATAAACACAGCCCAGAACCAAGTATGGTACATATATTCAACACCAAAACCAGGCTCATCACATAAATATAGAACCAAACACGATAAATATATACAACACCAGAACCAAGCATGGTACATAAATACTGCACAGAAATAAGCATGTTCATCACATAAATACAGCACCACGACTAAGCAAAGTCCATAAACACAGCACAGAACCAAGCACGGTACATATACTGTACACAATACCAGAACCAGGCTCATTACATAAATAGAGCACCAGGACCATGCACAGTACATATATACAACACCAGAACCAGACTCATTACATTAATATAGCGCCAGGACCAGGCACGGTACATATATACAGCACCAGAACCAAACTCATCACATAAATGCAGTACCAGAACCAAGGACGGTAGATATATACAATACTATACCAAGCTTATCACATAAATACTGCACAAGGACCAAGTACAGTACATAAATACAGCATAGAACCAAGCACGGTACATATCTACAACACCAGAACCAAGCTCATCACATAAATACAGCACTAGTACCAAGCATGGTACATATATACAGCACCAGAACCAAGCTCATCACATAAATGCAGTACCAGAACCAAGGACGGTAGATATATACAATACTATAACCAAGCTTATCACATAAATACTGCACAAGGACCAAGTACAGTACATAAATACAGCATAGAACCAAGCACGGTACATATCTACAACACCAGAACCAAGCTTATCACATAAATACAGCACTAGTACCAAGCATGGTACATATATACAGCACCAGAACCAAGCTCATCACGCAAATACAAAACAGAACCAAGCATGGTAGATATATACAACACCAGAACCAGACTCATCACATAAATACAGCACACAATCAAGCATGGTACATAAATACAGCACCAAAACCAGGCTCCTCACATAAATACAGCACCAAGAAAAAGCACGGTACATAAACACAGCACAGAACCAAGCATAGTACATATATACAGCAGCAGAACCAAGCTTAACATATAAATACAGCACCAGGACCAAGCACGGTACATAAACACAGCACAAAACCAACCCCGTACATATATACAAAACTATAACCAAGCTCATCACACAAGTACAGCACATAGCCAAGCACAGTACATATATACAGCACTAGGACCAAGCTCATCACACAAATACAGCACATAACCATGCACGGTAAATATATACAACACCAGAACCTTGCTCATCACATTAATATAGCACCAGGACCAGGCACGGTACATAAACACAGAACAGAACTAAGCATGATACATGTATAGAACCCTAGAACAGAACCCTAGAACCCTAGAACAGCAGAACCAAGCTGATCACATAAATACAGCACCAGAATCAAGCATGATATATATATACAACACTATAACCAAGCTAATCACATAAATACAGCAGCAGGACCAAGCAAGATACATATATACAACACCAGAACAAAGCACAGTACATATATACAACACCAGAACCAAACTCATCATATAAATAAAACACAAGGACCAAGCACGGTACATATTTACAACACCAGAACGAAGCTCATCACATAAATCTAGCATGACGACCAAGCATGGTACATAAATGCAGCACAGAACCAAGCTCATTACATAAATACAGCCTTAGAACCAATGTGGTGCATGTATACAGCACAAGCTCAAAAACAGCTCAATACAGCTATCATTTGCATAGTCAGGTTAGCCCCTAACATATAAGTAAGTATAGTGTGAAAATACAGGTCCCGCTGGGAGTGGAAGTTTCCCAAAGAGAATGCTACCACCCATTATCACACAGCAGACCACGCAAGTGACTACAGCACTGATCAGACACAGTCAGTGGCAGAATAAACATTTACATGAAGTGACTTACAGGTGACGACTGCTCTTAAGTTCTTCTCTTTCCTTATCTTTCCATCCGTTTCAGACACCATGATGACATCTCCTGGCTATGACTCGTCTCTGCAGAGTTTGCTGCAAAGATGTCTACCTACTAACACAAACTCCTCTTAGTTACACATACTGTGCCCTAACTGTAAAGGGGTATACACTGTGCCCCTGAGTACAGTCATGCCACATACTATGCCCCCTCAAAAGAAAGCACCACACACAGAGTACTCTTAATGGTAGTGCCCCTTATGTAATGCAACACACTCTGTGCCCCATGTATGTATAGCCTCATGCTCTGTGCCCCCTGTATATAGTGCCCGGTTATGTGCCCCCAGATATAGAGCCAGGATCTGTGACCCCTTTGTATGGTACTTCTTGCTCTGCATCCCCTTCATATGTTGCCTCATGTTCTGTACCCCCAACAGTGTCTCATGGTCTGTGCCCTTCTATAGTGTACTTCATGTTCTGCGCCCCCTGTAGTGTAGCTCATGTTCTGTGCCCCCTATAGTTTTCCTCAATCTATGGCCACCTGCATTACAAAAAAGCTCCAAATGAGGGTGCATGGAACTATTGGCTACTAGTGATGAGCGGCAGGTGCCATATTCGATTTCGACGAAATTCGCGAATATTCGAATGAATATTCGCTTCGTATTCGTCGAAATCGAATATTCGTCATTTTTTCTAGTTATCGCGATTAAAATGCGATTTAAATAATCGCATATTGCGATTTGTACTTAAGGCTACTTTCCTATTGGTTTCATATCTAGAATTAGCGAGGATGACGAATATGACGAATGTATTCGTCATATTCCTCAAAACGAAGATAACGAAGTATTCTACATCTTCGCTTTAGCAACCTATTCGCCAACCTCGCTAATTCTAGCAATCAAATAGGAAGGTTGACTATAGAGATAGCTGTGTTAAATTGCTATGCGATTTTTTTTTTAATACAATAATTATATTACTTGATATGATAATATTATTATAAGTATTCTATTTATTAAAAAAAAAAAATCGCATAGCGAATTTAACACAGCTGTCTGGTAAGTCAACCTTCCTATTTGATTGCTAGAATTAGCGAGGTTGACGAATAGGTTGCTAAAACGAAGATGTAGAATACTTCGTTATCTTCGTTTTGAGGAATATGACGAATACATTCGTCATATTCGTCATCCTCGCTAATTCTACCAAGCCAACCATAACTTCTGTGCTCATGGAGCGTCCCCATCACCATGGGAACGTCTCCATATACTAAAATGTACTGTCGGATTTGAGGAATTACGTTGAAATCGCAATGCGATTAATTCAAGTTATATTAATCGCATTGCGATTTCAACTTAGAGCTGGGTTTATAATGGGTCAGCTTGCTAGAATTAACGAAGTTAACGAATATGGAATATAGCAGTAGTGTTAAGTTGAAATCGCAATGCGATTAATTTAACTTAAAGTATTCGCATTGCGATTTCAACTTAGCACTGCTAGTGCATAGCTATATATTCCATATTCGTTAATTCTAGCCTATGTAAGATAGCAGTGTTAAGTTGTAATCGCAATGCGATTAATATAACTTGAATTAATCGCATTGCGATTTCAACGTAATTCCTCAAATCCGACAGTACATTTTAGTATATAGAGATTTTCCCATGGAAGGACGCTCCATGAGCACGGAAGTCGGCAGAAGCGGCAACGGGCACTGACTGGAGCAGCCAGGAAGCCAGGAATCCTCATGACAGGTAAGAACTACTTTTGGGAAGTGGGAAAGAAAAAATATAACTAAAAAAAAAAAAAACGAATATTCGAAATAGCGAATTTATAGCGCTATATTCGAAATATTCGCGAATTAGCGAAGTGCCGATATTCGCTAAAAAATTCGCTTTTCGAATATTCGCGCCAACACTATTGGCTACCTGCCTTGCCATTTGGCACTTTTTTGTGATTTAAGAGGCCCAATTACATTATCACTCCACTTGCAATGTTCCGCAGATGCAGGCACCGGCCAGTAAAGGCCAGACCGGCATCTGCACAATGTAGTTAGTCCCCTTACTGCCCCCTCACAGTAAGCATGCCCTATTTGTGTCCTCAGACAGTAAGGACCCCATATAGTAGAATTCCCATTTAGTGAGCCCACACAGTAAAACACCTCTTTAGTGACGCCTCAGAACAGAATGCACCTTTTTTTCCTCAAACACTATTTATACCCCCTTAGTGCCCCCACACAGTAGTCATGCACCCATAGTGCTCCCACTCAGCAGTTATGCCCCTTAGTTCTGCACAAAACAGTTATGCCCCCACATAGTAGTTTATACCCTTAGTACCCCCACACAGTAGTTATGCCCCTTAGTGCCTGTCCATAGAAGAATGCTCCATAGTGCTCCACATAGTAGTAGTGCCATCTAAGTGCCCCACAAACCAGTTATTCCCCCATAGTGCCGTATAGTGTATAGTGTATAACATTTTAAAACATGGAATCTTAGGACTTATCTTACAGAGATTCTGATTACATCCTGTATTATAGTCCAGAGCTGCACTAACTATTCTGCTGGTGGAGTCACTGTGTACATACATTACTTATCCTGTACTGATCCTGAGTTACATCCTGTATTATACTCCAGAGCTGCACTCACTATTCTGCTGGGGTAGTCTCTGTGTACATACATTACATTACTTATCCTTTACTGATCCTGAGTTACATCCTGTATTATACTGCAGAGCTGCACTCACTATTCTGCTGGTGCAGTCACTGTGTACATACATTACTTATCCTGTACTGATCCTGAGTTACATCCTGTATTATACTGCAGAGCTGCACTTACTATTCTGCTGGTACAGTCACTGTGTACATACATTACAATACTTATCCTGTACTGATCCTGAGTTACATCCTGTATTATACTCCAGAGCTGCACTTACTATTCTGCTGGTGCAGTCACTGTGTACATACATTACATTACTTATCCTGTATTATCCTCCAGAGCTGCACTTACTATTCTGCTGGTGCAGTCACTGTGTACATAAATTACTTATCCTGTACTGATCCTGAGTTACATTCTGTATTATACTCCAGAGCTGCACTCACTATTCTGTTGGTGCAGTCACTGTGTACATACATTACTTATCCTGTACTAATCTTGAGTTACATCCTGTATTATACTGCAGAGCTGCACTTACTATTCTGCTGGTGCAGTCACTGTGTACATACATTACTTATCCAGTACTGATCCTGAGTTACATTCTGTATTATACTCCAGAGCTGCACTCACTATTCTGCTGGTGCAATCACTGTGTACGTACATTACTTATCCTGTACTGATCCTGAGTTACATCCTGTATTATACTCTAGAGCTGCACTCACTATTCTGCTGGTGGAGTCACTGTGTACATACATTACTTATCCTGTACTGATCCTGAGTTACATCCTGTATTATACTCCAGAGCTGCACTCACTATTCTGCTGGTGCAGTCACTGTGTACATACATTACTTATCCTGTACTGATCTTGAGTTACATCCTGTATTATACTCCAGAGCTGCACTCACTATTCTGCTGGTGCAGTCACTGTGTACATACATTACATTACTTATCCTGTACTGATTCTGAGTTACATCCTGTATTATACTCCAGAGCTGCACTCACCATTCTGCTGGTGGAGCCACTGTGTACATATATTACATTACCTAGTTTTGTTTATATTGAAAGCTTTAGTACTGTGTTGATACCAGCTTATCGGCTATCACCCGTTGACATGTATGTCTTTTAAGAGCAAAAAAGTTTTGTGTGCTATTTTTTTGTTTAAAAAAATCAAGATCTTCTGATGAATCAGTACATGAAACGTGAATCAAGTGTGCTGGGACATCATAAAGAGAAGTGAACTTACACCGGATTAGCCAGCAGGAGGCAGTGATCCAAAGCACGGGTTGTGCTCTAGCAACGTGGTGAATCCACAAAAGTTGTCCGGCACTTAGAAATCAAACTCCTTTATTCCAAAATATTAAAATTCACGTTGGTCACTTTGAGGGTGAGAATCAAGCTGTTTAAACTGCTGTAGCTCCTGTGCTCGGTATTTCATGTGTTGATCGAAATGCGTTGACAGCTATGTAGTGTACCACCAGAGTGAATTTTAATAATTTGGAATAAAGAAGTGATTGTTTGATATGCGAGTGCTGGACAACTTTTGGTGGATGCTCTAAGTTGCCGGGACATCAAGCAGCACCACGGCCAATCAGCTTCTTAAAGACATTGCAGCATTTGAATGAGTACCATGTTCACTTTACTGCTTACCTAAATGCCAGTGGCATTGCAACGGCGGTGTAGTGCAACTACAACTGCTTCATCCATCCAAGCAAGTGAATGGGAAAAAGTGTCACGAACGTTCCGAGACATACGGACGTTCTTGTGACAGATGGCAGGAGATCTGTGAGACTGGCAACACGTGGTTTGATCTGACATGTTTTCCTTTTGGATCAAATGATGTCTGTGTTGTTTCTGGTGCTTGCCGCACTTTCTTTCCCCGGTGTGGCTATTGTGGTCATTTAACGTTCTCTATTTATTGTTGTTTGCCCCACTATGCTATGCGGTTTATAACTTCTGTTGGACTTGTGATTAGCTTCTGTTTGGTTCTCGGCTGAGTTCCTGGTGCTACCAAAGCTTTATTAAAGACGTATTTTCGTTCCTTTTTGTGTTTTGTTTATATATATGCGTGTATTGCCTTTCCCTGTTGTTTGTCATTAGGCCTGAGGGAGACTCCTGTTCGTTCTTTCCTTTAGAGGAACAGGTAGACTCAGTCCTGACATTAGTTCCAGGGTCCTATAGGGTGAGATAGAATTCTAGGTATCTGGTGTATAAACTTGTCTACCTTTGGGGCCTGTTCATACGGGTAGTCTGTCAGGACTGGAGCTACGGTTTTCTCTAGGAGGTGTCCATCTTTCTTCCCTAGTTTCCAGGCCTTATTCTGGTATCCCCTTCACCTCCTATGCTCGGTGTGGTGTTTTCCTCCCACACACGAGCGTGACATTACAGTCACGAATGTACCGAGACATACAGACGTTCTCGCGACAGGTGGCAGGAGATCTGTTAGACTGGCAACACGTGGTTTGATCTGACATGTTTTCCTTTTGGATGAAATGACGTCTGTGTCCTTCTTTCCCCAGGTGTGGCTATTGTGGTCATTTAACCTTCTCCATTTTTTCTGTCATCTTCAGGTTTTAGAATTGATCCAGAGAAAGTCTGTGCTGTATTGGACTGGGATCAACCACAAAATCTGAAGGCTCTTATGCGGTTTTTGGGGTTCACCAACTATTACCTAAAATGTATTCAGAACTTTTCGACAGTGGTGAAACCCTTAACTGACATGATTAAGAAAGGGACAGATGTCTCAGTGTGGTCTGATTCGGCGTTGCGAGCCTTTTCTGCAGTTAAGGAGTGCTTCTCTTCTGCCTCTATATTGGTGCAGCCGGATGTATCACAACCTTTCATTGTGGAAGTTGACGCATCCGACGTGACGGTAGGAGCAGTTTTATCACAGGTCCCGTCACCTGGTAAATGGCGCACATGTGCATTTTTCTCTAAAAAAACTCTCTGCCGCAGAGAGAAATTACGATGTGGGTAACAGAGAGTTGCTTGCCAAAGTTGGCTTTTGAGGAGTGGTGTCATTGGTTGGAAGGGGCGATTCATCCGAACACGGTATTCACAGATCACAAAAATGTGGCTTACCTGGAGTCGGCTAAATTACTAAATCGAGGCAGGTGGTCTTTGTTCTTCACCAGGAGGCCAGATGGTCTTTGTTCTTCACCAGATTCAATTTCATTGTCACTTATCGTCCTGGGGTTAAGAACATCAAGGCAGATACCTTGTCACAAAGTTTTCCTGGAGGTGGTGATTTTGAAAATCTGAATATGATACTGTTGGAAGGGGTGGTGGTATCTGCTCTATACCCTGACCTAGAGGTGAAGGTGTTAGAGGCTCAGGAAGACGCACCAGATTCTTGCCCCACTGGGAAATTGTTTGTTCCATCAGAATTGCATCATAAGGTGTTTGAGGAACATCAGTGTACGGTTCTTATGGGACACCCTCTGAGTAGATCCACTACAGACCTCATCTCTCGTAGATTCTGGTGGCCAGGGTTGCGTAAGTGTGTTGAGGACTATGTGTCGGCCTGTAGTATCTGTGCACGTGCTAAGGTGACACATTCTCGACCTTCTGGATCTCTACTTCCCGTCCAGACCATGGACTCACTTGTCTATGGATTTTATTACTGATCTGCCTAATTCTTCTGGAAATACAGTTATTCTGGTGGTAGTTGATCATTTTAGTAAAACGGTGCACTTTATAGCATTGCCTGGTCTACCTAATGCTAAAACACTTGCGCAAGGGTTTGTTGACAACATTGTGAAACTCCATGGCATTCCCTCTGACGTGGTCTCGGATCGTGAGACTCAGTTTGTGTCCAGATTCTAGAAGGCGTTCTTGACTTGGCTGGGGGTACAACTGTCTTTTTCTTCTGCTTTTCATCCTCAGACGAATGGACAGATGGAGCGCACTAATCAGAGTCTGGAGACTTACTTAAGATGTTTTGTCTCTGAGAACCAGAAGGAATGGTCCTCTTTTTTGTCTTTGGCAGAGTTTGCCATAAACAATTGTAGACAGTAGTCCAATTGTAAGTCGCCGCTTTTTGGGGCATATGGGTTTCACTCGTAATTTGGCACATTCTCTGGTTCGGACACTTCCTCAGGCTCTGAAAATTCAAATTCATGTGTTTCACAAATCTTTGTTGAAGAGATATGTTGAACCTTTGGAGTCGTCCCACTTGCCAGCCACTCCTGTCATGGTGGACGTCAGTTTGGAATTCCATATCGCCAAGATTATCGACTCTCGAGTTCTCTGTAGATCTCTTCAGTATCTTGTTCACTGGAAGGGTTATAAACCAGAGGAGAGGATGTGGGTCCCGGCATCTGACATGAATGCCAGTCGTTTGGTGAAAGCCTGTCACAGGTCTCATCCAGATAAGGTTGGTCCCGGGTGCCCGGAGGTCACTCGTAGAAGGGGGGTACTGTCACGAACGTACCAAGACATACGGATGTTCTCGCGACAAATGGCAGGAGATCTCTGAGATTGGCAACACATGGTTTGATCTAACATGTTTTCCTTTTGGATCAAATGATATCTGTGTTGTTTCTGTTGCTTGCCACACCTTCTTTCCTCAGGTGGGGCTATTGTGGTCATTTAACCTTCTCTCTTCATTATTGTTTCTCCCACTATGCTATGCGGTTTATAGCTTCTGATGGACTTGTGGTTAGCTTGTGTTTGGTTCTCGGCTGAGTTCCTGGTGCTAACAAAGCTTTATTGAAGATAAGTGTTTCCGTTCCCTTTTGTATTTTCTTTATATATGTGTGTGTTGCCTTTCCCTTTTGTTTCTCATTAGGCCTGAGGGAGACTCCTGTTTGTTCTTCCCTTTGGAGGAACAGGTAGACTCAGTCCTGACATTAGTTCCAGGGTCCTATAGGGTGAGATAGGATTTTAGGTATACGGTGTATGAACTTGCCTACCTTTGGGGTAGGTTCATACTGGTAGTCTGTCAGGACTGGAGTTGGGGTTTTCTCTAGGAGGTGTCCATCTTTCTTCCCTAGTTTCCAGGCCTTATTTCGGAATCCCCTTTCCCTCCTATGCTCGGTGTGGTGTTTTCCTCCCACATACGAGCGCAACAAAGAGGAGCTGTAATTATGCAAAATAAATGTGGAGCCCCAGTTATGGGTCTACAACACAATGAAAGCCAGATATCCCTCAAAGGAAGGAAAACCAAGCAAAGGGTGTCTCCATTACAGAGATCACCAAATCCACCATATTAAGTGGCCCCTATGTCAAGATCCCGCTTTTTACAAGCTTTAAGGATGTGACGGGAAAACCTAAGCCAGGTATCCATCCACAGACAGCTGTTTCGGGGTGTTGCCCTCATCAGTGTGGAGTAGGATTCTGACTAACAGGGAGCAATGCCTCGGAGACTACTTCCTTCCTTTGAGGGATATCTGGCTATTAATAGTGATGAGCGGCAGGTGCCATATTCGATTTCGACGAACCAATCCGGAAACACATCCACATCATCATCCCGCAACCCCCCGGCACAGCGAACACTCCCACTCACTAGCTCCTCCAACCTAAACGCCCTGAAAAAGGCCAGCGAATACGCCGCCCTGAACAAAAGGACCTCACTCCCCGAGCTGCAGACCACCGCGACTTGCTCCCCCAGCTGCAGCAACAAATCAAAGGACTACGGCCGACGACGATCGTCTGACCGCCAACCCCTCCTCCAACTCCTCAAGACCTGCCGAACCACAAAAGACTTGGTAGAGTCCTCCAACCCCCGTGCTTTGAAACCAAACGCCAGACCCGCCATACATCTATTAACCCTAGCCACCGACCAACCCTCCTATTTCTTCCAACCCAGGAACAACACCAGAGGGATCCCCCCAGCATCCACTCCAACCCCCAAAATACCACACCAGGTCTCCCACTCCCCCCAGCGGCCTCGTACGCCGCCCAAGTCCCAGCTGACAAGGACGCCCTGAACAGACTGCTCACCGTACCTCCAATATCTCCCACAACAACCCTGGAGACTCCAACCCGTCGACCCCCGCGTCCGGCGCCAACTGCCGAAAACGATCCCACTGCGAACGAGAAAGAGCATCTGCAATACTGTTAGCAACACCCGGCACATGAACCGCCACCGCCCACACATTTAAAGACAAACAACGCAATAACAAATGCTGTAACAACCGTATAACCTGAGGGGAAGAAGCCAACAACTGATTAACCACCTGTACCACCCCCAGATTGTCACAATGGAAACGCACCTTTTTGTCCATAAACTTGTCACCCCACAACTCCAAAGCCAACACAATAGGAAACAATTCTAACAACGCAACGTTCTTAACCCAATCCCTCCCCACCCATAACTTAGGCCAGCGGTCAGCACACCACTGCCCGTCGCAATAAACCCCAAATCCCACCCCACCAGCCGCATCCGAAAACAGGTCAATATTCCACACTATCCACCGCATCCCCCAAAACCAGCGCCCTCCCATTGAAGTCTGCCAAAAACCGCTCCCACACATCCAAATCCCCACGGAGCTCCCTCCCCAACCGGATGAAATGGCGCAGAGCCTTCACCCTAGCAGTCGCAGCTGCCAACAGCCTGCAAAATATTCTCCCCATAGGCATAATCCGACACGCGAAATTCAATTTCCCCAACAATGACTGTAAATCCCGCAACCGAATCTTAACCGACCGACTCGCCCTGGCCACCATCTCCCGCAAATCCACCAACTTATCCTCCGGAAGTCTACACTCCATGGCCACCGTATCCAACACAATACCCAAAAACTAAATTCCGTAGTGGGACCCACCGTCTTACCCTCAGCTAACGGGCCCCCAAAGACTCAAACACAGATGGCAACGTAGCAAGCAACACATGACAAACCCGCGAACCAGCCGGACCTAAACACAAAAATCATCCAAGTAGTGGATGACAGATGCGCTACCAGCTACCTCCTTCACCACCCACTCCAAAAAACAACTAAACGCCTCGAAATACACGCAGGACAGGGAACAGCCCATCGGCAAACACCTGTCCACATAAAAACCCCGTCCCAAAAACATCGCAACAAATGCAGGCTATCCAGATGCACCAGAAGCAGCCGAAAGGCCGCCTCTATGTCCATTTTAGCCAACAAGGCCCCCGGACCCAACCGCCGAACCCACGCCACAGCCGCATCAAACAAGGTATAGACCATCGAACACAATTCGGGGTCAATGCCCTCATTGACCGACGCGCCTCGGGTACGATAGATGATGGCTCAACCGAAACTTGTTCAGCTCATTCTTAGGTACCACCCCCAAAGGCGAGACCCGAAAATTAGGCAGAGGCGGATCCGGAAACGGCCAATCCATCCTCCCCAAACCTACCTCCTTAGCCAGTTTCTCCAAAACCACCCCGGATGGTCACCCGCCAAGCGCAAGTTCTTCCCCACGAAAGGGCCCGGCTCCGACGGAATCTGAAAACCCCAACTAAAACCGTCCAACAATAACTGTGCCGCAGCCCGATTGGGGTATCTATTTAGAAACGGCAACATCCTTTTCCACCCGAACCGGCGTCCGGACCCTTTCCACCAGTCCCCCACCCTTGCTGCCTTCGACCACTAAAACACCAGGACGCCCGTGCCCCCACCACAGTTGGTGCATTCGTGCTTAAACTTGCACTTTGCGCCAAACTTACAGGTCCCCTCATTAAAGAGAAAACACAATCCCTTTGCCACCGCTGTCGACAATCCCGACATGCCCGCCCCACTACCCCCGTCCCCCGAAAGAACTATCCCTGCCGCCCGGCGCCGTCACCCGCATCCACAACCCAATATCCTTATGGTCCCACCGCATATTCGGGCGGACCGCTTTTCTCTGCCTAAACTGTTCATCATACCGCAGCCATCCCACACCTCCATAGACCCAGTACGCCTCTCCAATTACATCTATGTAACAGAACAGCGCGAGCAACACTCCGGCGCTTTCTCCCCGATCACACTAGCCAGTATCGCGAAGGCCTGTAACCAATTAGGAAACGTGAGCGGAATCAAACGATACCGCCGCTCTCGTCCTCTTCCTTGTTCCCCTCCTCCCGACGCGCCCTGTCCAGATTAAACCTCTCCAGCGGCAACAACGAAAAGATCTCAATATTCTCCCTTTTCCAAATCCGTTCTTTCACGTCTTGCTTCAAATGGGCCCCCAAGGGCACCTCAAAACAGACATATACCTCCGCTTGCGCCGCATCATCCACCTTATGCCGCTCGTCCTCGCCCCCACCTGCGTTTGCACCGAAACCACCTCACTCACCCGACCCACCGCACCAGGACTCCCGATACCAACCCCGCCTTGTCCCAAAGGAGCCCCAGGCCCCCACGCAGGTAACGGAGACGGCCCGTCCCCCAAACCAGCCATCCACCCCGCCAAACTACCCAAAAGCGACCACCTCCAACCCCTACGCCCCTTGGACATTAGCTAAAGCCTGTAACGCACACCCCACAGTCCTACCTGGCTGCCCAGGCGCTGTGTACCCCGCAGCCGTAGATACGGAATTCTGCTGATCCCTCCTCTGCGGTGAGGCGTCGTCCATGGCCGGCATCTCCACGGAACTGGAACCCCGCACCCCAGCCTCCACGCTGCTGAGTGCGCCAGAAGAAGGGGAAGCCAGTTCTCCCTCCATCCTGCGCCTGACCGGACCCGAATCCTCCTCTTCTGCGTCCCAAGGCCTGGGCCTCCTGCGGCTTGTCACCACGCGCCCAGCCTCGATCTCCACACGCGGCCTACTCCCCGTCGAGCAGGCCTTCCCCCGGAGTTCTGCCCTGTCCTCCCTGGTCCCTGGCGAGGAGGGTCCCCTGACTCCCAATCTGGCGCCGAGCCTGTGGGGTGATGCTGGGGCTAAGGCGCGCCAGCGGACGTACCCACCGCAGTCGTGCGCCCTCCGGCGATGCGCTGGATGTGCCCGCCGCCTCCCCACTCAGCAGGCTGGATACTTGCGACTCCAGCCATCCTGGGCCCCTCTCCTCCGCTGCCGCCTGCAAATGCTGCAGAAGTGCCTCCATGCCGGTGGTAAGAGTGCGTGCAGCCCAGCTTTCTCAAATGTAAAATGGCGCCCAACAGCCTTAGCGCCTACCTTATAAAAACTAAACTCCTCCCCCGTCACTACACCCTATCACTCCTGCCCCCTTAACTCTTACCTAACCGTCACTACCTGCCTTGTGTCCCCTCGCTCCCCAAAACCTATCACGGCAGCCTCCCTTAAAGGCTGTCGCCCCCCAGTACAGCTGCACTCGATAAATATATGCAACACCAGAACGAAGCTCCTCACATAAACACAGCCCAGAACCAAGTATGGTACATATATTCAACACCAAAACCAGGCTCATCACATAAATATAGAACCAAACACGATAAATATATACAACACCAGAACCAAGCATGGTACATAAATACTGCACAGAAATAAGCATGTTCATCACATAAATACAGCACCACGACTAAGCAAAGTCCATAAACACAGCACAGAACCAAGCACGGTACATATACTGTACACAATACCAGAACCAGGCTCATTACATAAATAGAGCACCAGGACCATGCACAGTACATATATACAACACCAGAACCAGACTCATTACATTAATATAGCGCCAGGACCAGGCACGGTACATATATACAGCACCAGAACCAAACTCATCACATAAATGCAGTACCAGAACCAAGGACGGTAGATATATACAATACTATACCAAGCTTATCACATAAATACTGCACAAGGACCAAGTACAGTACATAAATACAGCATAGAACCAAGCACGGTACATATCTACAACACCAGAACCAAGCTCATCACATAAATACAGCACTAGTACCAAGCATGGTACATATATACAGCACCAGAACCAAGCTCATCACATAAATGCAGTACCAGAACCAAGGACGGTAGATATATACAATACTATAACCAAGCTTATCACATAAATACTGCACAAGGACCAAGTACAGTACATAAATACAGCATAGAACCAAGCACGGTACATATCTACAACACCAGAACCAAGCTTATCACATAAATACAGCACTAGTACCAAGCATGGTACATATATACAGCACCAGAACCAAGCTCATCACGCAAATACAAAACAGAACCAAGCATGGTAGATATATACAACACCAGAACCAGACTCATCACATAAATACAGCACACAATCAAGCATGGTACATAAATACAGCACCAAAACCAGGCTCCTCACATAAATACAGCACCAAGAAAAAGCACGGTACATAAACACAGCACAGAACCAAGCATAGTACATATATACAGCAGCAGAACCAAGCTTAACATATAAATACAGCACCAGGACCAAGCACGGTACATAAACACAGCACAAAACCAACCCCGTACATATATACAAAACTATAACCAAGCTCATCACACAAGTACAGCACATAGCCAAGCACAGTACATATATACAGCACTAGGACCAAGCTCATCACACAAATACAGCACATAACCATGCACGGTAAATATATACAACACCAGAACCTTGCTCATCACATTAATATAGCACCAGGACCAGGCACGGTACATAAACACAGAACAGAACTAAGCATGATACATGTATAGAACCCTAGAACAGAACCCTAGAACCCTAGAACAGCAGAACCAAGCTGATCACATAAATACAGCACCAGAATCAAGCATGATATATATATACAACACTATAACCAAGCTAATCACATAAATACAGCAGCAGGACCAAGCAAGATACATATATACAACACCAGAACAAAGCACAGTACATATATACAACACCAGAACCAAACTCATCATATAAATAAAACACAAGGACCAAGCACGGTACATATTTACAACACCAGAACGAAGCTCATCACATAAATCTAGCATGACGACCAAGCATGGTACATAAATGCAGCACAGAACCAAGCTCATTACATAAATACAGCCTTAGAACCAATGTGGTGCATGTATACAGCACAAGCTCAAAAACAGCTCAATACAGCTATCATTTGCATAGTCAGGTTAGCCCCTAACATATAAGTAAGTATAGTGTGAAAATACAGGTCCCGCTGGGAGTGGAAGTTTCCCAAAGAGAATGCTACCACCCATTATCACACAGCAGACCACGCAAGTGACTACAGCACTGATCAGACACAGTCAGTGGCAGAATAAACATTTACATGAAGTGACTTACAGGTGACGACTGCTCTTAAGTTCTTCTCTTTCCTTATCTTTCCATCCGTTTCAGACACCATGATGACATCTCCTGGCTATGACTCGTCTCTGCAGAGTTTGCTGCAAAGATGTCTACCTACTAACACAAACTCCTCTTAGTTACACATACTGTGCCCTAACTGTAAAGGGGTATACACTGTGCCCCTGAGTACAGTCATGCCACATACTATGCCCCCTCAAAAGAAAGCACCACACACAGAGTACTCTTAATGGTAGTGCCCCTTATGTAATGCAACACACTCTGTGCCCCATGTATGTATAGCCTCATGCTCTGTGCCCCCTGTATATAGTGCCCGGTTATGTGCCCCCAGATATAGAGCCAGGATCTGTGACCCCTTTGTATGGTACTTCTTGCTCTGCATCCCCTTCATATGTTGCCTCATGTTCTGTACCCCCAACAGTGTCTCATGGTCTGTGCCCTTCTATAGTGTACTTCATGTTCTGCGCCCCCTGTAGTGTAGCTCATGTTCTGTGCCCCCTATAGTTTTCCTCAATCTATGGCCACCTGCATTACAAAAAAGCTCCAAATGAGGGTGCATGGAACTATTGGCTACTAGTGATGAGCGGCAGGTGCCATATTCGATTTCGACGAAATTTGCGATATTCGAATGAATATTCGCTTCGTATTCGTCGAAATCGAATATTCGTCATTTTTTCTAGTTATCGCGATTAAAATGCGATTTAAATAATCGCATATTGCGATTTGTACTTAAGGCTACTTTCCTATTGGTTTCATATCTAGAATTAGCGAGGATGACGAATATGACGAATGTATTCGTCATATTCCTCAAACGAAGATAACGAGTAGTTCTACATCTTCGTTTAGCACCTATTCGCCAACCTCGCTAATTCTAGCAATCAAATAGGAAGGTTGACTATAGAGACAGTTGTGTTAAATTGCTATGCGATTTTTTTTTAATACAATAATTATATTACTTGATATGATAATATTATTATAAGTATTCTATTTATTAAAAAAAAAAATCGCATAGCGAATTTAACACAGCTGTCTGGTAAGTCAACCTTCCTATTTGATTGCTAGAATTAGCGAGGTTGACGAATAGGTTGCTAAAACGAAGATGTAGAATACTCGTTATCTTCGTTTTGAGGAATATGACGAATACATTCGTCATATTCGTCATCCTCGCTAATTCTACCAAGCCAACCATAACTTCTGTGCTCATGGAGCGTCCCCATCACCATGGGAACGTCTCCATATACTAAAATGTACTGTCGGATTTGAGGAATTACGTTGAAATCGCAATGCGATTAATTCAAGTTATATTAATCGCATTGCGATTTCAACTTAGAGCTGGGTTTATAATGGGTCAGCTTGCTAGAATTAACGAAGTTAACGAATATGGAATATAGCAGCAGTGCTAAGTTGAAATCGCAATGCGATTAATTTAACTTAAAGTATTCGCATTGCGATTTCAACTTAGCACTGCTAGTGCATAGCTATATATTCCATATTCGTTAATTCTAGCCTATGTAAGATAGCAGTGCTAAGTTGTAATCGCAATGCGATTAATATAACTTGAATTAATCGCATTGCGATTTCAACGTAATTCCTCAAATCCGACAGTACATTTTAGTATATAGAGATTTTCCCATGGAAGGGGACGCTCCATGAGCACGGAAGTCGGCAGAAGCGGCAACGGGCACTGACTGGAGCAGCCAGGAAGCCAGGAATCCTCATGACAGGTAAGAACTACTTTTGGGAAGTGGGAAAGAAAAAAATATAACTAAAAAAAAAAAAAAAAAAAAAACGAATATTCGAAATAGCGAATTTATAGCGCTATATTCGAAATATTCGCGAATTAGCGAAGTGCCGATATTCGCTAAAAAAATTCGCTTTTCGAATATTCGCGCTCAACACTATTGGCTACCTGCCTTGCCATTTGGCACTTTTTTGTGATTTAAGAGGCCCAATTACATTATCACTCCACTTGCAATGTTCCGCAGATGCAGGCACCGGCCAGTAAAGGCCAGACCGGCATCTGCACAATGTAGTTAGTCCCCTTACTGCCCCCTCACAGTAAGCATGCCCTATTTGTGTCCTCAGACAGTAAGGACCCCCATATAGTAGAATTCCCATTTAGTGAGCCCACACAGTAAAACACCTCTTTAGTGACGCCTCAGAACAGAATGCACCTTTTTTTCCTCAAACACTATTTATACCCCCTTAGTGCCCCCACACAGTAGTCATGCACCCATAGTGCTCCCACTCAGCAGTTATGCCCCCTTAGTTCTGCACAAAACAGTTATGCCCCCACATAGTAGTTTATACCCTTAGTACCCCCACACAGTAGTTATGCCCCCTTAGTGCCTGTCCATAGAAGAATGCTCCATAGTGCTCCACATAGTAGTAGTGCCATCTAAGTGCCCCACAAACCAGTTATTCCCCCATAGTGCCGTATAGTGTATAGTGTATAACATTTTAAAAACATGGAATCTTAGGACTTATCTTACAGAGATTCTGATTACATCCTGTATTATAGTCCAGAGCTGCACTAACTATTCTGCTGGTGGAGTCACTGTGTACATACATTACTTATCCTGTACTGATCCTGAGTTACATCCTGTATTATACTCCAGAGCTGCACTCACTATTCTGCTGGGGTAGTCTCTGTGTACATACATTACATTACTTATCCTTTACTGATCCTGAGTTACATCCTGTATTATACTGCAGAGCTGCACTCACTATTCTGCTGGTGCAGTCACTGTGTACATACATTACTTATCCTGTACTGATCCTGAGTTACATCCTGTATTATACTGCAGAGCTGCACTTACTATTCTGCTGGTACAGTCACTGTGTACATACATTACAATACTTATCCTGTACTGATCCTGAGTTACATCCTGTATTATACTCCAGAGCTGCACTTACTATTCTGCTGGTGCAGTCACTGTGTACATACATTACATTACTTATCCTGTATTATCCTCCAGAGCTGCACTTACTATTCTGCTGGTGCAGTCACTGTGTACATAAATTACTTATCCTGTACTGATCCTGAGTTACATTCTGTATTATACTCCAGAGCTGCACTCACTATTCTGTTGGTGCAGTCACTGTGTACATACATTACTTATCCTGTACTAATCTTGAGTTACATCCTGTATTATACTGCAGAGCTGCACTTACTATTCTGCTGGTGCAGTCACTGTGTACATACATTACTTATCCAGTACTGATCCTGAGTTACATTCTGTATTATACTCCAGAGCTGCACTCACTATTCTGCTGGTGCAATCACTGTGTACGTACATTACTTATCCTGTACTGATCCTGAGTTACATCCTGTATTATACTCTAGAGCTGCACTCACTATTCTGCTGGTGGAGTCACTGTGTACATACATTACTTATCCTGTACTGATCCTGAGTTACATCCTGTATTATACTCCAGAGCTGCACTCACTATTCTGCTGGTGCAGTCACTGTGTACATACATTACTTATCCTGTACTGATCTTGAGTTACATCCTGTATTATACTCCAGAGCTGCACTCACTATTCTGCTGGTGCAGTCACTGTGTACATACATTACATTACTTATCCTGTACTGATTCTGAGTTACATCCTGTATTATACTCCAGAGCTGCACTCACCATTCTGCTGGTGGAGCCACTGTGTACATATATTACATTACCTAGTTTTGTTTATATTGAAAGCTTTAGTACTGTGTTGATACCAGCTTATCGGCTATCACCCGTTGACATGTATGTCTTTTAAGAGCAAAAAAAGTTTTGTGTGCTATTTTTTTGTTTAAAAAAAAAATCAAGATCTTCTGATGAATCAGTACATGAAACGTGAATCAAGTGTGCTGGGACATCATAAAGAGAAGTGAACTTACACCGGATTAGCCAGCAGGAGGCAGTGATCCAAAGCACGGGTTGTGCTCTAGCAACGTGGTGAATCCACAAAAAGTTGTCCGGCACTTAGAAATCAAACTCCTTTATTCCAAAAATATTAAAATTCACGTTGGTCACTTTGAGGGTGAGAATCAAGCTGTTTAAACTGCTGTAGCTCCTGTGCTCGGTATTTCATGTGTTGATCGAAATGCGTTGACAGCTATGTAGTGTACCACCAGAGTGAATTTTAATAATTTGGAATAAAGAAGTGATTGTTTGATATGCGAGTGCTGGACAACTTTTGGTGGATGCTCTAAGTTGCCGGGACATCAAGCAGCACCACGGCCAATCAGCTTCTTAAAGACATTGCAGCATTTGAATGAGTACCATGTTCACTTTACTGCTTACCTAAATGCCAGTGGCATTGCAACGGCGGTGTAGTGCAACTACAACTGCTTCATCCATCCAAGCAAGTGAATGGGAAAAGTGTCACGAACGCTCCGAGACATACGGACGTTCTTGTGACAGATGGCAGGAGATCTGTGAGACTGGCAACACGTGGTTTGATCTGACATGTTTTCCTTTTGGATCAAATGATGTCTGTGTTGTTTCTGGTGCTTGCCGCACTTTCTTTCCCGGTGTGGCTATTGTGGTCATTTAACGTTCTCTATTTATTGTTGTTTGCCCCACTATGCTATGCGGTTTATAACTTCTGTTGGACTTGTGATTAGCTTCTGTTTGGTTCTCGGCTGAGTTCCTGGTGCTACCAAAGCTTTATTAAAGACGTATTTTCGTTCCTTTTTGTGTTTTGTTTATATATATGCGTGTATTGCCTTTCCCTGTTGTTTGTCATTAGGCCTGAGGGAGACTCCTGTTCGTTCTTTCCTTTAGAGGAACAGGTAGACTCAGTCCTGACATTAGTTCCAGGGTCCTATAGGGTGAGATAGAATTCTAGGTATCTGGTGTATAAACTTGTCTACCTTTGGGGCCTGTTCATACGGGTAGTCTGTCAGGACTGGAGCTACGGTTTTCTCTAGGAGGTGTCCATCTTTCTTCCCTAGTTTCCAGGCCTTATTCTGGTATCCCCTTCACCTCCTATGCTCGGTGTGGTGTTTTCCTCCCACACACGAGCGTGACATTACAGTCACGAATGTACCGAGACATACAGACGTTCTCGCGACAGGTGGCAGGAGATCTGTTAGACTGGCAACACGTGGTTTGATCTGACATGTTTTCCTTTTGGATGAAATGACGTCTGTGTCCTTCTTTCCCCAGGTGTGGCTATTGTGGTCATTTAACCTTCTCCATTTTTTCTGTCATCTTCAGGTTTTAGAATTGATCCAGAGAAAGTCTGTGCTGTATTGGACTGGGATCAACCACAAAATCTGAAGGCTCTTATGCGGTTTTTGGGGTTCACCAACTATTACCTAAAATGTATTCAGAACTTTTCGACAGTGGTGAAACCCTTAACTGACATGATTAAGAAAGGGACAGATGTCTCAGTGTGGTCTGATTCGGCGTTGCGAGCCTTTTCTGCAGTTAAGGAGTGCTTCTCTTCTGCCTCTATATTGGTGCAGCCGGATGTATCACAACCTTTCATTGTGGAAGTTGACGCATCCGACGTGACGGTAGGAGCAGTTTTATCACAGGTCCCGTCACCTGGTAAATGGCGCACATGTGCATTTTTCTCTAAAAAAACTCTCTGCCGCAGAGAGAAATTACGATGTGGGTAACAGAGAGTTGCTTGCCAAAGTTGGCTTTTGAGGAGTGGTGTCATTGGTTGGAAGGGGCGATTCATCCGAACACGGTATTCACAGATCACAAAAATGTGGCTTACCTGGAGTCGGCTAAATTACTAAATCGAGGCAGGTGGTCTTTGTTCTTCACCAGGAGGCCAGATGGTCTTTGTTCTTCACCAGATTCAATTTCATTGTCACTTATCGTCCTGGGGTTAAGAACATCAAGGCAGATACCTTGTCACAAAGTTTTCCTGGAGGTGGTGATTTTGAAAATCTGAATATGATACTGTTGGAAGGGGTGGTGGTATCTGCTCTATACCCTGACCTAGAGGTGAAGGTGTTAGAGGCTCAGGAAGACGCACCAGATTCTTGCCCCACTGGGAAATTGTTTGTTCCATCAGAATTGCATCATAAGGTGTTTGAGGAACATCAGTGTACGGTTCTTATGGGACACCCTCTGAGTAGATCCACTACAGACCTCATCTCTCGTAGATTCTGGTGGCCAGGGTTGCGTAAGTGTGTTGAGGACTATGTGTCGGCCTGTAGTATCTGTGCACGTGCTAAGGTGACACATTCTCGACCTTCTGGATCTCTACTTCCCGTCCAGACCATGGACTCACTTGTCTATGGATTTTATTACTGATCTGCCTAATTCTTCTGGAAATACAGTTATTCTGGTGGTAGTTGATCATTTTAGTAAAACGGTGCACTTTATAGCATTGCCTGGTCTACCTAATGCTAAAACACTTGCGCAAGGGTTTGTTGACAACATTGTGAAACTCCATGGCATTCCCTCTGACGTGGTCTCGGATCGTGAGACTCAGTTTGTGTCCAGATTCTAGAAGGCGTTCTTGACTTGGCTGGGGGTACAACTGTCTTTTTCTTCTGCTTTTTATCCTCAGACGAATGGACAGATGGAGCGCACTAATCAGAGTCTGGAGACTTACTTAAGATGTTTTGTCTCTGAGAACCAGAAGGAATGGTCCTCTTTTTTTGTCTTTGGCAGAGTTTGCCATAAACAATTGTAGACAGTAGTCCAATTGTAAGTCGCCGTTTTTTGGGGCATATGGGTTTCACTCGTAATTTGGCACATTCTCTGGTTCGGACACTTCCTCAGGCTCTGAAAATTCAAATTCATGTGTTTCACAAATCTTTGTTGAAGAGATATGTTGAACCTTTGGAGTCGTCCCACTTGCCAGCCACTCCTGTCATGGTGGACGTCAGTTTGGAATTCCATATCGCCAAGATTATCGACTCTCGAGTTCTCTGTAGATCTCTTCAGTATCTTGTTCACTGGAAGGGTTATAAACCAGAGGAGAGGATGTGGGTCCCGGCATCTGACATGAATGCCAGTCGTTTGGTGAAAGCCTGTCACAGGTCTCATCCAGATAAGGTTGGTCCCGGGTGCCCGGAGGTCACTCGTAGAAGGGGGGTACTGTCACGAACGTACCAAGACATACGGATGTTCTCGCGACAAATGGCAGGAGATCTCTGAGATTGGCAACACATGGTTTGATCTAACATGTTTTCCTTTTGGATCAAATGATATCTGTGTTGTTTCTGTTGCTTGCCACACCTTCTTTCCTCAGGTGGGGCTATTGTGGTCATTTAACCTTCTCTCTTCATTATTGTTTCTCCCACTATGCTATGCGGTTTATAGCTTCTGATGGACTTGTGGTTAGCTTGTGTTTGGTTCTCGGCTGAGTTCCTGGTGCTAACAAAGCTTTATTGAAGATAAGTGTTTCCGTTCCCTTTTGTATTTTCTTTATATATGTGTGTGTTGCCTTTCCCTTTTGTTTCTCATTAGGCCTGAGGGAGACTCCTGTTTGTTCTTCCCTTTGGAGGAACAGGTAGACTCAGTCCTGACATTAGTTCCAGGGTCCTATAGGGTGAGATAGGATTTTAGGTATACGGTGTATGAACTTGCCTACCTTTGGGGTAGGTTCATACTGGTAGTCTGTCAGGACTGGAGTTGGGGTTTTCTCTAGGAGGTGTCCATCTTTCTTCCCTAGTTTCCAGGCCTTATTTCGGAATCCCCTTTCCCTCCTATGCTCGGTGTGGTGTTTTCCTCCCACATACGAGCGCAACAAAGAGGAGCTGTAATTATGCAAAATAAATGTGGAGCCCCAGTTATGGGTCTACAACACAATGAAAGCCAGATATCCCTCAAAGGAAGGAAAACCAAGCAAAGGGGTGTCTCCATTACAGAGATCACCAAATCCACCATATTAAGTGGCCCCTATGTCAAGATCCCGCTTTTTTACAAGCTTTAAGGATGTGACGGGGAAAACCTAAGCCAGGTATCCATCCACAGACAGCTGTTTCGGGGTGTTGCCCCTCATCAGTGTGGAGTAGGATTCTGACTAACAGGGAGCAATGCCTCGGAGACTACTTCCTTCCTTTGAGGGATATCTGGCTTTCATTGTGTTGTAGACCCATAACTGGGGCTCCACATTTATTTTGCATATTCCTGTTTCCCAGGTGGCTTTGCACTTCGGATTGCTGTGTTGAGACTCTTAAGTGAGGTTCCGCGGTGTTTTATGTAGCTGGTCTCCCTGAGATCAGCTATTGTTGTGTTTGAGTAGTCTCCGAGGCATTGCTCCCGGTTAGCCAGAATCCTACTCCACACTGATGAGGGGCAACACCCCGAAACAGCTGTCTGTGGATGGATACCTGGCTTAGGTTTTCCCCGTCACATCCTTAACCCCTTAAGGACACAGGGTTTTTTCATTTTTGCTTTTTCGTTTTGCGCTCTATGCCTTCCAAGAGCCATAACTTTTTTATTTTTCCATTCACATGGCCATATGAGGGCTTATTTTTTGCGGGACAAGTTGTACTTTCCAACGCCATCATTTAATAATGCATACGGTGTATGCAAAAAAATTCCAAATGGGGTGAAATTGCAAAAAAAAAGCAATTTCACCACAGTTTTACGGGTTTCTAAATTACGATGTTTGATTTGCGATAAAACTGACCATTTAGTTTTATTCTACAGGTCAGTACGAATCCGGCGATACCCAATATGTATAGCTTTTCTTGCGTTTTGATTTTAAATTTTTTTTTTGTCGCCATGTTTTGACCGCTATAACGTATTTGTAAATAAGTGTATGGCGTTGTATGGGGGCTTATTTTTTGCGGGGCGATCTTAACTTTTAGTTGATACCATTATGGGGTGTGTAGGACTTTTTGATCGCTTTTTATTTAATTTTTTTTGAGGAAATGAAGCGTCCAAAAACGGCAAATCGGCCATTTGGGCGCTTTTTTCCGTTTTTCTGTTTACCGTATGGGAAATATATTTTTATATTTTTATACTATGGGCGTTTTCACACATTGCGACACCCATGATGTGTATTTTTTTTATTTTTTTTATTATTTTATTTTAATTTTGGGGAAAGGGGGGTGATTTAAATTTTTAGGTTTTCTTTTTTTTTTTTTTTTTTTTTTTTTTTTTACACTTTTATATAGGTCCTATAGGGACCTATATAAATCAGTTACCTGATTGCTTCTATCATAAACTCCAATACACTTGTATTGGAGTTTATGAGCATTTTACTACTTTCCTATGAAGCCCTATTGCTAACAAGGGCTCCATAGGAAATAGTAAGTGATAGCCTCAAGCTGAATGAAAGGCTTGAGGCTATCCCTTACAGCGCTCCGATTCTCCCGATCACCACTAGGGGAAGCCGGAGCGCTGCCGAAAGTTTTACTTTCGGTTTTAGCGCATGCAGATGCCGTGATCAGGATTGATCACGGCATCTGCGGGGTTAAATGATCGCGGTCGGCAGCGCTGCCGACCGCGATCATCAGCTGCGGGGGTCAGCTACAGGAATCAGCCGGACCCCCGCAGCGATGGTGCCCGCAGCGGCCAGGAGCGGGCGCCATCTTCAGGGACTGGACACATGACGTACCCATACGTCATGTGTCCTTAAGGAGTTAATATGGTGGATTTGGTGATCTCTGTAATGGAGACACCCCTTTGCTCGGTTTTCCTTCCTTTGAGGGATATCTGGCTTTCATTGTGTTGTAGACCCATAACTGGGGCTCCACATTTATTTTGCATATTCCTGTTTCCCAGGGAGCCTTGCACTTTGGATTGCTGTGTTGAGACTCTTAAGTGAGGCTCCGCGGTGTTTTTTGTAGCTGGTCTCCCTGAGATCAGCTATTGTTGTGTTTGAGTAGTCTCTGAGGCATTGCTCCCGGTTAGCCAGAATCCTACTCCACACTGATGAGGGGCAACACCCCGAAACAGCTGTCTGTGGATGGATACCTGGCTTAGGTTTTCCCCGTCACATCCTTAAAGCTTGTAAAAAAGCGGGATCTTGACATAGGGGCCACTTAATATGGTGGATTTGTTGATCTCTGTAATGGAGACACCCCTGTGCTTGGTTTTCCTTCCTTTGAGGGATATCTGGCTTTCATTGTGTTGTAGACCCATAACTGGGGCTCCACATTTATTTTGCATATTCCTGTTTCCCAGGGAGCTTTGCACTTTGGATTGCTGTGTTAAGACTCTTAAGTGAGGCTCCGCGGTGTTTTTTGTAGCTGGTCTCCCTGAGATCAGCTATTGTTGTGTTTGAGGAGCTGTAATTACCCTGCACTGCCGCTGCAATGTCACTAGGATCACTGATATGTCGTCAAAGTCCGATAGGTGTTGGTCCCACCTCTGACCCGCACCCATCTCAAAATTTCTATATTAAGTGACAGAACTGATGGTGGACTGTGCTGCACTCCCAGTTCTTCAGGCTTGGGTGCTATATTTACTGCTTATTCAGTGGCTGCTCAGCTGATTGTGGAGTTCTTAGTGGTGCTTTCTATTGTCTACTGAATGTAATGTAGTGTGATCTGGATTTTTTGGCTTGCATTTCCTTTGAAGGGGTTCTCCCATGACTGATGTAAAAAATAAAAATCTGACACCATATAGTACCTGACAATCTCTTCTAACAAAGCTAGAACCAGCCCTGTACCTCACATGGAACCAGAGATGGATTCATTGCTTCAATTGCTCTACTAGATTTATTTCAAGCTGGCAGGGGCATATCCTTTCTGCTGCAGCTCTTTCCCTATCACAGCTCAGGCGCCATGCCCTTTATGAGGAGCATGTACTTTCTGCTGTCACCACTTCTAACAGAAGATATGGCTGGTGGCAGTTGAAGATTTAAACTAGGAGCGTGTGACTACCTCAGTGATGCATGGAGAAATAAGAAAAAAACGAACAGCAGGTGGTGCTATAGAGATACACTTTAATGAATAGCTCAGCGGCTATACAAAATTTTTAATTACATGCTGTTACAAAAGTGTTCAGATCCAGGTGCTGGTTTGAAAAATGTAGAATATTTTTTATGCCACAACCCCTTTAAATTTGTGTTTTGTTAAATCCATTGGAGCTGAGAATTGTGCCAGATATCAGGATAGAGGTTGGATTAGTACCTGAACCCCCTATTGATAGCAAGACAGGGAGGCTATGCTGTCTTCGTCTACATCTGATGTGTGTTTCTTTCCAAACCCTTTCTTGGCTCAAGATCGACAGCTTTAAAAAACAAACAAGACTTGATCTCATGATATTGTGCCACGAGATGACTATTTTATATGTGGCCAACGAGGGGACTTTTGAATTTTGAAATTCATCTCATCATTGATTTTGCTAGAATGTCATGATATATATTAAATTGGTGTCCATGGGAATTTGGACTCCTAATGGTACTTTCACATTTGCGGCATAGCTATCCGGCAGGCTGTTCCGGCGGGTGAACAGCCTGCCGAATCCGCTATGCCGCAAGTACCCGTGCACTGCCGTGCTGCCGCTCCGTCCCCATTGACTGCATGGCAGTGCACGACCGGAGATCGCCGGACTAAAAGTACTGCAGGTCCGACTTTTTAGTCCGGCGAGCACTGCCGTGCTGCGCTGTAGCTCTGCCCCCGCCCCATTATAGTCTATGGGGATGGAGCGGCAGCACGGCAGTGCACGGGTACTTGCGGCATGACGAATCCAGCAGGCTGTTCACCCGCCAGAACAGCCTGCCGGATAGCTATGCCGCAAATGTGGAAGTACCCTTAGTTAAATTCAAGGTGGGATGCATCAACAGATGGATGATATCATAACTCCTGCCAGCCCATAGGTTGTTCACTGACACACAAGTTATCATCAGCACTATTGTACATATTGTGGCTTACCTCAGGCAGGTGTCATTGGATCACACACAATAGGCTGACATTTCCTGTTCTGCATCTCATTTTCCAGCTTTACTGAATAGATTGGGACACTGTCAACAAAGTTATCTAATGATGATTTAAGGGTGAGGTCAATAGATTCAACCCATTATCTGGTTAGGGACTGCATAGTTGTCTTATCATTAGAGGTTGGACTCAGCACAGTCATCTTATTATCACTACAAGATGGGCTCAGCATAGTCATCTTATTGTCATTAATGATTGGGGTATGCAGAGTCATTTTATTATCATTAGAGGGTGGGCTCAATGGGGACATCTTATTATCATTAGAGTGTGAAGTCAGCAAAGTCAACTTGTCATAATAAAGTGAGGTCAGTAGAGTAATCCCATTATCACTAGAGCACAGAGTCAGCAGAGTCATATCATTATTATCAGAGCGTAAGGTTAGTAGATTAATCTCATTATCATTAGAGGGTTCGGTCAGCAGAGTCATCTCATTATCATTAGAGGGTGGGGTCAGTAGGGAAATATTATTATTATTAGACGGTGGATTCAGCAGAATCATCTCCGTATCATTAGAAGTTGAGGTCAGTAGAGTCATCACATTATCATTAGAATGTGGGGTCAGCAGAGTCATCTCATTATCATTAGAGGGTGGAGTCAATAGAGTTATCTAATTATCATTAAACAGTGACGTCAGTAGAGTCGTCTCTTCATTAGAACTTGAGGTCAGTAGAGTCATTTCATTATCATTAGAGGGTTGAGTCCGTAGAATCATCTCATTATCATTAGAGTGTGGGGTCAGCAGTGTCATCTCATTATTATTAGAGGGAGTCAGTAGAGCCATCTTATCATTAGAGGGTGTGATCAGTAGAGTTGTCTCATTATCATTAGAGAGTGAAGTCAGAAGAGTCATCTCATCATTGAAGGGTAAGATAGTAGATTTGTATTATTGCCATCAGAAGGTCAGTAGAGTCATCTCATTATCATTATAGGGTGGAGGCATCTAATTATCATTAGAGAGCAGGGTTATTAGAGTCATTCCATTATCATTAGAGGGTGAGGTCAGTATAGTCATCTCAATATCTTAAGAGTGTGGGGTCCGTAAAGTTGTCTTGTTATCATAGAAGGGTGGGAAATTTAACTACAGATGGCAGCTTTATTGTACTGCTGGTGGCCTAGATAAAGCAATGTGCACATGGATAAGGCTCTGTGGTCAGCTCCCCTGTTACTCTGCAGAGGACCGTACTCAGTGTCAGACTGGGGTACCTAGGGCCCACCAGTAAAATTTATTTTGGGGGCCCACCGTTCTGATATATTCAAATATAATAAATAATCTAACAAGTTTTTTATATTAACATAGGTACATTGAATGTACTGTATATATGTATTGCAGGAAAATTTAATGTGTTATGTGCCCCTTGTGCAGGGGGTGGGAGACTAAGGGCCCACCTTGCTCAGGGGCCCACCGGGGGATTCCCCTGTACCCCTGTGGGCCAGTCCGAGCCTGGCCGTACTCCATCACAGCCTAAAGTCTATATTTGTCTATGGACATTTTACTGACCGATAGCTGCCATTCATTGCAGCTGCCATAAAACACGCACCGCCTGCTGTACTCTATACAGTCACTGCAAAAAGGAAGTGTGTGTTATCAATGACATCCAAAATGAAAAAAAAAAACATGTAAAAAATAACAAATGTGTATTTTTAATAAAGTAACAAAGTAACTTATCACATGACTCCATATTAACCAGTGCATTACTTCCTTTCACAGGAGGTTGGCCCGCTCCACACTCCTGCTAATCCCGCTCTTCGGAATCCATTACACTGTCTTTGCCTTTTCACCTGAGAATGTCAGTAAGAGGGAGCGGCTCGTGTTTGAGTTGGGACTGGGATCCTTCCAGGTAAATTTGAGTAACATTAAAAAAAGTTGCATAAAGTTCCTCCCTAGAGATGAGCGAATGGAATCCAACGAAGTGGAATTCGATCCAAATTTCAGGATAAATTTAATTCGCCGCAAAACCGAATTTCCATGTGCTTCGTGGTAGTGAATCAACTTAATCTGAAATAGTGTAAAAAAAATCATACTTGCCTCCTCCATTTGCTCGCGACGGGCCGGCCGCCACCATCTTGAATGAAGATCTCGGCCAAAATCCGTGCATGGTGACGTATGACATCACCACACTGTCCTTCGTGAATCTCGGGCCCCGCGAGATTTTGCGCAAGATGTTCAAGCAAGATGGCGGCGGAAGGCCCGTCACGAGCAAATGGAGGCGGTAAATATGATTTCATTTTTTTTTCTGTTAATTTTACACTTTATTATTACTTTCAGATGGCGCGATCATGTATGATGGCACCACTCCTGGTCCCCGCACCGCCGCTGCTACTTCTCCCTATACACGGATTAGAACAACGTCACCCGCAATGCTAGGGAGGCTCATCCCCGTCCACGCCTGCCATTGGCTGCTTGGGGGCCCCCCCCCCCCGCCCGATGTTTTCATCCGCACACAGGGAGAAACAGCAGCAGTGGTGCGGGACCAGGAGCAGTGCAGGGAGCGGGGAAAGTATATTCCCTCTGAGGGGCCGGCACATGGGGGGTCTGTTGTATGATGCTGGATAACCCCTTTAACAGAAAGGTTTCTTGACATTATGCTGATTACAAAGTTTCCAACTATTGAAACCTGTAGCAATCATCTATCTTTAACAGACCTGGCAGCGATCACGCTGCCCCCCATCATTGTACCCCTCAGATGCTGCCTTCATCGCTGATATCTAATATGAAAAATGCTGCGTTCATCATGGTATTTAATATGAAAAGGGAGGCATTTCAGGGGTTAATCAGGGTTAAAAATAAAATGCATACTCGCGTTATCCAATTGCTTTGTGGAAACGCTGTCGCAGCCATCTTAATTGAAGATTACAATGTCACACGTCACTATGCGCAAGATTTTTATGATGTCTTCATGATGTTTTTTTCACCGCCATTTCAGGAAAAATAGATTCATCACCATGAAGCACTAGGAAATTCGACTTCGTAGCGAATCAACTTTTTCCTGAAATTCTGGTCTTATCAATTCATTTGACGTCGATTCACCCAATGATAGTTACCACATTAAGAGAGCCATAAATGTTTTATATTTCACTAATGTAGCCATAGATGGTCATTAGAGATGAGAGAATTCGATTCACTGGTTCACCGAATTGTTTGAAAAAACTTGGTTCGTTCCGAATTTATTTGCGGCAAATTTTGTTAAACTGCTATTTTCTGGCTGCAGAGAGCCTTTACAGTGGTGTAGATCATTGTGCCTTGCAGTAACACTCATAGGGAGTCTGCTGTGGTAGTAAAATAATACAGTGAGTCAGTATGACATGCATATGACCGGCATCGCTCTTAGAATCATTGCACACTTCACTTTTTTGGGCAGTCACAGGGCCAAAATAACTCAAGTACGGCCTTACAGGTCGATGTTAGCTCCAAAAAGAAGCGCACTCCTTTTACACCCTCGTCAGCTGATTCCACATAGATGTCTACAGAACCTGTTCTATTAAACGCTTATACAAGTAGAGCCCCCTGACAAAGTGGATAGGGTGTCAGCAGTAAGTTTGTGTTGATGTCACTGACTATTTTGCCCTTCCTCTGATCTGTCAGAACAATAACCCCCAAAAAACAGATTCTGTCTGTTGAGCATCCGCCTTCACTCGGTCAGCATTTGGTCAGTAATCCATCAGTATTGCTAATGCAAAAAAAACAGGAGTGGATCAAAAACAGAGATGACATGTGAATGAAATATTTGCATGTCTTCTGTGTTTTGTACCCACTCCTGCTTTTGGCTACCGAATCACAAGCCAATTCTAATGGGACCATAGAGGCCTTACAGCTGCTTCACAGACAGTATCCATTGTGCTTCTCGTTTCTCCTGTCTTCTGACAGATCAGAAGAAGGGGCAAATAAATTATGATGTCGGCCAGACCAAAAGGCAAAATAGTGGCAGCAGCATGAGAAGACCACAAAGTGACCCGGTGACAGAAAATGGAGGTGGCAGCAGCATGAGGAGACCACAAAGTGGCAAGGTGACAGAGTGTGGAGGTGGCAGCAGCATCAGGAGACCACAGAGTGGCAAGGTGACATAGTGTGGAGGTGGCAGCAGCATCAGGAGACCACAGAGTGGCAAGGTGACATAGTGTGGAGGTGACAACAACATCAGGAGACCATAGAGTGACCCGGTGACAGAGTGGGGATGTGAGTGACAATAACAGTACCCGCTGACAATGGTGGGTGTAAGAAGGAGCACTTGGCATCAGATGTGTGGCATCAGGCGGGTGGCAGCATCATAATAGTAGCTGAGGCAAGTAACCAGAAGAAACCGGTCTCTTTTGTCAAAGTGTTGGTGTGGAACCATGGATGATCTAGTCTAAAGCATCAGACATTGGTGGGTGGAAATCCTGGCTGATCCACGCCTGATTCATCTTAACAAAGGTCAGTCTCTCCACATTTTGGGTGGACAGGCGAGTTCTTCTTGGGGTAACTATGTCCCTCGCCACACTAAACACCCTCTCTGATGCCACACTACTGGCAGGGCAGGACAGCTTTTCCAGGGAAAACTCTGCCAGTTGCGGCCACAAATCCAGTTTGGCTGCCTAGTAGTCCAGTGGATCTTTAATGTGGGGTGGCAGGGTGCTGTCCAAGTATGCCACTACCTGCTGGTTCAGGTCCTGCTCTATGTCTAGCTGCTGGTTAGTAGTTTCTTCAATATGCGGGTGAAGAAAGCTGCTCATCAGCGACTCTAGAGTCAGGCTGCTGTTGATGGAGCTGGTACTGCTCCTGCAACCCCTCCCCTCCCCAGCAGCCATGGCAGTGGAACGTGAGTGCAGAGGGCCCCACGGTCAGACCTGCGAGAGGATGGACGATTGCGCAGATAGGCAGCGGTAAACTGACTACACAGGATGTCTCTACAGCAGTTCAGTTTGTCCTTCCTCTCAATATACCTGTTGCCCCAAATAAACAGGGTGGTGTGATATAACTGTTGTGGCAAAAAAAATTATTGAGGGGTGTGATATACCTGTTTCCACCAAATATTGATTGAGGCCATGTGATATACCTGCTTCCACAAAATATTGATTGAGGCGTGCGATATACCTGCTTCCACAAAATACTGATTAAGGGGTTAGATATACCTGCTTTCACCAAATATTGATTGAGGCCTGTGATATACCTGCTTCCACAAAATACTGATTGAGGGGTGCGATCAGGGCCGGCATCGGCACCCAGGCAAATGCCGGGGCACACTACTTCTGAGGGGGCCCACTGAGCTGTTATGAGCACTTCCATCAATACAGATGGAAGCACTCATTGCTGTCATTTCACTTACGCAGTACCCCTACGGTGGGCCCTCTTAGTCACATGAGTTTGTTAGTGAGTCTGCACCGTGACTGTCTCTTCTTTGTGGGACAGGAGGGGGAACTCTTCGAGCTGCTGCTGGATACTACTTCATGCTATTTAGCTGTTTTACTGCTTCGTTAAGCAGTTGGCGTCCATGATACCTGCCCCCCCCCATATCCTGTCCTATCTCCTCCTCATGGATCCCCTTCTGTCTCCTTTTCTCCCTCATGTATCCAGAGCTCCTGTTCCACCCTCCTATCTCCTATTGCTGCCCTGCACAGACCTCCTGCCACTACTTCTTGTATGAATCCCCCTCAGAGCCGCTTCCACCTACTTGCTGTGTTCACCCCTCTTGTCCATCCAGGGCCCTGGCCCCTGTCTCACTCCTCTGCCTCTCTTTATGGTGGCGTCTGAACCGCATTCACCATAAGGACCTTCTAACGTCACAGGGTCATGTGACTGTGCCCCTTCCTTTTACTGTTCCACCCACCCTGTACTGTGTCCCCTTATACCCTGCATTGTGCCCTCCCACCACACCCTGTACAGTGCCCCTAGTCATTCTCTGTATTGTGCCCTCTTATACCCTCTTATCCTGTCACTGTACAGAGGTGTTATCCGGTCACTGTATGGCGGTGGTATCCAATAACTGTATGGCCATAACTGTATCCTATTCCCTGCCCACTCCACCTGCTCAAAAAGATGCAGATTGCAGTGCTAAGGTCCTTTGTGCCACAATCTGTGTCAGCAATATGCCTAATATAGAAGTATTTCTATATAATAAATGACCCCCTAATTGTATTATTATTCGGGGGTAGGGCTAATATCTTTATAGTATATAGATTCTACTGTATTATACTGTGCCCTGTATTTCCCAGTAGATAAATGATCCTTGGGATACTGAGTCCTCACCCTTGACCACCAGGACCAGTTAGCACTCATTACATGGGGGCCTCCGCTCTCCGCTCCGCTGTGTACTGGTGCTTATTCTGACACTAGGGCTGGGTTTACATCCAATTTTTGCCATCCATTTAATGCATACCAAAAATGGATACGTTAACAGATGCCTCAGACTGATGGCGTACAGTGGCTTCTCTTCACCATACAGTTCCATTGTAAAAAAAACTTACACGTTAACATAAGCATTTTTTACTGGACAGGGAGCTCCAGTTAGTGAATGACAGGACCACCAGCTCCCCTGCGCTCCAGCAATGATAGGTATGTGAGGGGCCACTGGGGGGGTAATTACACTGTGAGGGCCGCTTACACAGTATAATGACCCCCAGTGCCCCCATTTATTATAATGATCCCCAATGACCCTCTATTCAGTATGATGACCACCAGAGCCCCATTCATTATAATGACCCCCAGTGACCACCATACAGTATAATGGCCCCCAGTGCCCCCTCCATACAGTATAACCCCCAGTGTGGGGGCCACTGGGGGTCATTATTCTGAATGGGGGGGTGACTGGGGGTTATTATTCTGAATGGAGGGCCACTGCAGGGTCATTATACTGTGTGTGGGGCCACTGGGGGTCATCATACTGTGTTTGGGGGCATTGGGGGGTCATTATACTGTGTGAAGGGCCACCAAATATTGATTGAGGCCTGTGATATACCTGCTTCCACAAAATACTGATTAAGCGGTTTGATATACCTGCTTCCACAAAATACTGATTAAGAGGTTTGATATACCTGCTTCCACCAACTACTGATTGAGGCTTGCGATATACCTGCTTCCACAAATACTGCTCTTCTCTAGGGACTTTGGCACATGGTAATTTTGAAAATGACAGACAGAGGAAGAGGCAGGCCGTTCCGCAGGAGTGGTAGGGGTCGGGCAGGTGCACCAGGCCGGAGCCTAAGTGGGAAGTTGGAGAAATGGCATATGATTACTTCAAAGGACGCACCAGAGTCGGTTGAGTTGCTCACTCAGCCTTCTGCTTCTGCACCCTCCTCACTCTCTGCTGTGTGCACCCCAAATGCACCACCACCACCATAACCCCTCCACTCAAATCAGAGGAATTATTTTTCCATCCATTCCCAGACCTTACCGATGCGCAGCCATTCTTGACATCGGATAAGGAAGAGGAGGTAGCAAGGGCCGCCACCCAGCGGTCTAATGACAGTACCCCGATCAGCCCAAGGAGGGAGGTCCCTGCTGTTGCTGCCTACTCTGAGATCTCAAATGTCAGTGGTGGTGAAGGTGACAACGATGACATGTCGATGGACGTCACGTGGGTGCCCACAAGAGAGGAAGAGGAGGGGAGTTCAGAGGTAGAGACGGAGCAGCAGAGAGGGAGGAGAAGCAGGTAGAGCTTGCAGGGCACAGGAGGCAAAAAAACAGACTGCAAATGTTTCTGGAGCAAGCCATCCACCATGCACGGTCACATCTGGCCATCTGGTGCTCCCAGGATGCTGGCACATGGCTCCGCAGTATGGGCTTTTTTTTTACGTGTCAGCTGACGTGTCAGCTGCTGACAAGTATATTGCCATATGCAGCCTGTGCTGTCAATGCATAAGTTAACGGCTGATGTGGACGGTCTGAGAAGCGAGGAACCCCTGGACTACTGGGTGTGCAGGCGTGACCTGTGGCCAGAGCTGGCACAATTCACCATGGTACTCTTGGCTTGCTCCTTATCAAGTGTCCGAAAGGACGTTCAGCGCAGCAGTGGGGATCGTGACCGATAAGCGCACTCGCCTTGCTCACGACATGGATCTTGGAGGAATTCAACACCCTTCACGACCACGTGTAATTGAATTTCCTCATGCAAGCCCACACATATCCGCCACGACCCAGAACAAAGAATGGTCCTTGTCTTATGTATATTGTGGGGAATTGCTCTGGTAGACAGGCTTGCGGACGCAGTATAGAGGCAAGGTACACAGTTCTCTGGGTAAAGCAGAAGTGTTTTATTCACACTCGGCAAAACAGAAACAGTCTTTAGTGCTTGTTCACACAAGGCAAAACAGAAACAGTCTTTAGTGCTTGTTCACACAAGGCAAAACACCCGGCAAAAACATAAGTCCCACAGCAAGGTCACCTGAGTGGTCGGTGTTAGTTCACACCGGGCAGTTAGGTCGGCCACGCAAAGTTTCCACCAGCGGCTTCCAGGTAGACTGCACGCCTGTTTGCAGACTCTTGCTCTCAGCCCTGAGAGCTCCACAGCCACACCAGCAGCTTCCAGGATAATCACCTCCCACCTGCTGAGGTGGCTGCCTTTCAAAGGCCCGGAAAAAGTCCGGCCTGGACCGTGGGGAATAGTCTCCCACCCAGCACTTGACTATTCCCAATAAGAGCCGGCCCGGATCGGCTTTGTAGCCATACTAAATATCAATGTGTCAAGCAGCACTAGCTGCTGCTGACACAAAAAATCCGGCTCTTATCTCACCGAGGCCAGGAACCTCGGTGACACGTACCTTCCGTCGATGGCGGAACCTTGCGCCCTCTTACATACCCCCCTTTGTTCAGCCCTGAGGGGTGAACACACATGAGACAGTGGACGCGGGACAGGGCATCCGCGTTACCCTGCAAGCGGCCTGCCCGGTGTTCTACTGAGAACTTGAAGTTCTGTAAGGACAGGAACCACCTGGTGACCCGAGCATTCCTCTCCTTGGCCTGGCTCATCCACTTGAGAGGGAATGGTCGGTCACCAGACGGAACTTCCTCCCTAACAAGTAATAGCGGAGAGACTCGAGTGCCCACTTGATAGCCAGGCACTCCCTCTCCACTATACTATACCTGGTCTCGGCTGGGTTGAGCTTACGGCTCAGGAAGACAACGGGATGTTCTTCGCCGTTGACTTCCTGAGACAGTACAGCGCCGAGGCCTACCTCCGAGGCATCCGTCTGTACTATGAACTCCCTGTTGAAGTCGGGTGTCACCAAAACCGGGGACCCACACAGGGCCGACTTCAATGCAGAAAAGCCTCTTCTGCCTTCTCACTCCAGTGAACCTTTCCGGACTTCCGTCCCTTCAACAGGTCTGTCAATGGTGCTGCTATCGTGGCAAAGTGGGGCACAAACCTCATGTAGTACCCTACAATCCCCAGGAACGATTTTACCTGCCTGGTGGTGACCGGTCGGGGCCAATTACGTATTGCCTCTATCTTATTTACCTGAGGTTTGATGACTCCCCGCCCAATGACATACCCCAGATACTTGGTCTCTTCTAACCCAATGGCACACTTTTTTGGATTAGCGGTTAGTCCAGCTTTTCTAAGGGCATCCACTACCGCCTGTACTTTGGGCAAATGGCTTTCCCAGTCGGTGCTGTGGATGACTACATCATCTAAGTAGGCCGAGGCGTACCGACGATGAGGTCGCAGCACAATGTCCATTAACCTTTGGAAAGTGGCAGGGGCGCCATGCAGGCCAAAGGGTAATACCTTGTAATGATACAGGCCCTGCTGGGTAACAAAAGCAGTTTTTCCTTGGCCGACTCCGTTAAGGGTACCTGCCAGTACCCTTTAGTGAGGTCTAGCACAGAAAAATAACGGGCTTGCCCTAAATTCTCAACAAGCTCGTCTACCCGGGGCATGGGATACGCATCAAACTTGGACACTTCATTTAACTTGCGAAAATCGTTGCAGAACCGTAGCGTCCCATCTGGCTTAGGTATTAGGACTATGGGACTTGCCCATTCACTTTTCGACTCCTCAATGACATCAAGCTTCAACATTAATTGCACTTCCTCCGCGATGGCCCGTCGCCGAGCCTCGGGTACCCGGTATGGTTTTAACCGGATCTTGGCCTGAGGCTCCGTGGCGATATCATGTTGGATGAGGAAGTGCGGCCAGGGAGGTCCGAGAACACATCCGTGTTCCGACTGATGAACTCCCTTACCTCCTGAACTTGTTTGGAAGACAGGCTGTCTGCAATTTTACCGTGGTTACTGCGTCACAGGCCTCAAACTGTGGGGCTGGACCCTTTCACCTAGAAGCCCTGGGCGGGGGCTGTTGTCGGACGAGTCCCTATCTTTCCACGGCTTTAGTAAATTCACATGGTACACCTGCTCCGGCTTGCGCCGCCTGGCTGGTGTACTTTGTAATTACTTCCCCTACCTTCTCGATCACCTCATAGGGCCCCTGCCACCTAGCTAGGAACTTGCTGTCAAGGGTAGGTACCAGAACCAAAACCCGATCTCCCGGATTGAAATCCCGTACCCGAGCCTGACGATTATACACCCCTACTCTGAGCTTGTTGCGCTGCCTCCATATGCTCCCGGACCAGCGGCAACACCCTTTCCATCCGTTCCTGCATCTGGGTGACATACTCAATGACACTTTTGTGGGGACGGGTTGTTGTTCCCACGCTTCCTTGGCAATGTCTAACAGGCCCCGAGGGTGTCTGCCATAAAGCAGTTCGAAGGGCGAGAACCCAGTAGAGGCCTGGGGCACCTCTCGCACTGCGAACATGAGATAGGGCAGAAGCAGGTCCCAGTCCTTCCCATCTCTAGACACCACCCTTTTTAACATATTTTTAACGTTTGGTTAAACCTTTCGACGAGACCATCCGTTTGCGGATGGTAAGCGGACGTCCGTAACTGTTTTATACGCAGCAATTTACACAGTTCCCTCATAACCTTGGACATAAAGGGGTCCCTTGGTCTGTCAGAACCTCCTTAGGCAGGCCCACCCGGAAAACATTTCCATTAACTCCTTAGCTATGAGCTTAGCTGATGTATGTCGCAGGGGCACCGCCTCCGGATACCGAGTGGCGTAATCGAGAACGACCAGAATGTGTTGGTGGCCCCTAGCGGACTTCGGTATGGGCCCTATTAGATCCATAGCGATTCGCTCAAACGGTACCTCTATGATTGGTAGAGGTACCAGAGGACTACGGAAATGTGGCTGGGGGCTATTTACCTGACAGGTTGGACAGGACTTACAATAATTTTCTACCTCTTTGAAAACACTGGGCCAATAAAACCGCTGCAGTATGCGGTCCTGGGTTTTCTGCCATCCCAAGTGTCCCCCAAGAACATGTTGGTGGGCAAGCTCCATAACGAGCTTGCGGTGCGCCGTGGGCACCACCAACTGTTCAATATTCTCACCCGGATTTGGTTCACCCGATACAACATTTCCTGGTGAACAACAAAGCGGGGAAGCATTAACTCCGCCCCAGGTTTTGGGGTTTACCATCAATTACCACAACGTTCTCCCAGGCCCTGGCTAGGGTTTTGGTCCCGGTGTTGTGCGGTCCCAAAATTTTCTCCGGAGGCGTTGAGGTCTGCCAATTCCGGTCCCGGTGGCAAGCCCTCCACGTCTCCCACCATTACACTTAGTGGGGTTGTCTCCCCCTCTATCACGGAAGTAGTGGTCACCCCTACTGCTGGTGTCTCTGCTTCGGGGTCCTCAGGTTCGGGACCCGGACATTTTCTTCCCCACAAGTAGGCAACCCGTTCCTCCACAAAGACCAGAACAGGGAAAGTCCCTCCCCAATATTGCGGCATAAGGGAGCCGCCTCCCCCTCCACGACATGTGGCACCTCTTTCCACCCACCGTCAGGGTAACCTTAGTAGTGGGATACTCCGGCGATCCCCATGTATACAGACAATGGTAAGGGTTCGCCCTTCTGGGAGTTTTTCTGTTACCAACGACTCATGGACCAGAGTTACCAGGCTCCCAGAGTCCAGCAGGGCCTGCACGGAGTGTCCATTAACCATGATGTCACACATCGGAGGGGTGTCCGCGGCCAGCAGGGGTCAGCTATATACACTGGTTGGGCAAAAGAGAGGACCGGCGAGCGAACCCGCAGTCCATGGGTTCAGATGCCCTAGGGCAGTTGGCGGCCACATGTCCCCAGTCCTGACAATGCCAACACCTGACCCCCGCAGCCTCCCTCCTCCCCAGGGTATTCCTCCCACGGACTGGAGATACACTCCCCTCCTTATGAGGTAGGATCCCTTTTCCAGGATCCCGGGTTGGCAACTGGGGCTGACGTGACTTCGGTAGTACAGCAGAGTCCTTCAACAAATCCTGAGTGGCCATATACCTCTCCACCAGGCTAACCAGTTGTTCCAGGTTGCCTGGATCGCCTTGTCCCACCCAGCGCTGTATGGCTCTCGGGAGAGTGCGCACAAACCTGTCGACCACGACCCTTTCAACCATCTGAGAAGGGCTCAACAGTTCAGGCTGGAGCCATTTTTTACTAGGTGAAGTAAGTCATAGGCTTGTGACCGGACGGGTCGGGACTCGGAAAACACCCACTGACACACTCTGTGCGCTCGCACATAGGTGTTTACTCCCAACCTGGCCAACACCTCACCTTTTAGCCTCTCATAGTCCTTTGCCTCCTCACAGCTGAGGTCAAAATAGGCCTTTTGTGCATCCCCCACCAGAAAAGGCGCCACCACCTCAGCCCATTGCTCCAATGGCAGCCTCTCTTGCTCGGCGGTTCTTTCAAACACCATCAGGAATGCCTCTATATCGTCTTCTGGACCCATTTTCCTGAGGGCAGATCGGACTTTGTCCCTGGCGTTAGACACAGTCGGGGCTGTTGTGGTTGCAACTCCTGGCTGGGACGTTCGCACCGACTCCTGCAAGGCTATCAGCTGCTGCACTAGGAGATTGTTCGTCTGCTGCTGTGCACACATAGCCTCCTCATGTCTTTTTGCTGTAGCTCATTAGCCTCCTCATGTCTTTTTTGTTGTAGCTCATTAGCCTGTTGCTGCTGTAAAAGTAGCTGATTGGTCTCCCTCTGCTGCACGTTAGCCTCCATGAGAGCTTTCACAGCAGCCTCCATGTTGCCAGAAACCACAAAAGTTGCAGGCCTGATATATGACATGCAGTCCAACACAGCAAAAACAAAAACTTTCGGCGTTCACGCCAGCCTCACTGCGCATGCCCGCATCCGACACCAAATGTGGGGAATTGCTCTGGTAGACAGGCTTGCGGACGCAGTATAGAGGCAAGGTACACAGTTCTCTGGGTAAAGCAGAAGTGTTTTATTCACACTCGGCAAAACAGAAACAGTCTTTAGTGCTTGTTCACACAAGGCAAAACAGAAACAGTCTTTAGTGCTTGTTCACACAAGGCAAAACACCCGGCAAAAACATAAGTCCCACAGCAAGGTCACCTGAGTGGTCGGTGTTAGTTCACACCGGGCAGTTAGGTCGGCCACGCAAAGTTTCCACCAGCGGCTTCCAGGTAGACTGCACGCCTGTTTGCAGACTCTTGCTCTCAGCCCTGAGAGCTCCACAGCCACACCAGCAGCTTCCAGGATAATCACCTCCCACCTGCTGAGGTGGCTGCCTTTTAAAGGCCCGGAAAAAGTCCGGCCTGGACCGTGGGGAATAGTCTCCCACCCAGCACTTGACTATTCCCAATAAGAGCCGGCCCGGATCGGCTTTGTAGCCATACTAAATATCAATGTGTCAAGCAGCACTAGCTGCTGCTGACACAAAAAATCCGGCTCTTATCTCACCGAGGCCAGGAACCTCGGTGACACGTACCTTCCGTCGATGACGGAACCTTGCGCCCTCTTACAATATACAGTGGCATAAAAGGCCTTTTCTGTCTTTTAGAAGAATACCTAATTTTTGGGGCCTGTACTGGCCTATAGTAAAATTGTTATCCAGTGACCGCCTAATGTACCTCCAGCCACATAATCACAAGTTCTTTTCTGTCAGGTGAATGCCCCATTTTTGGGGCCTGTACTTCCGTGGCCTAAAATAAAATTTTTCTAGGATCCAGCAAGGCACATTTTTTTTAGAGTTTACCCCTGATTAACATACCTATTTTTTACGGGAATTTTTGCCATTGATCCCCCTCTGGTATGTCACTGTCCATGTTGTTGGACTATTTGTGCACTTCTAGTAAGTATTTGGTGGCTGACAATATGACCTGAAGGTTTTTCAGGTATAGCTGCCATTAAAGTCAATGGGGCCCGCTGCAAACGCGCGGTTCGCGAACATTTGATTGCGAACGAGCGTTCACAATGCCGATGTTTGTCCATCACTCCATATAACTGCACCACTGAACGGCAAATATATTTTATTTTGCCACTATTACATGACAAAAACGGGCTTTATAACATATAACTGCTGAACGGCAAACATATTTTTCTTTTGCCACTAATACTCGCCACAAAAGGCTTTAGAACATATTACTGCACCGCTGAACCGCAAATATATTTTTATTTTGCCAGTAATACACACCACAAAAAGCTTTATAACATATAATTGCACCGCTGAATGGCAAATATATTTTCCTTTTGCCCCTAATACACCCCACAAAAGGCTTTAGAACATATCACTGCACCGCTGAACGGCAAATATATTTTTCTTTTGCCACTAATACATGCCACAAAAGGCTTTAGAACATATAACTGCACCGCTGAACGGTAAATTTTTTTTTATTTTTCCACTATTAAACGTACATATAACTGCACCGCTGAATCACAGTCTGCTTAAACTAATAACACACAAAGAATTAAATGTTACCATGTTTTTTATTGAACACACCATGTAAACATTCACAGTGCAGGTGGAAAAAGTATGTGAACCCTTGGATTTAATAACTGGTTAAACCTACTTTGGCAGCAATAACTTCAACCAAACGTTTCCTGTAGTTGCAGATCAGACGTGCACAGCGGTCAGGAGTAATTCTTGACCATTCCGCTTTACAGAACTGTTTCAGTGCAGCAATATTCTTGGGATGTCTGGTGTGAATTGCTTTCTTGAGATCAGGCCACAGCATCTCAGTCGGGTTGAGGTCAGGACTCTGACTGGGCCGCTCCAGAAGGCGTATTTTCTTCTGTTTAGGCCATTCTGTTGTTGATTTACTTCTAAACTTGGGAATTCATTTTTTCTTCGATGATACCAATCCGTCCAGCGCCTGATGCAGCAAAGTAGCCCCAAACCATGATGCCCCCACCACCATACTTCACAGTTGGGATGAGGTTTTGATGTTGGTGTGCTGTGCCTCTTTTTCTCCACACATAGTGTTGTGTATTTCTTCCAAACAACTTAAATTTGGTTTCATTTGTCCACAGAATATTTTGCCAGTACTGCTGTGGAACATCCAGGTGCTCTTATGCAAACTGTAAACGTGCAGCAATGTTTTTTTGGACAGCAGTGGCTTCCTCTGTGGTATCCTCCCATGAAATCCATTCTTGTTTAGTGTTTTACATATCGTAGATTCGCTAACAGGGATTTTATCATATGCCAGACACTTTTGTAAGTCTTTAGCTGACACTTTAGGTTCTTCTTCACCTCAATGAGCAGTCTGCACTGTGCTCTTGCAGTCATCTTTACAGGACGACCACTCCTAGGACTGGTGTTTGTTTTTTTATAGGGCAGGGCAGCTGTAACCAACACCTCCAATCTCATCTCATTGATTGGACTCCAGTTGGCTTACACCTCATTCCAATTAGCTCTTGGAGATGTCATTAGTCTAGGGGTTCACATACTTTTTCCACCTACACTGTGAATGTTTACATGGTGTGTTCAATAAAAACATGGTAACATTTAATTCTTTGTGTGTTATTAGTTTAAGCAGACTGTGATTGTCTATTGTTGTGACTTAGATGAAGATGAGATCACATTTTAAGACCAATTTGTGCAGAAATCCATATCATTCTAAAGGGTTCACATACTTTTTCTTGTAACTGTATATTGTACAAAAATATTATTTTTATTTTTCTTTGGCCACTAATACACGACAAAAAGGACAGTAATTTTCGCACTTCACCACACAACGGCTAATAAGCCCTTTTTCCCCACTAATACAAGCCAAAAATGCTTCAGAACATATAACTGCACCACACAAGGGCAAATAAGACATAGAAATATTTCCTTGTAATAAACCCTGTCAATGACTGTATCACACAGCACTTACACCCCAATACCAAGAACGGTTTGCTGGAATTACAGAGCTGTATAATGGCAATTTGGGTCCCCAGTCAGTGCAGCAAGGTGTAATAGGATTGTTCCTATTACCAAGGCTGTAACCACCTCGACTGAATCCTGTTCTACATAAATGCTGTGGAACGATTCCTCCCTATCCTTTCCCTACACCTTGAAGAATCTTTCCCTGAACTTGTAAATCGTTTTTTTTTAGCACAATGAAGTTTTTTCTAGCACTGTCCCTAGCGCCTGCTGACGTCTCTCCCTGCACTAAGTACACTGCAAAATGGCAGAATCCAAGATGGCTGAGGCTATTTATAGGGCTGTGACATCACAGGGCTGGCTGCTGATTGGCTGCATGCATGGCATTATGGGTGATCCCTCGTTCCCAGAGTTCCTTACTCCATGTCCTCACACATGCAGCAGCCATTTTAGGAACCAATGAGATTCGTTACCACGAAGCATGAGGAAATCCAGCTTCGGTGCAAATCGGATTTTTCTTGAAATTGGGATCGAATTCCACTTCATCAGCTTCAATTCGCTCATCTCTAATGGTCGTGTTTTTTGGCAGATGAAATTGTTGTTTTTATTGGGACTATTTTGGGGTAAACAGAACTTATTGGTCAATATTTAATATTTCTTGGGGTTGGGAAATGGGAACAAAGGATTTCCGCAGTTATTTTGTTTGCGTTATTTTATGCTGTTCACTACGCAGTTTAATTAACATGTTAACTTTATTATACAAATCATGTGTATGTGCATTTATTTTTTTACGCTTTAAAAAAAATTAAATATTTTTTATTGAAAAACAGTTCTTTTTTATCGGATGTTTTCTTTACACTTTATTAACTTCATAATTGATAATTTCATAGTTTTTTTCTAATGCTTTACCGAAGCAAATTGTGCAGCTTTTCGTTGTAGTTTATGGAAATAATCGAAGTATGTAGCAGGATGTAGCCGGGTTAACACACAAACTCTTAACTCAAATTTCCTAACTCATCGTTATCTTGAAAATAAAGTAATTGAAGGTGTTTGCTTAACGCATTTAGTTTAGAAAACACGTCTCACAAAGCATGTGCGTTAACTCTACTACATCTGTATCTAGATGTAAGCACATTAATAATGAGTATGAGGAGCTCCGGCTGTCCCTTATCAGATGATATTGGGAGAAAAAAAAGAATCAGATGTTTTGAATTTCAGCATTAGATCCTTTTGTTCTCTCATGTAATAAGCCACCGTCAGAGGTGCCTGGAGGGAGACAGAGGTATCAGGAGAGGACAGAGGAGTCTGAAGATGACAAAGGTTTCTGGATAGGACAGAGGGGTCTTGCGGAGACAGAGGTGTCTAGGGAGGACTGATGTGTATGGAGGGGGAAGAGGTGCTTGTAGGGGAACATAGGTGTCTGGATGGGAACAGAGGGGGTCTGGAGGGAACAGATAATGTCTGATGGTAGGTAAAGAGGTGTCTGGATGAAGACAGAGGAGTCTGGAGGGAGACAGAGGTGTCTGGAGGGGACAGAGGGCCTGGAGTGAGACAGCTGTCTTGAGGACACAGAGGAGTCTGGAGAAGACACAGATGTCTGCAGGGACAGAGCTGTCTGTAGGGAAACATAGATAGTCAGGGGGGGAACAGAGGAAGTCTGGAGGGGACAGAAGGGTTATGGAAGGGACAGAGGAGTTTGGAGATGGCAAACGTATCTGGAGACGACTGGAGGGAGACAGAGAGATGTCTGGAGGGAGAGAGAGATGTCTGGAGTGGGACAGAGATGTCTGGAGTGGGACAGAGGTGTCTGGAGAAGACATAAGAATTTGTAGCGAAACAAATGAAGTATGGAGGGGAAAGAGGGGGCCTGGAGGGGAACAAAAGGGGAACAAAAGGGGTCTAGAGGGGAAAGAGGTGTCTGGAGGGAGACAGTTGTCTGGATGGGACGGCGATGTCTGGAGGGGGCTGAGGAGTCTGGAAGGGATAGAAGAGTCTTGTGGGAGACACAGGTGTCTGTAGAGAGAATAAAGTATCTGTAGGGAGACAGCTGAGGTGCCTGAAGTAGACAGGAGTGTCTGGAGGAGACAAATGTATCTGGAGAGGACAAATGTGTGTGTAGGGCAACAGAAGTGGTCTGAAGGGGAATAGAGGAGTCTGGAGGGGCCAGAAGAGTCTGGAGGAGACAGAGGCGTTCGGATGGGATAGATATGTTTGGAGGGAGACAAAAAGGTGTCCGGAGGGAGACAGAGAAGTCTGGAGGGGGCAAAGATGCCTGGATGGAGCAGAGAGGTGTCTGAAGGAGACCAAGATGTCTGGAGGGAGACAGGGGTATCTGAAGTGGGACAGAGGTGTCTTGACTCTTGAAGGAACTTTTTCCTTTTAGAAACACATACATGTTCAGCCAAACCAACTGTGTAAAAGTGTTCAACTGACAGGTGTTGAAGGTGTGAACACCTTAAGAATAGATCTGACAGAGGAAATTCTACATTAATTAGGAACAGATTTTAAACAAATATATTATTGTTTTAATTTTTTTTCTTGATTTTTTTTTTTTTTTAGGGATTTGTTGTTGCCATTCTCTATTGCTTCTTGAATGGAGAGGTAAGATCAGATTTATTCTCTGTATTCTTTTCTCATTTTATCTGTAGACTAAAGACAAAGAAAACCAAAAAATGGGCAATTCTGGTATTAACATGACCAATTAACATAGCAAATATATATATATATTTAAATACAACAGATTGTATAACCTTTTTAACTTGGGAGGAGCCTTTATTATTGCCCCACGCTGAGAGGAGCTAGATATAAGGTAACTTGTAATGGTTGGACAGATAAGTTCATGGAAAAATGAAAGATACATAGATATAGATAGATAGATAGAGAGATAGATAGATAGATAGATAGATAGATAGAGAGATAGAGAGATAGATAGATATGAGAGATAGATAGATATGAGAGATAGATAGATATGAGAGATTGATAGATATGAGAGATAGATAGATATGAGAGATTGATAGATATGAGAGATAGATAGATATGAGAGATAGATAGATATGAGAGATTGATAGATATGAGAGATAGATAGATAGATAGATAAATAGAGATTTGCAAATTTACCATCCTGTTCCAAAACAACAAAAGTACATAAAAAAATGACCTTTTAAAGTTTCTCCCTAAAGGTGCAATCAGAAATAAAGAGAAAATGGCGGAGCTGGAAAGTCAACCGGTATTTTGCTGTGGATTTCAAACACCGTCATCCATCGTTGGCGAGCAGCGGAGTGAACGGGGGGACACAGTTGTCCATTCTGAGCAAGAGCAGTTCGCAGATCCGGATGTCCAGCATAAATGCAGAGAACCTGGCGACATGAGCTCAGAAACTGCCTAAACATTTTCTAACATTGCTCTTTCTTATTTTTTTTTTATGTTTTTGCATTTTTATTTTTTGTTTAGTGAATGGGGACAGGAGGCAAGAACATATTGATCCATTGTGTCTTGTAATTAAAGGAAAGGATAGTAAGAGTTTTGGGGAGAGAGAAAATAGAATACTATACATCATCTTCATGGATTTTTCGGGGGGTTTCCCCAGCAATATAACTTCATTCAATCCTTCAGTAATACGGTCAATCTTTTTTTTCTTTTAAGTATAGTCATTTAAAAATGTTAACAGATAAAAATTAAACAAACTCAAAAATCTAATTTAAAAATAAAAATCCAAAAAGTTAAATTACAAATATAAAATTCTAAATTTAAATTTGAAAATAAAAATCCAAACATAAAAATAAAATGCAATTCAAATTCCAAAATAAAAATCCCAAAATGAAATTAAAAAATAAAATACAGTTCAAAATTCAAATTCAGTAATAAAAAATTCCAAAATAATATAAAAAAATGAAATTAAAAATAAAATACACTTAAATCCAATAATAAAAATAAAATTCTAAAATAATAACAAAAATAACAAGTACTATAACCTTTTACAACTTTGCAGTATATTGTTTTTTATTTACAAAGTAGAAGTTGCAAATTACCTTTTTTGCCTTCATTTTTGCACCAGTGTTTATCAATTTGTCTTATTTTACCATATTACGAAAATGAAGGCAAGGGCAAACATGTATTTTGGTTTACAATGTAAAACTATATCAGGCAGCTTGAATTATTTTTTAATTTTTTTAGTTTTTTTTTATCTTTTTTTGCTTAGTAAATTGAAGAAAAATGTAAATGTAATGATTTGTGCTGAATTCTGTATATAGATTGCACTGGTTATGGTGATGGTGGAGTCAGGGTGTATCTGCACACAAAAAAATGCAGGCTCAACGCAAAGTAAGGATTATTATACAGTATTACTTTAGTAATGTTGTAGAATTTAGCAGGGCTAACAGCAATGTTTCTCTTGAACACTGGAAAATAGCATAAAATGTAACAGAACACTAACGGTATTAAATTATATTTTTTAAAAGTTTAGAAAGTTATATATATATAATTATTATTATGATTATTATTATTAATATTTAGTGAAAGTCTTGCATAACTTTGCCTTGTACCCAGAAATACATCTGGTACATATTTTCTTAACTCACAAGTAATAAGATGTCAATTAACTTTGAAAACACTTTACAATAAGATTAACACTTAATTTTTATTTTAATGTAGAAAGCAAACATTTTTGAAAATAAGAAAATAAACTGGAGAATTATGTTACATTTTTTAAATATTTTTTTTAACCTTATGTATTAACAGAACACAATAAGGGTAAAGGTACAAAAACAGCTGGAGTCTTGGACCTTTGGCTTTGTCGAATGTAGTGATATTTTTGAATGTGGGATTTGGGGAAATCTGTAGGAAAATCAGGATGTGTATATATAATGCAGAATGTGTATATTAAATGCAGAATGTGTATACTTCATACACTTTACATTATACAAAGAAACAGTTTTTTTTTAAAACAAACATTGGACTGTAATGTAATCTGTGCCATAGTTCTCTCTGAGCCATTTTGAAAAACTATTCATATTGTGTGGTATAGATAATACTTTCCATTATTACATTCCTAGACATTTCAAAAATATTTTTTTTACTTACATTTGTAGACCCTCTAGAACCCCCACCAGGTCCACCAGGAACCACTTGGCCAGTTAGACCAAGTCCCTTGCCTCAACTTTTGACTTTTCTCCATGGATTGAACAATCCATCACAACTGTAACGATTAATCTTGTCTGTACACCACAACACTACCAAATTCCACTGAAAGTCCATCATGGTCAAGTAGACCAAGACCAAAGGCTACCACATCGACCACATTTGATGATTCTCCATGAATGTAACAATCCAATACAAACTCTCTAGTGTTTCATGATTGGTTATATTAGGTCTATTCTAGAGAAGTCAAATGTTATTGAAGACGAGAGCAAGGCTTTTAAATTTTTTTTTACTGGGGGCCTCTCCAGCAAGAACAAAATGTTGCCTGAGGCTCATCATTAATTGGAGTCCATGCCAATTTTGCCAAAATTACCACAACGTATCATAAAATTTCTCTTAGAAAAATCAATAAGCACAAAGGAGTTGCTAAACTAGAGGTTGGTGCAGCCAGAAAAATATATGTGCAGCATAATCAAAACTGCCTCCTAAACTATACCTCATCAAAAAAAAGAGGCACCTCACCAGTCAGACCCACCTGACAGTTTGAGAAGCACTGCACTAGAGCACCATGCCCTTATGAAAAGGGAAGCTCTGTTAAAAAAGATTTCTACCCAAAAAATGTACTTTCAACAAATATTTGTAAATTAACAGTTAGAGCATTAACCAACATTTGAGTAATGAACGAAAAGTTAGAGCAGTAGCCAGCCTTTGAATAGTCAATCATAAGTTAGAGGTGTAACAAACTTTTGATTATTACATTTAATCATCTCAGGGCTGGATTATAAGGAGGTCAAAAAGGGGCAATTCGCAGTCATTAAATTGACACTTCCAATAGAGAGAAGACCCTCCAGTAAATGTTATGTCAGTCAGGTTCCACCAGCCCTGGTATTACTTCAAGAGATTTTTCTACTCAATTGCAGTAGTTATTTTGAAAAAAATAACTAATTCATTATTAAGGATATTTTCCTACTTACAACTATATCTGAGCATTGAAGAACCAAGATTTGGAGATAGTAGATGTGGAAAATGTAGCCTTCATTAATTTTTATATTATTTAGGTAAAAGACTAAAAAATAAAACAAAAACAGAATTCTCCTTTAAAATACTTGTCCGGTGGCTCTTTGTTCTTCCCCAATGTATTAATGATGGAAAATGATTTAAAATGTTTAATTTGAAGGTGAGAACTTTCCATAAATACATACAGTACTTGATGTGTTTCAGATTTTTTTGCATCACAGATTACTAATCAGCACATCAAACCAGTCTTGTTTTATATTCTGTACTTTGTGCTTCAATGCATAGTACATTTTCATGATCTGTGACTTAAACCATAGCAAGTTCAACCACACCATTTTTATTTTTTTTAATTCTTTTGTAATTAAAATATCAACCAAGGTTCTGGTTGGTTCATTGATGTTATGTTTATGCACATTGCACTGCATTATTAAATGTAATTAAAGTGTACTTTTTGACTATAGACAATATTCCTTAGAATATAGTATGCCAATTTTTTAAAAACTATTACCAACCCCCACCCCAGTAGATAATGTTTGCAGAGCAGTAGGCTCTGATAATAATATAAGTTTTATATGGTTTAACTTTATTATTTTAATGTTGAAGGAAAATTTCATTCATTTAAATGGGTTGTCCAATCAAAGCAGTAAAAAAAGGAATTGAAGTGGATTAGGAAAAATAAAAGATGTCATATTTACCCCATTGACCCCCTACTGTTCCACTTCTAATGCTTCCTGGGTCCCTTCTGGTCTTTGTATCCTCTTCCCTCTTGACACTGGAAATTCAACCACTTAGTCAATTACTTTCTGCAGTGGTTACCCACCTCAGCCAGTGATTGACCTTTGTGTGTTCAGAGGTACCAGGAAGTGGAAATCAACCAGGAGGCATCTGGAGTGGCTGGAGATCAGTGAGAAGAGTATGACCAGGGGTCAGGAAATTGAGACTGGCAGGCGACCCGGGAACCATCAGAACTGGAGCAACTTGATGAGGTCAGTATGACCAGGGGTCAGGAATTGGAGCCTAGTCAGTGAGCCAGGAAACATCAGAACTGGAGTGGCTGGGGATCAACGAGGTGAGTATGACCGAGATCAGGAAGTGGAGACCGGTCAGAGACCCAGGAAGCATCCAAACTAGAGTGGTTGGGGATCAGTGAGGCGAGTAGTACCAGGGGTCAGGAACTGGAGCCTGGTCAGTGATCCAGGAAACATCAGAACTGGAGTGGCTGGGGATCAACGAGGTGAGTATGACCGAGATCAGGAAGTGGAGACCGGTCAGAGACCCAGGAAGCATCCAAACTAGAGTGGCTGGGGATCAGTGAGGTAAATAGTACCAGGGGTCAGGATGTGGAGACCGGTCAAAGACCCAGAAGGCATCTGAACTAGAGTGGCTGGAGATCAGTGAGGTGAGTATGACCAGGGGTCAGGATGTGGAGACCTGTCAGAGACCCAGGAAGCATCTGAACTAGAGTGGCTGGGGATCAGTGAGGTGAGTATGACCAGGGGTCAGAAAGCATCAGAGCTGAAGTGGTTGGTGATTAGTGAGGTGAATATGACTTCTTTTATTCTATATTTTAACTTTTTTATTTTTATTTTGACATTTACAATTTGTGTAATATACATATTTCCTCCTGTGGATTTGGATTTTCTTTCGGTTATTGGAAGATATTGGTCAACTTTTCTTCATGAATTAGACATTTTCTAAGTTATAATTCAGCCTCAAAGCCCCCAACTACATGTCAATATAATTAAAATACAAACTGATATTTAATATTTTCTGTTTCACCCTAAATTTCGGTATTTCCATTACAACAGCAGAGGTCCCTCAAGTGCCTTTTCACAACAGCATTTTTGTCTTTCAACCATCACACGGGTTTAAACAATGAGTAGTGAAATCACTCAAAAGCAGCATAAAAATGTCAAAGCAAAAAATATATAAAAACTATTACAAAAATATTTTTTGTTAATAATAGCAGTATTAAAATCACTCAAAGCAGCTTAAAAGTGTCAAAGCAAAAAAAATTATATACATACTATTACAAAAATATTTTTTGTTAAGAATAGGATGACTATTTTCAAAAAAGAAAATATATCTATAACATAAAATATAACCTGACAGGTAATTATATATGGGCATTTAAGAACCACATACAGTAAATGCGTATGACATTTTTGACTGTCATTTTGATCTCTACGTTTGATTATATTTACAGATTTATTTTCCTGGTGATTAAACCGCATTTAATATTAAGGTTCCTTTAAAAAGAGCTTAAGCTGAATGCAGGAAACAAAACAAAAAAGTAAAATAAAATGAAAAATAAAATCTCATAAAAATATAAATCTATATGCAAAAATAATTTTAAAATGAAATGTACAAGTATAACACAAAAGCAACATTGATGTCATTGACCACAGAGCTATTTTTCGTAAATCCTATAGCTATCTGCATTAAACGTGCCAAACTTAGTAGACACACAACTAGTCATATATTTTTCAGACAAGTCAGTCTAAAATAAGATTTAATTTTTTTTTTAAGTTTAAATTTTTTAAGGTAAAATGATATCATAGATGATCGAAATAAGAAATGCAATATTAAATATTATAGAGTCCGAAAATAAAACAGCTATATTTGCAATAAAAATGTTAAAAAATGACATTTTATATTTTTACGGTAACATGAAGTTGTTGATGAATACTGTCCAATATATGAATCCTTAAAGGGGTATTGCAAAAAATATGTAAAAATTAAAGCAATGTAATATATTTGAAGTAAGCATGAACGCTCCACCGGCCAGCATTTTCTTGTTTATCTCGTACATGGCACAGATGCACTAGCAATGACTGCCGGTCCCCACATTCATGTTGGGGATACTGGCCAATAGGGAAATGTACCATGATGAAAAATTTTCATTCTATTATATTTGCTCATTAGCTACTGTAGTTGGACTATATTGACAACTTACTTTTCAGAGTTGGAAAACCCATTTTCAATTTTTTTTTCATAATCAATCTTAAAGGGGTTGTCCAGTGGGTATTCATTAGAGTAAAAAAAAGAAGGTATGGTCACCGATCCCTCATTGATCCCGTTCCATCAACTACCAGGTCCCTGCAGGTCTCTTCTTGATCCAGTCTGGAAACACAGGAAATAGAAAGAAATGCGTTCTCAACTAATCAGTGGCTCAAACAGGTTACTGTGGCTGCCAGTGTTTGGCTAAGTGGTCATCTCTAGCCATTTCCTGTGAGACCAGATCAGGAGGTAGATATCAGTGGTACCCAGTAAGAGACACAACAAGAGGGGCATGAGATGAGTTGAGGCAAGTGAGGATTAGTATTCCTTTTCCTCACTTTTTTAAATCCCTGTCTGAGCACTTTCTAACATTCTTACCCCTTAGACAACCCCTTTAAGGTAGCTGATCGTTGTGGAGAAGTGGGATTTTTTTTTTGGTTTTATACAGTTCCTATATGTTCTCATTCATATGATGAACTGATTTTACAATTTTTAAATGTAAATGTCAGATACTTATGGTGGAACATTTGTTTAAGACTTCATATCCTATCCAAAAATCAATACATTTGAAGGGAAATAAAAAATGGACGAACAGCTATATAAAAAGTGGTGAAAAAAAGTCAAAAGTCAAAACAATTATAATTGGCATAGTCATCAATGAACAATGGCTCTAATTTTCCAAAGAATGATCCATCACTATCTCATTTGGATTGTAGACCCATCTCAAACAACGTAAGTGGGCCAGATCCATACTGAACTATAGCTACACCAAGGATCTGTGCAACTTTCGGAAGCACACTGATGTCACCATAAGGTTTTATGCAACTATTATCCAAAATGTGGCCAACTGAAATGGGCCAGAAGATGCATAAAAAAGTCAGTAATGCAAAAATTCTCGTTTTTTAAATTCCTATTCTTAAAAATTCATGCCTACCTCTGTGTGTGACACCATCAACTTGAGGAGCATTTAGCAACATTTTCAGAAAGGTTGCTGAAGTTTTTATCAGCTACATATTGATTATGGATTCGATGTAATGGTCATCTTGAGAAAAGACTTGGTCAAGTGCTGGGTTTCTATGTATATTATTCATGCCACCTGAAAGAGGGTCTGTACTAAGAGAAGTTCCTCAACCATTGATGTGTTTTCCAATAGCTCTGGAGAAAACAGATGTCATTTCCGTACCATAAGGACACAAATAGGTCCAAAAGATTCAGAAATTGTCTTGGTTTGATTTTGGCCAGATTTGATGGTGGAAGCTGGAGTCGAGCATAGTTTTCCAAATAGGGGTCCATAGCAACATCGTGCTCATTAGATTCTTGTTGTAGGTTGTTCAGGAGAGGAATATTGTTTCAGTGGCACCCCTATGAGGAATGGGTCAGGAATGATTTGTCTTGGGAGAATATTAGAGACGTATCTTGAATTTCGAGAAACCCAACAAAAAAAAAACTGCAGTTGGGTTCTCCACTGACCATGTGCCATTTTTAATACTAGTGTTGATATCTGTGGCAGATAAGCTTTGGACATCCATTAGACACAACGAGCTGGGATCGACTGCCACTTCTACAACCCCTATAGCTATCCTCTGGAGATTGGAAGTTTTTCTCCAGTATCATTCTCTCGAACACATTCACTCGACTGTTAGCTCAATAGTGCTCCTAAAATCTCCATACCTATTCATTTACTCTATTATGCATTGTGGCAACTCAACATTTCGAGTGCCTTATTGCAATGACAGACCATGATTCCTTTTATGTGTTTACTGTGATGTCAAAACAAAAAAGTCTTAACTTGTGTCATTGATTCAATGACCTTCCAATGTATGTCAAAAACAATAAAAAGTTATAATAAAAAATGCTACAGCTTTAATACAATGTAATAAGTCCTCCGTTGCTATGTGTTGTACAGTGGTCAATGCCAAATTAACTTTTCGAGGTGTGTAGCATGTTGTAGCGTCCAATAATGAAGTCGTGGTGTACAGTTGTGTGTTTTTGTAATAGAGAGAACAGTTTGATTAAATGTATAGTGTATTTTAATGTATGTATAAAATGATAACCTTTAACAGTGTTGTGTATTGTCCATTTTACTTTTTTTCTTTTTTTTTTACTTCTTGATTTTTTTTAACCATGACTTAATATTAAGTTTTAGATTTTTTTTAAATTTATATTTATATATTTTTCGTTTAATGACATTATGTACAATGGCAGATGCCCTTGTAGAATTTGATAAAAGGTCTTTCTTATTAATGCTTACTGTACTGCGAATCGGCATCTGCTGCTTCTTAATATGAAATCATACTTCTTTTATAAATTGTAAATGAAAAATGTGTTGACGCCAATCAGTGTAGAATGTTGTTTTAACTTTTGAAATATCTAAATAGAAATGTATTGATATTGGGGAAAAAACTGTTTTGTTACAGAAATTGTCAACTTATTAAACAGTGTTTGCTAACTACATATTCCGTGTAAGTATCTATCTATCTATCTATCTATCTATCTATCTAATATCTATCTATCTCATATCTATCTATCTATCTATCTATCTATCTATCTATCTATCTATCTACGTATCTCATATCTATCTATTATCTATCTATTTTATATCTATCTATTATCTATCTATTTTATATCTATCTAAAGAAAAAAAGACAATGCAACAGCCCTCTGCAAACACAAATAAAGTACAATGATGCCATACTTATAAAAAACATTCTGGTGCTAATGCTACGCTTATTTAGCAAATTCGAGATCCTTAGCAAATACATATTGTACAAAATTATTTGGGCCCGTCTGCCACACGTCTATCTATCTATCTATCTATCTATCTATCTATCTACCTCCTATATATCTATCTATTATTTATCTATCTATCTATCTATCTATCTATCTATCTATCTACTATCTATTTCTCTATTTCATATCTATCTATCTATCTATCTATCTAATATCTATCTATCTATCTATCTATCTAATCTCTTCTCCAATTTAAACTTTTGTTATGTGGCTAATCTTAAAATCCATGAAGCCTCTTCTTGTCCAATTTACACCCCTTTTAGTTTTCACAATTTGTTGCATGTCAACATTTTCTGATCACTCACATTTCTGCTATTCACATCTATAGATGGCTTAGATGCTCCAGACCCTCCAGTAGATGTTTTTTCAATATCAGGTATATGGTTTGCAACATACTAGTGATGAGCGGCAGGTGCCATATTCGATTGCGATGAAATTCGCGAATATTCGAAAGAATATTCGTTTCATATTCGTCGAAATCGAATATTCGTCATTATTCTAGTTATCGCGATTAATATGCGATTTAAATAATCGAGTATTGCGATTTTAACTTAGGCTACTTTCCTATTGGTTTCATATCTAGAATTATAGCGAAGATGACGGATATGACGAGTGTATTTGTCATATTCCTCAAAACGAAGATAACGAAGTATTCTACATCTTCGTTTTAGCAACCTATTCGTCAACTTCGCTAATTCTAGCAATCAAATACAACTGTGTTTAATTCGCTATGCGATTATATATATATTTTTTTAATAAATAGAATAATTATAATAATTATATCAAGTAATATAATTATTCTATTAAAAAAAAAAAAAAATCGCATAGCGAATTAAACACAGCTGTCTCTATAGTCAACCTTCCTATTTGATTGCTAGAATTAGCGAAGTTGACGAATAGGTTGCTAAAACGAAGATGTAGAATACTTCGTTATCTTCGTTTTGAGGAATAGACGAATACATTCGTCATATTCGCTATTCGCTAATTCTACCAAGCCAACCATAAACTTCCTTGCTCATGGAGCGTCCCCATCACCATGGGAACGTCTCCATATACTAAAATGTACTATCAGATTTGAGGAATTACGTTGAAATCGCAATGCGATTAATTCAAGTTATATTAATCGCATTGCGATTTCAACTTAGAGCTGGGTTTATAATGGGTCAGCTGCTACTAGAATGAACGAAGTTAACGAATATGGAATATAGCAGCAGTGCTACTGCTAAGTTGAAGTCACAATGCGATTAATATAACTTGAAGTAATCGCATTGCGATTTCTACTTAGCAGTGCTGCTATATTCCATATTCGTTAATTCTAGCCTAATATGTAAGATAGCAGTGCTAAGTTGTATTCGCAATGCGATTAATATAACTTGTATTAATCGCATTGCGATTTTAACGTAATTCCTCAAATCCGACAGTACATTTTAGTATATGGAGATGTTCCCATGGTGATGGGGACGCTCCATGAGCACGGAAGTCGGCAGAAGCGGCAACAGGCACTGACTAGAGCAGCCAGGAAGCCAGGAATCCTCAGGACAGGTAAGAACTACTTTTGGGAAGTGGGAAAGAAAAAAATATAACTAAAAAAAAAAAAAAAACGAATATTCGAAATAGCGAATTTATAGTGCTATATTCAAAATATTCGCGAATTAGCGAAGTGCCGATATTCGCTAAAAAAATTCTCTATTCGAATATTCGCGCTCAACACTACAACATACATCTTATGTTTTTTGGCTGTGCAGCCCTCATACATGAGATTACATGAAGTGCACTCAATTGAATACTTGCATATGACATCATCAGAGTTGCAATTCATAAAAAATTTCTTCCGATAATATAAACTCTCCCGACAATAAAAACATTCAAAAACTATTTAAAAAGTGGCTCTCAGGGAGTTATGCCAGCAGTCATAACCTCTTCCAAATGTGGAGCTTAAACTAAAGGTAAGTCCATCAGAGACTTGTTTACTTTCTTTTTGAGTTAGATCCTTTGACGTAAAAAACAAACAAAAACTATTTGTGGTCAAATCGATTCTACACAAGTCAAATATGCTCTAATTGCTCTAAAAATTGGTATATGATATGCTGAGGTTTCCAAGGACTTTTTTTTACATTCTGGAAATAGTAGATGTAGAGCGGCACCCATGGACCTTCAAATGAAGGAATGCATCAGCGAAACCACGGCCGCAGATCCTCAGCAGCCCACCGAATAGTAAAAACAGACAGATGACAGCAGCATCTCCAGTGACTTCTTTATTGGACGGACTTCACAGAAAGTATGCCATAAAAACAGACAGCAACGTTTCGGCTAATACATAGCCTTTGTCAAGCCTAATACAGAGTGACACTATCCACCCTTATAAAGTGCACACAGCTCGACCCACATATTGGGAGAGCCAATACAATACAGGTATCACCCACATATTTAATGACATGACCAATCAATAGTAAATACTCCTTGGACTAGTTGCATTCAGCTGTGGATAACTTATTTACACATGTGTTCATATTAAATAGCAAAACCCAGAAGTAGCCATTCGCCAAAGGACATCCGGACATAGCGTCTGCAAGAGCGCACTGCGCATGCCACTACTCACGCTCACTGCCATCCAGGACCTGGGGAGTGGGCGCGTCAACTAGCCTGGTCACATGATCACCACATGACCGCTAAGCACCCACCTCCTCAATCATACTGCTCAAGATAGAAAAAAATAAAAAAATTTGTGGCCAAATCGATTCTACACAAATCAAATATACTCTAATTGCTCCAAAAATTGGTATATGATATGCTGAGGTTTCCAAGGAATTTTTTTATATTCTGTCAGTCTCTTTTTTTTTTTTACATTTTCTTAAAAAAATGTTATTTTTCTCTTCCCACTTCCCAAGCTCTGGAACGCGATGACAGCAACAGTAAATCATGTCCGAGTGACAGTGACATACATAGTTATGGGTAAACGCGTGTTTGACGTTGTTAACATATAGCGTGTTAAACATCACACCACGCAAGAGCATGTGTTATGCTTTTTCATATTCCAATTCAAAGCTTTCAAAAATTGTCCCTTATCAGGGGCAGATGGTGTTTAAGCACACACTGTGATATGCGAAGAAGACAGTGGCTTGTTGGGACCAAGCGTCCAAAAATTATACCTCAACAGGGGCAGAATGCCAGCCTGTATTTATACACATACATATAGTAATGTCAGAAGAACAAATAACTCATTCTCCACAAGCGTCCAAACATTATGCCTTAACGGGGGCAGAATGCCTGCCTATATTTAGTTTGTGAGGGGCCCTGGCTCTCTTTAAAGGACCCTGTACGGAGACTTACTCGATGTACTCCATTGTGTGGAGACTAAATAGAAATGCCTCATGGGAAAGAAATATACAACGAGGTATCTTTCAAGGAAGAGTACCGTCTCGCTAGCTCCACCTTGTGGAAGTGGCTCCCTATGAGTCAAAATCTGACTTTTTAACAAGCCTCGGAATGCCACTTTTTCCAGAATTGTCAGAAGAAAGAGAGGCTTGTAACAGCAGCTGCTGTGCTCCACTTTTCTCTTGCTTCCCACCACGGTCCTGGGTGCAGTGTTCAGTGGTGGTCTGCTGCCTGTGCTTCCCCATTCACCGCTGCAGTCCTGGGCTCTGTCCTTGCAGGTACTGTTGTTCTGGGATCCGCTCCACAGTTTCCTTTCAGCCCTAGGCACAGCTTGCTGCTTTTTCCCTGCAGCACTTCCTTAAGGGCCGGTGCGCGTCACTTCCTGTGCTTTATGGGTTAGATCATGTGACCTTGCTGACCAATCCTAGCCCTCCTGCATCTATATAAGTGGCTCAGCCCACTTCCCAGATGCCTGAGTGTCAAGGTCTTTGTGTCCTGCAAAGGTTGCTGATTTCTCTGCTTGAGTTTCTGTGTACCTGAACCGTGCTTGTGTTCCTGGACTCCTATTTGATCCCTGCCTGCTTGCCTTGTCTCTCCTGTTGCCGACCTGTACCTGTGCCGCCTGCACTGACCCATAAAATTGAGGGAGTGCAGGTTGCACATGCATGCTGGGTAGTGTTGAGCAAACAGTTCGAGAATAGTTCGGGTTCGTACCGAACTTTGGGGTGTCCGTGACACGGACCCGAACCCGGACATTTTCAAAAAAGTTCGGGTTCGAGTTCGGAGTTCGGCATGTTCTCTCGGCGCATTTTGAAAGTACTATATAGCAGAATAGTACAGGCTTAAAGCTGAAATCGCATTGCGATTACAACTTTGAGCTACCGATCACCATGGGAACGCCTCCTCCAGTAGAATGTACTGTCGGATGTTTGAATTACGTTGAAATCGCAATGCGATTCTTATATATTTGCTTAATCGCATTGCGATTTCAACTTCTCAAATCCGACAGTACATTCTAGCATTTTTCCCATGGTGATGTAGATGCTCCATTAGCACGGAATCCGGCTGAAGCAGAAATCGCAATGCAATTCTTAGAACTCAAATAAATCGCATCACACTACACGTTCTAATTGCATTCGATTTTAACTTTACTGTTTGGTTTTGTATCGCGATAATACAAAATTTGAATAATCGTGTGCGTGCTGTTCTAGCACGCAGTGCTATTCGTATCCCACTATTAAGTTCTAATCGCATTCGATGTTAACTTATGCATTTTTTTTTTTTTGCCAGGCATCAGCAGTAAGTTAAAATAGAATGCGATGCCTGTCAAAAAAAAAGCATAAGTTAAAATCGAATGCGATTAGAACTTAAGAGTGGGATACGAATAGCACTAGTGTTGTTGACTGTTGAGCGCACATTTCGAGAATAGTTCCGGTCTATACAGAATTTTGGGGTGTTCGTGACACGACCCGAACCCGAACATTTTCATAAAAATTCGGGTTCGGTTTTGTAGTTCGTCATTTTTTGTGGCGCATTTTGAAAGGCTGCAAAGCAGCCAATCAACATGCATCATACTACTTGCCCTCAGATGCCATCGCAGCCATGCCTACTATTGGCAAGGCTGTGATTGGCCAAGTGCAGCATGTGACTCAGCCTCTTTATAAGCTTGTGCGCACGTCGCAATGTGCTCACTCCCGCTGTGATTAGACCAGGGATAGATGCAGCTGCTGTGAGGGCGAGATAGGCAGGGATAATTGAGGAAGAAAACCTGATAAGAAGTGAATGATCTAAACCTGTGCATCAGAACAACTCAGCTGAGCTGTTCACTGAAAGTTTATTTTTTTACACTGGCCAGATCGATTTTTACCGGCACATGTAACTGGGCTGACCGGCGGCGGCCATTTTGGGACCTGTGGTGGGCCAGCTCAAGCTGCCACAGAGTCCAAAGAAAAGCTCCAAAGAATTGAAAAATCTACTCCTGTGACACAGAACAACAGCGATTCAGCTGCTCAGTCAAAGTCAATTTTTTTTCTGGCTGGGCAGACCATTTTCTGGCACATGTTACTGGGCTGATAGGCGGCGGCCATTTTGGGACTTGTGGTGCTACAGCAAAAGCTGCCACAGCGTCCATTAATCTCATGTAATAGTCGATTTTTCATAGATATACTACATCAGGGGTTTGGCTGTGCTTGTGTCACCCCTACTAACTGCCAATATATTTAATATATCAGTGGTGAAACTGAAAGTAACCCACTTGGATAGCAAATCCCATGAATGTGCTGTTCCAGCTAGGCTAGCCAGTGTCACTACAGCCAGGTCCAATACTGTCAGCCAGAAATTAAATTTTTATTTTTTTGCCAGAAATATAAATTAAAAAATCTTTCCCTGTAACAAACATAATTCTGGTGTTAGACCAGAAGAAGCACTCCTTCAGTAAATAATACTGTAAAAGGTTTAGGCAATAATTCTCCCAGTGTGGGCAATTTATGTACCAAAGCGAGCATTTTAAAAATTCCGGTGTTCTGAAATACCAGCAGTCCTCTTGTAATTAATACCAGAAAAAGGCATTATAGTGTCCAGTGTTGTCATTTTGGTTCCAAAAGGCCAATTTAATCAATCTGGTGTTGGTGACACCCGAAATAGTAGGCCGCACGTTGTTACTCCTGTAAAAGGAAATACGTTCTCCCACTGTGGGAATTCATTTAACATAAGTAGCATTTAAAAATTCTGGTGTCCAATTTGCAGCAGTCCTCTTGTAATTAATACCAGAAAAAGGCATTATAGTGTCCAGTGTTGTCATTTTGGTTCCAAAAGGCCAATTTAATCAATCTGGTGTTGGTGACACCCGAAATAGTAGGCCGCACGTTGTTACTCCTTTGAAAAGGAAATAGTTCTCCCACTGTGGGAATTCATTTAACATAAGTAGCATTTAAAAAATTCTGGTGTCCAATTTGCAGCAGTCCTCTTGTAATTAATACCAGAAAAAGGCATTATAGTGTCCAGTGTTGTCATTTTGGTTCCAAAAGGCCAATTTAATCAATCTGGTGTTGGTGACACCCGAAATAGTAGGCCGCACGTTGTTACTCCTGTAAAAGGAAATACTTCTCCCACTGTGGGAATTCATTTAACATAAGTAGCATTTAAAAAATTCTGGTGTCCAATTTGCAGCAGTTTTCTTGTAATTAATACCGGAAAAAGGAATTACGGTATATCTTCCAGTGTGTGAATTTTGGGGCTAAAAAATAATATATTTTATTGTGGTGCGAGTTGAATCGCAACAATGAGAAAACATTCTATTAAGGGACGAGGGACGCGGTCGTGGTGGGGTCCGTGGAGTCTCTGTTGCTGGCAGAGGGCGTGGCCGTTCGGCCTCAGGCGCACAAAGTAGTGAACCAACTCCCTCAAGTAGCCGGCAGAATTTACAGCGATATTTGGTGGGGCCCAATGCCGTTATGAGGATGGTAAGGCCTGAGCAGGTACAGGCATTAGTCGATTGGGTGGCCGACAGTGCTTCCAGCACGTTCACCACATTGTCTTCCGCCCAGTCTTCTGCGGAAAGCGCACAGGTGGCACCGGAAAACCAAGGCCATCAGTCTGTCACATCACCCCCATGCATATCAGGGAAACTGTCCGAGCCTCAAGTTATGCAGCAGTCTCTTCTTCTGTTTGAAGACTCTGCTGGCAGGGGTTCCCAGGGGCGTCCACCTAGCCCTTCCCTAGCGGTGGAAGACATACCATGCACTGACGCACAACCACTTATGTATCCAGATGATGAGGACATGGGAATACCACCACAGCAGAGTGACCGAGTGTCTGATGATGACGAAACACAGGTGCCCACTGCCGTGTCTTATTGCAGTGTGCAGACTGAACAATAGTTCAGAGGAAGAGGTAGTGGTGAGACCGAGACAACAGCGAAGCCAAAGAGGGAGCAGGGGGCAAAAGCAGAACACCCGCCGTCCCGAGAGTTCGCCTGCTATTGGCCAGTGCCAACAGGGACCCAGCACCCCAAAGGCATCTTCAAGGAGTTCCCTGGTATGGCACTTCTTCAAACAATGTGCTGAGGACAAGACCAGAGTGGTTTGCACGCTGTGCCATCAGACCCTGAGGCGAGGCATTAACGTTCTTAACCTGACCACCACCTGCATGATCAGGCATCTACATGCAAAGCATGAACTGCAGTGGAGTGCACACCTCAAAAAAAATGAACCCGCTCAGGCTCCCCCTGCTCCCTCTACCGCTGCTGCCACCTGCCGAGCAGCAAACAGAGGATGTGCCACCGACACCACCACCACCACCGCCACCGTCACCTTGCGTCTCCACTATTTCACACAGCAGCGTTCAGCTCTCCATCTCTCAAACCTTTGAGAGGAAGCGCAAATTCCCACCTAGTCAACCTCGAGCCCTTGGCCTGAATGCCAGCATTTCTAAACTACTGGCCTTTGAAATGCTGTCATTCCGGCTGGTGGACACAGACAGCTTCAAACAGCTGATGACCATGGCTGTCCCCCAGTATGTGGTTCCCAGCCGCCACTACTTCTCCAAGACAGCCGTGCCTTCCCTGCACATGCAAGTGTCTGATAAAATCAAGTGTGCACTGCGCAACGCCATTTGTGCCAAGGTCCACCTAACCACAGATACGTGGACCAGTAAGCACGGCCAAGGACGCTATATCTCACTAACTGCACACTGGGTGAATGTAGTGGCGGCTGGGCCCCAGGCGGAGAGTTCCTTGGCGCACGTCCTTCCGCCACCTAGGATCGCAGGGCATCATTCTCTGCCTCCTGTAGCCTCCTCCTCCTACTCAGCTTCCTCCTGCACTGCTTCCACCAGCTCCTCCTGTCAGCCACACACCTTCACCACCAACTTCAGCACAGCCCGGAGTAAACGTCAGCAGGCCATTCTGAAACTCTTATGTTTGGGGGACAGGCCCCACACCGCGCAGGAGTTGTGGCGGGGTATTGAACAACAGACGGACGAGTGGTTGCTGCCGGTGGGCCTCAAGCCAGGCCTGGTGGTGTGCGATAATGGGCGAAATCTCGTGGCAGCTCTGGGACTAGCCGGTTTGACGCACATCCCTTGCCTGGCGCATGTGCTGAATTTGGTGGTGCAGAGGTGCATTCACCACTACCCCAACATGTCAGAGCTGCTGCATAAAGTGCGGGCCGTCTGTGCGCGCTTCCGGCGTTCACATCCAGCCGCTGCTCTCCTGTCTGCGCTACAGCGGAACTTCGGCCTTCCCGCTCACCGCCTCATATGCGACGTGCCCACCCGGTGGAACTCCACCTTGCACATGCTGGAGAGACTGTGCGAGCAGCAGCAGGCCATAGTGGAGTTTCAGCTGCAGCACGCTCGCGTCAGTCGTACTGCGGAACGGCACCACTTCACCACCAATGATTGGGCCTCCATGCGAGACCTGTGTGCCCTGCTGCACTGCTTTGAATACTCCACCAAAATGGCCAGTGGCGATGACACTGTTATCAGCGTTACAATACCAATTCTATGTCTCCTAGAGAAAACGCTTAGGGCAATGATGGAAGAGGAGGTGGCCCAGGTGGAGGAGGAGGAGGAGGAGGAGGGCTCGTTTCTAAGACTTTCAGGCCAGTCTGTTAGAAGTAGCTCAGAGGGAGGTTTTTGAAGCAGCAGAGGGCAGGTTCACAAAGTCGCCAGCCAAGGCACTCTAATGGAGGACGAGGAGGATGAGGGAGGAGGTGGAGGAGGACGAGGATGAAGCAGGTTCACAGCAGGGTGGCAGCCCACACAGCTCAGGCCCATCACTGGTGCGTGGCTGGGGGATACGGTGGACGATGACGATACGCCTCCCACAGAGGACAGCTTGTCCTTACCTCTGGGGAGCCTGGCACACATAAGCGATTACATGCTGCAGTGCCTGCGCAGCGACAGCAGAGTTGCCCACATTTTAACGTGTGCTGACTACTGGGTGGCCACCCTGCTGGATCCCCGGTACAAAGACAATGTGCCCACTTTACTTCCTGCACTGGAGCGTGATAGGAAGATGGGCGAGTACAAGCGCACGCTGGTAGACGCGCTCCTGAGAGCATTCCCAACTGTCACAGGGGAACAGGTGGAAGGCCAAGGCCAAGGCAGAGGAGGAGCTAGAGGTCGCCCACGCAGCAGTGTCACGGCCAGCTCCTCTGAGGGCAGGGTTAGCATGGCAGAAATGTGGACAAGTTTTGTCTCCACGCCACAGCTAACTGCCCCACCACCTGATACGGAACGTGTTAGCAGGAGGCAGCATTTCACTAACATGGTTGAACAGTATGTCTGCACACCCCTCCACGTACTGACGGACGGTTCGGCCCCATTCAACTTCTGGGTTTCAAAATTGTCCACGTGGCCAGAGTTAGCATGTTATGCCTTGGAGGTGCTTTCCTGCCCGGCGGCCAGCGTTTTATCAGAACGCGTATTCAGCACGGCGGGGGGCGTCATTACTGACAAGCGCAGCCGCCTGTCCACAGCCAATGTGGGTGTGATAGTATTGTACAATCAAAGTAGTAATGTGATGATTCCCAGGAATTATCAGAGGATTTCTTTCCTCGAGCTCGAGGCTTGCTTGTTTAAGACGACCTCCTACTCTCAGTAGACCGTCCTTGTCCAGGAATGGGTCAAGCTTTTTTAAAGAGCTATTTTTAGGGATAGACTTATGGTTGGTGATGCAGTCAATCTCTTTGGTAAAGACTTCATGTTGTATGGTATAAATGATGATTTTTTTTGACTGCTGGAATTCTGTCACAGTGTAAACCTCTTGGCAGTGGTGCCAGCCTTTACACTGCCTAACATCATTACAATTGGTCTCTTTAAAGGCACAAGGCACAAGCTATGTGGGCTAGACAGGTAATGGCTCGTACGAGTGATTTCCAAGTGGAGAATCTTTTGAAACGATGAGAACCAAGGGAGTCGAAGGATGTCACTGTGTGAAGTGCAGACACTTTGGGACGGATCTCAGTGTCCGAGTCTTCGTCCACTAGTTCGCATATGTTGTTCTGGTGAACAGCTGAACCTGGATTACGTAAGAATGCAGGACCAGTGAGCCAGGTTGTGTCTTTGAGACGACTTGCTGCAACAGCTCTTGTAGCATGGTCTGCAGGATTATTGTCAGTAGGCACATAATGCCATTGTTCTGGACAAGTGGATTTCCTAATCCGAAGCACTCTGTTATTGACATAAACATAGAATCGTCTGGATTCATTATAGATGTAACCCAAGACCACCTTGCTGTCTGTGTAGAATTCAACCTTTTTAAGGTCAATGTCTGATAGCTCTTTCCAATTTGAGGCGGTTTATGAGATGGTCATACAATGAGGCATCAGACCTCCACCGGTATATTTTCCCCTTCAGTGAATAGCTTTTCCTCCAGCTGGGAGATAGTAAAAGTCAGAGCTCAAGCTTAGACAGTTACAATCTGAAGTCTTTATTTCATAGTACATGTATTTATAGGACATTGGGGGTGGGAGTACCAACTTGAGTTCAGCAGATGACATGTTAATTTAGGGAAGATGGTAAACAATACTGGTATCTGCCATATACAATACAATGAAAGGGTATTTTACATATTACAATGGTAGTCTAGATGCTAACAAGTTAAAGTTGTTACAGCTTGTTCTCATGCACATGAGGATCTTGCTGTCCATTGTATTTCTAAGTGATAACTGTGTGTCATCTCCTGGAGTGTCAATAGGTTAAACTCGTTACAGGTTGCTCTCATGTCCATGAAGATCCTGCTATTCATTGTATTTCCAACTGGCACCTGTGTGTCATTAATTCTAATCTCAATGTCTGCTGGGGTGGGCTCGCATACAGGAAATAAGAGCCCTCTGGGGGATGTGTCTTCTGAGGGAATGACCTGTCTTGTAACAAGTGGCAGTGCCTGATATAATATATATCTAATAGCAAGGTTAAAAATACCTTTCAATCCAACCATTGATCCCAACTTTTTATACAAAAAGAACGGGATCATTTTCTATTCTGAGAGCTGCACTGTGTGTCTTCCTCCGGCTAAAGACCTTGTGTGTATATGTACATAACATATGAAACAAAAGTACAAATCATAAAGGAGATAAAAAAACCTTCTTGTGCAATTGGCGCACAGTAGGAAAAAATATCTTGCATAGTGGACAAGGGGAAAAGAGAAAGGAAAGTTGAAATAACTATGAAGGAGATTTGAAAAAACCTTCTGTGTAATTGGCGCACAGTAGGAAAAAAATCCCCTGCATAGTGGAAAAGAAAGAAGAAAGAAAAGTAAGAAAGAACACAAAACATAAAATAATCAGTGTTGTTCTAAGAGTAGCACCATGTGTCCTTTGTGTCTACTAGGCTTGGCATCAATCGCAGAGTGGAGACGTGAATGTCTCTTGCTTCCTGGGGTGATGAGGGGCATATCGAGGTAGCTTCTCAGAGTGGTGGGCACACATTGCCACTAGCCAAACAGTGGCTGCTAGCATTGTGTCTGCTACAAAGGATGCCATTGCTGCACAGATGTGAGGTCTTCCATGGGTAGGGGTGTACATTGGCATTGTACAGAGCACTGAAGCTTGCTTCTTCCTAATGATTGGATCCAACTGGGACTCGTCTGGTTCTGGTCACTCAGGCAGAGGTGAGGCTTCCTTCAATTGGGATGCATCATGAATCCAAGTAGGATAGTTGTCAGTTGACACTTTAGTTCTGGTCCTGGCCTGGACTGTCACAGGGGTTCCATAGGGTGGGTCCAGCGACTTCAACTTATGGAGAGACTTCATCAGGACTCTGCTGATGTTGGTGCACCTGTTGACAAGCGAAGCAAGCGAAGTATCACCATAATCACTGCTTTTATTTTCCAATCAGTCCCAAACCATGTATTTGGGGTGGGGGTGCTATTTTGAGAATTTCTACTCTACTACTCCTCCCTTTGACCATAGACCGCTAGCGTCTCTGGTCAACCCTTGAAGCTCCCAATAAACGATGTCTGCTGATGTTAGACCTTGGTTGCGCAATTTTGTGTGACACAGGAGGCTGCTTTTGCTTGACTGTCTCTGTAGTGAACCCTCTATGCTGCCATTTTACTCCAAAATTATGACACACCGAAAATGGGAATTTAGAATCTGTGTACACATTTACTCGCCTGCCAGCCATAATTTTGCAAGCTCTAGCAAGTGCGAATAACTCTGCAGCTTGTGCTGATGAGACAGTGGCTGGCATGGCCTCAAGAACTCTATCGGGCAATTGTACAACTGCATAACCAGCATGAAACGTTTGATCATCTGGTCGGGTGCAGGAGCCATCTACAAAAACATCCTCTGCATCAGGAAAAGGAACACTTTGTAGGGTGGGGTGGGGGCTGGTAGCTATGTGAATGTGTTCTGCACATTCATGTTGTTCTGAGATCTTATCTTGTGGGCAGTCAATCGTGTTGTGTGGACAGATTTTTCCTATAAGGTGTAGGATAGAGTGTGACGTGTACAGTGTGGTATCATGTCCCAGTGTGATCGAGCTTGTTAATTCTACAGCCATTGCACATGCTGCCAAAGTCCTGAGACATGGTGGCATGCCCTGTACAGTGACTGAGGGTAGTTTGGATATATATGTCACAGTCCTCAACCGTCCTCCATGGTCTTGAGCTAACACAGCAGCTATGGTTTCGCAAACCATGCTGCGGATGCCAGTTTACAAGGACTTTCTGGAGAGCTGTGGAGTAAACTGCAGGTACATCAATTAGACCTTGTGGCAATCTGCACCAGGTCATTTGATGGCCTTTGAAGACAAACGCCATCAGTGGCTGCGTCTTCCTATCCAACGGTATGCTAAATACACATTTGGGAGATTACCCACACTGAAAAAAAAAACCTTTTAAGTTTAGTGAATATCCAAGCAGTAGGTCTCTATATATAAAAAACAAACAAAATACTTACAACAAAAATGTACAGGTAGAAAGAAAGAAGAAAAAAAATATATATAAAAAAAATCATATAAAAATATTCTGCTGGCCATTAACACATCGCACACAGACAGACAGATAGACAGACATATACTAACACCACCTGCCAACCCAAGTTTTGTTCTGGTGTGTGAACAAAGACCTCTTCCTGTGAGTTTCATTAAAGGAGCAGATGATATTCACACCTAAAACACAAAAGGTTATGTGGGAACAAAAAATACTTCCACATCACAAAGGTACAGTATACATGACTGTTTTAACCAACACATGCCTGACTGTTATTTCATTGTTTGCAAACAATTACTAGTTATTGAGCTCATGATACCACGTGGTGACTATGAAAACCTTTTTAAACTGATATAAAACCTGTGAACACAACAAAAACATTAGTGTTTGGCCAGTTTGACTAAGCCGCCTTTAGTGGCTCCTGAAAAGAAACACAGAGACAATTAATTACACACAATTATCATAACAGTCACATCTTTACTCCCTAAGCCTTTCCCTGTTATCTGTACGGCTGGAATATAAGTCCCATATTCTTCTTAAACTAAGCAAGCATTCTTCACAAAATTTTCCATATTGTTAATGAAAAATGGTAATGCAAAGCCAAAATGGAAGATTAGCTTTCACCATAGAATGACTTGCAGCAGACTTAGGAACATGATCTTAGTTCTAAACTTAATATTTAATTTCTTTCTGGGATTCTTCTTACCATAAGAATTGCCCATTTTATTTAGCTAAAAATATACAGTGCGATCAGCTGAATTTGAAGGTTTAGCTAAGAATAATTATGTTTGTGTTTAGTGCAAATACTTACTGACAAACCTTATGCTTATCAGTTTATATGTTTTCCATCCTATTTCTTCTAATCCAGGCTCATGATTACTCCTGAATTTATGTTTGATCTTACACTATCCTGGATGGCCAAATTTATACCTTCAACTTCAGCATGAACTCGCATACCATCTATACACAGTCTATACACAATTTATACAGTAAATTTCAATCTTATAACGACTAAGAAATGCTTAAGCAATTATACAGCAATATACACTATTCACTGCACACAGCACTGTTTTAAGATTTGGGGACTCCAGACCCCTTTTTTTGTTTTAGGAATATCAGATTCCTGGGACTTCAGATCCCTATAACTTCTTTAGGAATATCAGATTCCTGGGAGGCGCATAGAAGCGCTCACCGGGTTCAAATAATCCGCTCTCACAGTATAGGGTAGTAATAATACATAAAAAAATATAGAATCACTTACCCGATACTGTTTATGGCGAATCCCACCTTCTGACACCAAACTGATAGCTCTTTCCAATTTGAGGCGGTTTATGAGATGGTCATACAATGAGGCATCAGACCTCCACCGGTATATTTTCCCCTTCAGTGAATAGCTTTTCCTCCAGCTGGGAGATAGTAAAAGTCAGAGCTCAACCTGAGACAGTTACAATCTGAAGTCTTTATTTCATAGTACATGTATTTATAGGACATTGGGGGTGGGAGTACCAACTTGAGTTCAGCAGATGACATGTTAATTTAGGGAAGATGGTAAACAATACTGGTATCTGCCATATACAATACAATGAAAGGGTATTTTACATATTACAATGGTAGTCTAGATGCTAACAAGTTAAAGTTGTTACAGCTTGTTCTCATGCACATGAGGATCTTGCTGTCCATTGTATTTCTAAGTGATAACTGTGTGTCATCTCCTGGAGTGTCAATAGGTTAAACTCGTTACAGGTTGCTCTCATGTCCATGGAGATCCTGCTATTCATTGTATTTCCAACTGGCACCTGTGTGTCATTAATTCTAATCTCAATGTCTGCTGGGGTGGGCTCGCATACAGGAAATAAGAGCCCTCTGGGGGATGTGTCTTCTGAGGGAATGACCTGTCTTGTAACAAGTGGCAGTGCCTGATATAATATATATCTAATAGCAAGGTTAAAAATACCTTTCAATGTCCATCTCAGATGTGATTAGCTCGGCCATTTCGACGGCCAAGACTGCAGCACAAAGTTCAAGTCTGGGTATAGTGTGTTCAGGTTGTGGTGCGAGTTTTGCCTTGCCCATAATAAACCCAACGTGGTATTGTCCGTTAGTATCCACAGTTCTGAGATAGGCTACAGCAGATATAGCTTTAACATAAGCATCGGAAAATACGCAGAGTGTATGGTCTTGGACATCAGTAGATGGCACAGGAGCATATGGGAGTGAGACATTAAGGCTAGACAGAGCTGTCAGGGAGTTTCTCCATTCTACCCACATATTCTTCTTTTCAGGGGATAATGGAACATCCCAGTCAGTAGTTTCACGGATTAAATCTCTAAGCAAGGCCTTACCTTGGATAGTGACAGGAGCTAGAAAACCCAAAGGATCATACAGGCTGTTGATTGCAGATAGGACACCTCTGCGGGTGAAAGGTTTTTCTTCTTTGCTAACTTGAAAGGTGAAGGTATCGGATTTCAAGTCCCATAGAAGTCCAAGGCTGCGTTGGACAGGTAAAGTATCTGACCCCAGATCCAAATCTCTTAGGTCACTGGAATGATCTTCAGTAGGGAAGGCTTCCATAACCTCTTTGCTGTTTGAAGCAATCTTGTGGAGTCTCAAGTTGGAACAGGCGAGCATGTCCTGGGCTCTTTTGAGGAGACTGATTGCAGAATCAATAGAAGGTAAAGATTTTAAACAGTCATCTACGTAGAAGTCTTTTTCTACAAACTGTCTCGTATCTGACCCGTATTCTCTCTCTTCTTCCTGAGCAGAACGTCTGAGTCCGTAAATAGCAACAGCAGGTGAGGGGCTGTTCCCGAAAATGTGTACTCTCATGCGGTACTCTATAATATCTTTTAAAGGGTCATTGTCTTTAAACCAGAAGAATCTGAGGAAGTTTCTATCCTTCTCTCTAACAAGGAAGCAGTGAAACATCTGTTGGATATCGGCAATCAGACCGACAGAATCCTTGCGGAAACGGAGGAGTACCCCTAGCAGTTTGTTATTCAGGTCAGGGCCTGTTAAGAGTACATCGTTTAAGGAGATGCCTTCATATTTAGCACTAGAGTCAAACACGACTCTGATCTGACCTGGTTTTTTTGGATGATATACTCCGAAAATTGGAAGGTACCAGCATTCTTCATGAGCTTCAAGGGGTGGTGCAATCTCTGCATGATTGTTCTCAAATATTTTCTGCATGAAAGAAAAGAAGTGTTCTCTCATCTCTGGCCTTCTTTGGAAGTTACGTCTAAGAGAAGAGAAACGTTTAAGTACTTGTACTTTGTTGTTAGGTAGGCGTAGCCTCGGAGTTCTGAAGGGAAGAGGCGCAACCCAACTGTTAGTGCTGTCCTTCACGAAATCTTGTTCCATTATTTCCAAGAACAGCTTGTCTTCGATAGATAGTGCCACTTGATTGTCATCTTTTGTCCTTTGGAAGACTGTGCATCCTAAGTGATCTTGGTCCCTGTCACTAGAGACATCTGTGAAGGAACAAGGTAGATGGGAAGCACACGGTAGCTCCTTTATGAGGAAGTTGTTGACACATGGTTGGAAAAGTGAGGGGCGCTCACTTGCTAGCGTGCTTGTTAACATATTGTGAACTGACTCTGGCTTGTGCACACTCCCAAGGCAGACTTCTCCTATTAATACCCATCCTAGATCCAGCCTTTGAGCATAAGGAGCGTTGCCAGGACCATTTATGTGCTGTCTCACTTTATGGACTCGTAGGATGTCTCTCCCGAGTAGCAATATTATCTTAGCCTGTGGGTCAAGTTCTGGGATCAGGTGGGCTATATGCTTTAGGTGTGCATGATGCATTGCGACATCTGGAGTAGGAATTTCAAATCTGTGATCAGGAATTTGATTGCACTCTATTAGAGTTGGTAAGGGCAAGCTGATCTCTCCGTTTATCGCTTCAACTTGGAAACCGGATGCTCTTCTCCCCGCCGTCTCCACAAATCCCGCACAAGTCCTTAGTGAGTATGGGAAGCTCGGGCTTTTAATGTTGAATATGTCAAAATAGGTTGAGGTGGCTAGAGACCTATTGCTTTGATCATCTAGAATGGCATACATTTTGACTGCTTTGTCTCTTTGTCCTGTTGGGTAGACTCGGACTAGACATATTTTGGAACAGGATCTTCCACTTATGGATCCTTTGCAGATCTCAGTGCACTGTGGAGTGACCTCCAGGGTAGCAATAGCAGTGTTACCCGCCGCTCCACCATGCTGAATGGTATTGTAAGCGTGTTGTAAAGTCCATGGAGCTGGTCCAGGATGTAATGCTGTACTATGGTCTGTGCTATCACATTCTTTACACTTTTCACTAACCTTGCAGTCTTTGGCTAAATGGGCGGTTGAAGAACAGCACTTGTAGCAGATGTTATTTTCTCTAAGGAAGGCTTTACGCTCCTCGATGGGTCTTTCTCTAAAGCCCCTACATGTCAGGAGAGAATGTGGTTTTCGGTGTATAGGACACTGCTTACCAGGGTTTTTAACTTTGTTTGTTGCATGGTAGGAACCAGCAGACCTGTGGAGAGAGTCTGAAGGGAACAGTTCGGTCTTGTGAACCGCCACTGAAGCTCTACGTGAAGGAAGACCTGGAACAGAAGTACATGCCAGTGTAAAATCAAAACTAGGATAATTTCTTATCTTAGCCTGGTCACGTATGAAGTCTACAAACACAGAAAATGGAGGAAATGAAACCTGCTGTTTTTTCTTATAGTTAGAACCACATTTGACCCACTCATTTTGTAAACCGGGGGTTAACTTTTGTACTATGAGGTTAACGCCCCTGGCAGTGTCAAAGAATGTGAGTCCCGACAGATCACCTTCAGATTTGGCTACTTGAAGTTCCATTAATAAGTCGCTAAGTTCCCTAAGTTTCTGGAAGCCTCTGGTAGCTATTCTAGGGAAATCTTCTATCCTTTTAAATAAAGAGTTTTCTATTGCCTCTGCTGAACCATAACATTCGTCAAGTCTGTCCCAAACCATTTTTAGTCCGATCTCTGGGTTTCTTATATTAATGGACTTGATTCTTTTTACATGCTCAGCAGATGCAGTCCCTAGCCACTTAGCTAAGAGGTCTATCTCTTCGCTGGGGGATAGTCCAACATCTTTGATTGTGTTCTTAAAGGAAGAGCGCCAGGCCCTATAACTCTCAGGGTGATCATCAAACTTCCCAAGTCCCTTGGCAACCAGCTCACACCTTGTGAGGAACTTAACAATGTCCATGCTGGTTTGATCAGGAGGAGAGTAAGCCGGCAGTGTGTTAAGATAGTGAGAAAATGGTGTATAATCATACCTGTCAGTAGTCTCTTTTAGGTTGGACTGTATCATACCTTCTAGGCACGAAAGAGGATGTTTCTGGAGCATTATGCGCAGGCTGGAACTCCTGATGAGAAGGCGGGTGGTCCCTACTTAGTTCATTTCCTGGATTGTCTTCTGGCCTGCGGGTTAGAGACTTATCCTGGACTTCCGGGGTTGCTGTGAGGCGAGTTCGATGAAATCCGTCGATGAGGTCTTGTTGAAGATCTTCTGTCGGCTGAAGAGTGTCGATCATTCTGGAATGTCGATGGACATACTCTGAAGTGCGCTGCAGGGAATCTTGATGGATGAGATCTAGGCTGGCTGGACCGCTGCATCTTTCGTCGTCTGGGTGAAAGAGTGCTTCCAGGGCCTCTGCTTTGGCAATGGCTGCGGCAGCTTCCTTCTGCACTGAGAGCTTCTCCAGTGCTGCTTGCTGACTTGCCTTTTCAGCTTCAAATGTTGCTTGTCGTAGCTTTAGTTGCATCTCTTGCTCTGCAAAGGCAGCGCGTGCTTTTGCCGCCTCCGCTTCTGCACGTGCAATGGCGGTGGCATTGCTGACTGAGGATCTTGTAGAGCGACTGGCTTTAGACCTTGTCTTGTAAGAAGTTTGGCTTTGTGACATGATGCTGCTGTTAAGGATCTTGACTGTGAAGAGACTGCTGCGTTCTCATATGCAGGTAGCTGCGTGGTGAGATAGCGGCCTCTGAAGTCTGTATCTTATTTTCTACTCGCCAGGTCGCAGCCGTTTCACTGTCCTGTCCTCGTTACCACGTGTACCCCTGGGGCGTGTATGGGCTTGGCAGGCAGATAAACACCCTCCTACTACTCAGTAAATTGAGACCAGGTAATGATCTGTAGCTTTAATGAGCCGAAGTAAGTTGGTGTGAAACTGTGAACCAGTAACATAAAAGATGCAATAAGTACATGAACTGCAAATATACATATCATAGAACAGCATACAACATGTCTGCAAGGTTAGCTGACTAGGCCCTTAGTTTACATGTGAACTACTAACTAGCTGCCTACACATAAATACACATAATGCATGTCTATAGCTAGTAATAATCATGTAGCCATGAAAGAACAGCAAGAAATAATGCCTTACCGGCTATGCAGCCTATAGTAGAAGTTTAGATAGTCTTGTACAGCAGAGCATGTGAGGAAAATGGCAACTTCTAGAAGACTACTGCCCTTCTTGTAGATAAGTGAGGACACAAAGAGGAGGAGTAACAAAAGAGGCTGAACATACACAGATAACAATATAGAAGTCGTCAGAAGGTGGCGCTAATTGACCATGTTTTAATACAGGAAGAATTCTATATGAATTAGCACACATTTATGAGAAGCTGTCAGGAGACATGACACTGACTATCTCCCACTAACTAACTAACTAACTAACTAACTAACTATCTAATGTAATGACACAGCAAAGCACAGAGCACAGCAATGACACTGCTCTTTCTCTCAGAACTCCATTACACTGCAGAAAATGGCTGCTGGGGAGGTTCTTATATAGTAAGGGGTCGGCAACTTTCTTATTGGTTGCTAGAGATGCTGCTAAGCTCAGACAGAGACATTGCAGCCTTCTCATTGGCCCACAGGCAAAAAGCAGTGGGGGTACTGTGGGTACAGTGGGGATAAAAAAAATCTAAAATATTAGCGATTACGAAGATATAGCACTATATTCTAGATCTTTGTGAATTCTCGGAGTGCCGATATTCACGATAAAAAATTTGTGATTAGAATATTCGCGATCAACACAATTAGTAAAGAAAGACATCTCATGTTCTCCTTTGTCTGTCTGATTACTTCACCTGATCACCTTTCCACTACACTAATTCCCAGGGAGTGACGGACTGAGGGAGTGCACTGTGTCTAGGATGGGTTTTGTGAGTAATAATAGGACGGCGAACATTTTATTTTCCCTGATGATTGCTCCCTAGACAAAACGAACCATTATAACCAATGAAAGGTATTTGGGAATGTATTTATATCTGGGCCGTCTGTCCGCCAATCAGGGCAAGCCCCTCCCCCCACTTCCTCTCAGGGTCATGAGAGCATCCTTCTTCTTCCTCCCTCATGGTTTCGCCTGCTGCACACCATTTTACTGGATTCACCCGAAGCAAACCTAAAAAGCTTTAGGTTCATATGGCAAACATTTTTTCGAGAAATTCGTAACGAATTCGGTTCATTACAAACTGATTTACTCATCCTTGAAATACAGTTACCTTGTTACTAGAGGTGAGGAAATCGAATTCCTCGAAATCCACGAATTTCATGATAAATTCGATCCGCCTAGAAGACGAATTTCCTCGTGCTTCATGTCAGCCAATCGATTTAACCTGAAATAGAATAAAAAACAAGAAAATTCAAACTTACCGTCTCCATTTGCTCACAACGGGCCGCCAGCCTCCATCTTGCTTGAAGATCTTGTCCGAAATCCCGTGCGGCACGAGATCACATAATCACGCTAGCTGTCGTGATGACGTCATACGATCATGTATGAATGCGGCATCTGAGGGGTACAATGACGGGGGCAGCGCTATCATGGGATTCGCTACTTACAAAAAAATGCGCTTCGTGACAAAGCAATTCGCCACAAAGCAAATTTTCTTGTGAAATTCGGCGAATCATCTGAATCAAACTTTTAAGAAATTCGCTTATTCTCTACTTTTTACTTTTTAGTTCATTATTTCAGGTCCAGTGCAGTGGTGGCTGCAAGTCTTGGCTTTGAACACGGTAACTAATGTCCTTTTAGTAGCCTTCACACTTTTATTATAATTTTCTGGGATTTAGTCTTTTTAGGTATCCAATAAAAGTTATGTTTTAATATTCCCTTTTTTTAGTTATTTAGCTAGACTATTTTGAGAGACGCTGACTAACTGTGGTATAAGTTTAGTTTTCATTGGTATCATTGATCGTACGGGCACATCTTATCGTTCGGGCACAGCTCCTGCATTTGCCTGATCAGCCCGCCATAACTTTACAACAGCGCTGGGACTCAAGTCACGTCCTGCAGCGCCGTATAGGTACAGCACTGGTATCCTACAGGTTAACAAGCCTGGACCTTTCCCATCCATATTTGGGCCCCTTGTAAATTTCTTCCCTGGCACTGACTGTGATTCCTTATAATGAAAAACATTATATGCAAGGGCCTGCAGGTTAGCTCACCCTGTAAAACATTATATGCAAGGGCCTGCAGGTGAGCTGACCCTGTAAAAGATTGTAGGTGAGGGCCTGCAGGTGAGCTGACCCTGTAAAACATTATATGCAAGGGCCTACAGGAGAGCTGACCCTGTAAAAGATTGTAGGTGAGGGCCTGTAGGTGAGCTGACCCTCTAAAAGGTTGTAGGTGAGGGCCTGCAGGTGAGCTGACCCTGTAAAACATTATATGCGAAGGCCTGCAGGTGAGCTGACCCTATAAAACATTATATGCAAGGGCCTGTAGGTGAGCTGACCCTGTAAAACATTATATGCGAAGGCCTGCAGGTGAGCTGACCCTGTAAATCATTATATGCAAGGGCCTGTAGGTTAGCTGACCCTGTAAAACATTATATGCGAGGGCCTGCAGGTGAGCTTACCCTGTAAAACATTATATGCAAAGGCCTTGGCTGCTGACACTGGACTTGGTGGAAGACAGGGTGGTGCTTAACCGACTGGAAGCATTATCTGCTGCAATCCAACTGACCACCTGGTCGCACTGGTCTGACTTCAAGAGTGGTGTCCTGCGCCGTCCTGCAAACTGGGACATGAAGCTCGGTATCGTGGATGAGTGATTTCTTGTGCTCCGGCAGCAGACACAGTGTCAACGCGTCCAGGGCCACGGCCTCTGTGTGCACCATCGGCATCACGGCCACTTCGCCGTCCCTTACTGCTCGCCTTCTTCATATTAAATGTTATATATGCTTGAAAGTATGTCACATGTGCAGTAGGGTAGGATTTGGAAGTGTATGCGCGAAATAATTTAAAAATGTATTTGGAATGTGGAAACGTCACACAGGAGATATCCCGCAGATAATGTCAATGCTGTCACCAGCGACTAATAAAGAATTAAAGGGAATGTCACAGGTATTTGGGATGAGGAAACATTATACAGGAGAGGTACCACCGGTAATGTCACTGTCCGCAGCGTCTACGGGAAAAGTACACTGTATGTCACAGATAAAAAATTTATGCGCACACGTTACACTGGAGATGTGGCACTGGTAATGTCACTGTCAGAAGCGGACACCGTCTATTGAAAAAGTACACTGGATGTCACTGAATTTATTTTTCAGCACACACGGTACACTGCAGATGTCGCGCACTAATGTCACTGTCCGCAGCAGCCACCGTCTGCGGAAAAAGTACACTGGATGCTACTGATACTTTTTGGATGCGCACACTTTACACAGGAGATGTGGCGCAGATAATTTAACTGTCTGCAGCAGCCTATTAGACGCTATTTAGCGCAGGATGCGCTAAAAATATATATTGCTGCTGTCACACACAATAGTCCTTAAAAGGACTTTTGGGTCTCTGAAAAGTATTTATAATATAAAAATAGTCAAATATCACTCCCTACACTGTCTGTCCCTTCCTACGCTCAGCTCTCCCTGACTAAGACTGGGCTGAACACGCGTCATCGGGTGCTATATAGCACCCGATGACGTGTTCTGGCCAGCCAATCAGTGTAATGCCAGTAACTAAGATGGCTACGGCATTACAAGAAGGGCAGTACTTATCTGCACGTTTATTGGCTGCATAGCAGCCAAGAAACGAGCAGGGAGGAGACTCGAGCATTGCGCTCGAGCACATGCGGTATTCGGCCGAGTACAGCCATGTGCCGAGCATGCTCTTTCAACACTAGTAATGCTATGTTTTTTTTTCAGGGGTCGGTGGAGGAGGGGTAATGCTATGGGGGGATTTCAGAGGTCAGCAGAAGAGGGAGTAATGCTATGGGGGGTTTTCAGGGTTTGGTGGAGGAGGGGTAATGCTATGGGGATTTTCCAGGGGTCGGTGGAGGAAGGGTAATGCTATGGGTTTTTTTCAGGGGTCGGTGGAGGAGGGGTAATGCTATTGGGGGATTTCAGAGGTCAGCAGAGGAGGGAGTAATGCTATGGGGATTTTCCAGGGGTCGGTGGAGGAGGGGTAATGCTACAAAGGGTTTTCAGGGGTCAGTGGAGGAGCGGTAATGTTATGGGGGGATTTCAGGGGTCGGTGGAGGTGGGGTAATGCTATGAGGGGATTTCAGGCATTGGTGGAGGAGAGGTAATCCTATGGGGGGTTTTCAGGGGTCGGCCTTGGACCCTTAGTTCCAGTGAAGGGAAATCTGCTTCGGCAGACAAGACATTGTGGACAATTATATGGCGACAGCTTTGTGGGAATAGTTCGGGGAAGACCCTTTTTTGCTCCCCTTGTACTACGCCCAATGCACAAGCTCCATAAAGACATGGTGGGGGGAGTCTGGAAGAACCTGACCGGCTGCACAGAGTCCCGACCTCAACCCCATCCAACATCAGAGCAGAGACTGCGAGCCCGGCCATCTCCTCCAACATCTGGGTCTGACCTCACAAATGTTCTTCTGGACGAAGGAGCAAAAATATCCACACACACCCTCCAAAATCTTGTAGAAATCATTCCCAAAAGAGCAAAAGGGGAACAACTCGATATAAATACCTATGGGAGGTCATAGAAGCTCCTGGAGGTGGAATGTACATTTGTCCATATAGTGCATTTCTGCAGCATGCATTGTCTTGCATTACCACCTCTTCACCAGTAGATGTCACTGCTGTTCTTTTTCTCACTTTTCACTTTCAGGTAATTTAATAATAATAATATTGCGCGTTTCCTGAGATTGGCGCATTTGTCACTATTTCATTTCAGACGCTCTCCCCGGCTGGGAGCGATGGAGTCTAGGATGATTACATGCTAGGAAGACCTATTCTCACTTCTTCTGCATTGAAGATGCACGGCTTATATAAATGTAGATTTCATTGCTGATTTTTATATTAGGTTTCACTCCTTTAAATGACAGGAGACAAATACCCCGGTAATAATATGCATATAAATATACAGCAGATATGGAGAAGTCACACATATATGAGATAGACTGACAGATATGTAGATAGATATGAGAGGGCTAGGAATTATACAGATGGATAGATAGATAGATAGATAGATAGATAGATAGATAGATAGACAGACAGATAATAGATCGATATGAAACAAATATGAGCTAGATTGATAAATATATGACTAGATAGGTAAGATCAAAGCTCGAAAAGCCTTGCCCACAGGCACCAAAGTGATTAAGAGACAATTAATCCGCAGCATAAAGGTTAAATAGGATGTAGAACACCGTGTTATGTGTAATCAGTGCAGTAATCTCAATTGTGGTAACTACTAGCGGTGCAAATAAAGACTTCAACAGAATCAAGTGAAAACTATAAGTGCTGGGGGTAAACGACTATGTCTGGAGGGGGTCCCACCATTGGCAGCAGGGAGGGAATCCCAACCTGGGTAAGGAGGAGAATACTAAGCTGTGCGGCCTTCGTCAGGGTGATCGTTCGACTGAGATTTAGGAGTTTAGGAGGTGGGCTACAGATACGGAGTGCACGATCCGGATTTCTGTAGCCAGTTTTGTCAAGGGTTATTAGAGCAGCTGAAGGACGCCTTGGTCTTTTATGAAACCCCAGTGTCTCTGGCTATATGCATAGAGAGACGCCTAAGAGAGAGATCTAGGGGCCCCCACTATTTTAGGACGTACTATCACATGATGTATCGTCCTCCTCTGATACTTTGGATACAGCTACTCCTGGGTTTATGTCTGGGGACGAACCCATGCAATTACGGGGAGCTACACTTGGATCCGCTTTTAAGCATACTGGTAATAGGAAGGGAGTGTGTTTTTTCTGCGTATTTTTTGAGTATGTCCATACATTCAACGGCAAAAAGAGGGACCTTTAATTCCCATCTGACTCTTGGACGGGTGAAAGGAGAGTCAGAAAATGTGCATTTGTCTTTTACTGGTACTACCCGATTTCTCCTGGCTGCTGAAGTGGCGCTAGAGTCAAAAACTGTGGGGATTGAGGTGCTTATCGACAGCGGGGCTGGGGTGAACCTGATTGATGCTCAGTTTGTCTGTGTGCACGGGTTGTCACCCGTGCTATGTGCTATTGATTCTGCACCTCTAGCTCAGAAGTGTTTATCTTAAGTGGTGCATGATATCAGATTAAGAATGGGTGACTTTCTTTTTTTTTTTTTTTTTGTATATGTGCTGCCGAAGCAAGCACGAGTGGGTGACTTTCATCAATAATTAATTTTGTGTTTTGTTTTGGAGGGTCTCCCTGCACCAGTGGTTCTGGGTTTACCGTGGTTAAGCAAGCACAATCCAACCATCGATTGGCAAGCGAGACAGATTCTGGATTGGGGTGATTATTGCATTAACAATTGTCTGAATACATGTTTTTTCTGTTTTAACTACTAGGACATTGCCCTCTTTTATATCTGATTTTGCCGACATGTTTTCTCAGAGTGGATGCCAGGATTTACCTCTGCATCGGGGATATGATTGTCCTATCAACCTTATTCCCGGAGCTAAATTGCCAAAATCTAGGTTGTATAACCTTTCTGAACCTGAAAGACTGGCCATGAGGGAGTATATTACCGAGAGTTTGGCTGAAGGACACATAAGACCTTCCAAGTCTCCAGTGGCAGCAGGGTTCTTTTTTGTTAAAAAAAAGGACGGAGGTCTTCGGCCCCGTCTGGATTTCCGTGAACTCAATCGGATTTCTGTCCATGATCCTTAACCTCTTCCTTTGATTCCCGATTTGTTTAACCAGATTATTGGTGCCAAGATGTTCTCCAAGTTGGATTTAAGGGGGGCATATAATCTGGTTAGGATCAAGGAAGAGGATGAATGGAAGACGACTTTTAATACTCCCCAGGGGCACTTTGAGAACCTGGTCATGCCTTTCGGGTTGACCAATGCTCCTGCGGTTTTCCAGAATTTTGTGAATTACATTTTTTACCACCTTGTGGGGAGGTTTGTAGTCGTGTATTTGGATGACATTCTGATTTATTCTCCAAACTTGTAAACACATCAGGGTCACGTTAGACAAGTGTTACAGATCCTAAAGGACAATAAATTGCACGCAAAATTAGAGAAGTGTGTTTTTGCTGTACACGAGGTGCAGTTTTTGGGCTACCTGCTGTCATCTTTAGGTTTTCAAATGGATCCAGAGAAAGTCCGTGCTGTATTGGACTGGTATCGACCCTAAAATCTGAAGGCTCTTATGCGGTTTTGGGGGTTCACCAACTATTACCGAAAATGTATTCAGAATTATTCGACAATAGTAAAACCCTTAACTGACATGACTAAGAAAGGGACAGATGTCTCAGTGTGGTCTGATTCGACGTTGCAAGCCTTTTCTGCAATTAAGGAATGCTTCTCTTCTGCCCCTATATTGGTGCAGCCGGATGTATCACAACCATTCATTGTGGAAGTGGACGCCTCCGAAGTAGGGGTAGGAGCAGTTTTATCGCAGGTCCCGTCACCTGGTAAATGGCGTCCATGTGCCTTTTTCTCTAACAAACTCTCTTCCGTAGAGAGAAATTATGATGTGGCTAACAGAGTTACTGGCCATTAAGTTGGCTTTTGAGGAATGGTGTGGAAGGGGCGATTCATCCGATCACGGTGTTTACAGATCACAAAAACCTGGCTAACCTGGAGTCAGTTAAACGACTGAACCCGAAACAAGCCAGATGGTCTTTGTTTTTCACCAAATTCAATTTCATTGTCAGCTATCATCCTAGGGTTAAGAACGTCAAGACAGATGCACTGTCACGTAGTTTTCCTGGAGGCAGTGATTTTGAAAATCCGAGTCCTATACTGTCGGAAGGGGTGGTGATATCTGCTCTTTACCCTGACCTAGAGGTGAAGGTGTTAGAGGCCCAAGGAGACAAACCGGATTCTTGTCCCTCTGGTAAACTGTTTGTGCCATTGGAATTGCGTCACAAGGTGTTTGAGGAACATCACTGTACTGTTCTTACGGGACACCCTGGGAGTAGATCCACTGCCGACCTAATCTCTCGTAGATTCTGGTGGCCAGGGTTGCGTTGGTGTGTTGAGAAGCCTGTAGTACCTGTGCATGTGCTAAGGTGACACATACTCGGCCTTCTGGATCTCTACTTCCGTTGCCCATCCCGTCCGTCTAGACTATGGACTCACTTATCCATGGATTTTATCACTGATCTGCCTAATTCTTCAGGAAAGACAGTTATTCTGGTGGTAGTTGATCGCTTTAGTAAAATGGTGCACTTTATAGTGTTGCCGGGCCTACCTAATGCTAAAACACTTGCACAAGTGTTTGTTGACAACATTGTGAAACTCCATGGCTTTCCCTCTGACGTGGTTCCTATGGGCAACAAGTATAAACGTGTGGCTGACAGGAAACGTATAAATGGTCTGGACCTAAGAGTGGGTGATTCTGGGTGGCTGTCCACAAGAAACATTAAGTTGAAGGTATCTTCTTGGAAGTTGGGTCCAAGGTTTATTGGTCCATATAAGATCACTGCCATTATTAATCCTGTAGCTTTTCATCTTGAACTTCTTCAGGCCCTGAAAATTCATAATGTGTTTCACAAATCTTTGTTGAAGAGATATGTTGAGCTTTTGGAGAAGTCTTCCTTGCCACCCGCTCTTGTCATGGTGGATGGTAGTTTGGAATTTTAGATCTCTTCAGTATCTAGTTCACTGGAAGAGTTATGGACCAGACGAGAGGCTGTGGGTACCGGCATCTGACATGAATGCCAGTCGTTTAGTGAAAGCTTTTCACAGGTCTCACCCAGATAAGGTCGGTGCTGGGTGCCCGGAGGTCACCTGTAGAAGGGGGGTACTGTCACGGATGTTCCCGCAACAGGTGGCAGGAGATCAGTGAGACTGGGAACACGTGGTCTGATCTGACAGGTTTTCCTTGTGGATCAATAGACTTCTGTGTTGTTTCTGGTAATGGCCACACCGCTTACCTCAGGTGTTGCTAATGTGATCATTTAACCTTCCTTATTTATTGTTGCTTCTCTCATAATGCTGTGTGGTTTATAGCTTCAGTTTCAGTTGTGGATAGCTGGTGTGTGGATCTCGGCGGAGTTCCTGGTGCTTCCATTGCTCCTTTTAAGTTAAGTCTTTCCTTTCCCTTTTTGTATTTTGTTTGGGTCCTGTGTGTTGCATTTCCCTATTGTTTGTATTAGGCCTAAAGGAGACTCCTGTTCGTCCTTCCTTTTGGAGGAACAGGTAGTCTCGTCCCTGCCATTAGTACCAGGGTCCTATACACCTAACCCTGGGGTCTGTTCATACTGGTAGTCAGTCAGGATTTTGGTTAGGGTTTAACTAGGAGGAGTCCATCTTCCTTCCCAAGTTCTCAGGCATAATTCCCTGTTCCCCCCTTCCCTCTTGTGCTCGGTGTGGTGTTTTCCTCCCACACCGAAGCGTGACAGCTGGTGGAAGCAAATATGGCAGAGCTGTATGTAGATAGAATGGAACTTTTCATTCCATTCTAACCCCCCTATCTGGAGGAGTGGGAGACTCCCACTTACTGCAGGAAGGGTGGGGATCAGTTCGAGTTAGTCTAGCTTACCCCCTGCTAGGGGAAGGAGGGTGTGCTGGGCACATTTCTGCCGGATGTGCCCAGGCAAGCCAAGCCAGCCAGAGCACCGTCAGCTATGCTGGATGTGGAGGCCACAGTTTAGAGCCTCAGGAGCCAGGAGGAGAGTTCCCTGGCACAATTAAGAGACAGACTACAAAGAGAGAAGTTGCAGTATAAAGAAGAGGCTAAGTTATACAGCAAGCCTGTCAGCACAGCAGAGCCAGAGAGTGAAAGATATAGCAGAGTTGAGTTTGCCTGCCAGAGTTTTAATGCTAAAGTCTGCTTGGGACAAAGACAAAGTTGGAAGATTGTGTCTGATGAAAGTTTATCAACGTAAAGCTGTTATTCACCTTCATCACAAGGTCTGGACTCACTTATTTCCTCAAGTTCCTCAACTATTCCCCCCTATTTGTCTGCTTCGGAGCCAACGCCTGGGGTCCAACCGTATCCAGGTAGGAGCACCGTGACACTCAGGCCACCCTATACCACTCGTCCATTCCTACACCTGGGTACCAACCCCTCCAATAGGGCCCCAGGTGGCGGCCCGCTGCAGACTGTTCCTTCTGAGTTCTGTCAGCTGACAGCTCAAGTGAAGCCTTATCCCTGATCTCCAGTCCTGACCTTATAAACACTCATTATAGCTTAACTTCTTATTAGAATATGGCTTAAATGACTGTTTATGTGGTCAGTAGATCATACATTAGTCTTCACATGAGCTTTCAGCTGATGGGACTCAGCAGAGACAGTTTGCAAATATATTGATTTTTAACCACATGTATCGCAAAAACTGATGAAAATTCTTAATAAAGATCAATTGTAAAAAAAATTATTTTTAGCCCAAAATGAGTAAAATGCAATCATGAAAAAATTTCCCTGAAGGTGTCCATAGCCTTTATGGGACATCTCATGTAATCTCTAAGATACCACTCATGATGACTCATCCTAGACCACCCTCCTGGCTATCAGCAGCTGAATAAGGCCTCTTTCACACTTGCGTTGTGAAGATCCAGCGTGCACTTCCGTCGCCGGAATGCACGCCGGATCCAGCACAACGAAAGTGAACTGAAAGCATTTGAAGACTGATCAGTCTTCAAAATGCTTTCAGTGTTACTATGGCAGCCAGGACGCTACTAGCGCCCTGGTTGCCATAGTAGCAGTGGGAGGAGCGGCATGCTACATTCGCGTGGCTTCCGGGCGCTCTGAATGACGCCAGAGCGCCCCACGCCGCATGGATCACGTGATCCATGCGATCACGTGATCTATGCACTGTGGCGCCCTGACGTCATCCTGAGCGCCCCGGAGCCGCACGGAATGTAAGCATGCCGCTCCCAGCTCCTCTACTTTACTATGGCAACCAGGAATTTAGCGCCCTGGCTGCCATAGTAACTATTGACAAAAGCTAAACGTCGGATCCGGCGATGTGCGGAAACGACGTTTAGCTAAAGCCTGATCCGACTAATGCCTTTCAATGGGCATTAATTCCGATCCGCCCTTCCGGCATGTTAGGATTTTTGGCCGGAGCAAAAAGCGCAGCATGCTGCGGATTTTGCTGCGGCCAAAAAACGTGTCAGTACTGAACTAAAGACATCCTGATGCATCCTGAACGGATTTCTCTCCATTCAGGATGCATGGGGATAATCCTGATGAGTAGCTTTCCGTCCTAGAGACCCGAGGACGGATCTCTAGGACGGAAAGCTAAAACGCTAGTGTGAAAGAGGCCTAAGAAAAAGAGTTTATCATGAAGAGACAGCTATTGAATCTTAGAAGATTGTTATGAAATGTTGGTTTGGTGTGATGGTCGTCCCTAGCACTGACTATAGAGTCCAAAAATTGTACCCAGGTATCTGAATGTACCAATATTAAACCTTATTTATGGATCTATATTATTGAGATTATCACTTGACTGAGGTGGTGGGATACATAAACGAACATATTCTCCTAGTATGCCAATAAGGTATTGGTGTAAGTGGGCGCCGTGCTGGACCCCATTGCGGTTCCTTGCACCTTAATAAAGAATTCATCTCTGAAGGCAAAATCTCCTTGCACTCATAAGAGAACCGACAATCATCTAGGCATCTCCGGACAACCTCTAACCCTCTGTTATGATCAATGGAAGTGTAAAGACTGGTTGAATTTCCCTAGGTGGTACAACAATATCACAATATCACACAGTTTATCAAGAAAATCTTTTATGTCGCATATTACGATCTTGTATGTATCCAAAACACCTTGCGCAGGAAAACGGCAATTAGAAAAAAGTCCTGACCAGAGACAATGGGTCACCAAGAGGATTATCTAGAGACTTAGGAATTTTAGGTAACAGCTACATGATGGGTGTCTTAGGCTGATTTTCATAAAAAAAAGACCGCGCTGCCTATTCAAAACGGGTTGTCTTTCTTTCTTCCACCATTCAAGGAAAAATATTTCCTAGGACTGAAAAATTGCACTTATAGGGTAGCACTGTTTAGAAACAATTCCGCTGAAAGGAGTACTACATACTCACAGCAGCAGACTTGATTCTTAGGCGTATCTCATTAACTCAGCTCCATTCACCTTCACTCCACCTGGAACGCCGAGAAGCAGAAAGGGATCTAACAGGTAGCAGATAATATGCGAACTGCAGCACACAGATTTGTTGGATGCAATTTTGGTGTTTTATTGGTGTGATATCGTACAAATATTCGTGATCCATTCCTGAAAATGATGGCGACCTAATGTTTCTTTCCAGACGGACCTTCTTCAGCGGTCTTATTATCTGTTAGATATGGTGGAGGAGGTCTGGGTTGGATCTAACAGGTAGCAGAGTCCAGGAATACAGATACGAGTCAGAAACACAAGCGGATATCAGGAACCTTAGCAGGACACAAGGACCTTGACACGGAGGCATCTGGGAAGGAGGCTGAGCCACTTATATATGTGCTGGAGAGCTAGGACTGGTCAGCGAGGTCACATGACCTACCCCATAAAGTCCAGGAAGTGACGCGAGCGGCCCTTAAAGAAGTGCTGCAGGAAACAAACAGCAAGCATGCTGTGTCCAGGGCTGAGAGGAAACTGTGGAGCGGATCCAGAACAACAGCACCCACACAGACAGAGCCCAGGACTGCAGCGGTGAATGGGAAGCCCCAGCCGCAGATCATCGCTGAACACGGCGCCCGGGACCGTGGTGGTAAGCAGGGGAACAGCTGGGGAACAGCTGCCTAACATTAAATAAAGCAATACAAAACATACAGGGTAAGGCAACTTGCAGACCTACGGCACTACGATCCGACCATCTGATCCAGCAGAGAATGCAAGGAATTGGCCGGACACAAACTGCAGCAGTTTGTGTCCTGCTGATTCTATCAATTTTTGCCAGATTTTGGCGGGATCTCTGCCGAACCCCTTTAATAGTTAATGGGGCCAGTGGGTTTTCCGTCTTCATCCAGCAGTGTCGGAACCAGTGAATCACTAACGCAGATGTGTGGCTAATACAGAGCCACATACCTTTTACATCCAGTGACGTCTCCTTTAATGTAGACGTTTTCGAACTTCTCGTGCCTCATCTTCTCCTCTCAGACCAGACCGCCATGATGATATCTTTCGGCCATCTCTCGTCTCTGCAGAGTGTAACAAACAGATATCTTGGTTTTCTCCTTTTCCATCATCCTCCCACCTTCTGAACACCCATCCTGCCGCCCCATACTCTGCCCAAGGTGCTCCCCAATATTATACTGCAAAATACTAGTACCACAGAGATAGTGTCTTCTTCAGTAATTATTGGCACACGGTGCTCTAAAAAATAACTGCACCCAGCAAATAGTGTCCCTGACACTAATAGTGTAAACATAATGACCCCAAAAATAATTGTGCTAAACTGATACTGTGCCACGTGCCCCCACAGTAATAGTGCTCCGCAAAGTCCCACCAATAGTAATAATTCTCTGCCAGAGCACACCTAGTAAAAATAGTGCCCCTACAGTGCCCCCAACAGGACTAATGTCCCCACTGCGCCCAGAAATAATAATGCTCCCCATAGTCCCCCAGTTATAATAAAGCCCACCTTAATGGCCCCCAGTAGTAAAAATTCTCTTTATAATACGTGACAGTAGAAAAATGTCACCTAAAATGAGCATCAGTACAAAAAATGCCCCCTTATAGTACGTGCCAGTGCAAAAATACCCCTTATAATGTGCTCCAATACATAAAATGCCCTGTTGTGTGGCAGTAAAAAAATACCCCCTCTTAATGCTCCCAGAAGAGCCAATGTTCACATAGTTCCCCCATAATGTGTGCCAATGCCCCCTACTGTGTGCCAGTACAAAACAAAATCATTCTTAGTGCCCCCAATTGAGCTTAGGTGCCCATAGAGCCCCTATAATTTGTGCCAGTATAAATGACTCCTATATAGTGCCCCCAGTAGATGCCCCCATAGTGCTCCTCCCCCGTTTCCATAGTTCTCCCCATTATGTGCCAGTATAAAATGCCCCTATATAGTGCCCCAGTAGATGCCCCCATAGTGCTCCTCCCCATACTGGGCAACAGCATAGCGTAAAGTAAAAAAATAAACACGTATACTTACCTCCATGCCTCTTCCAGCCTGTGTCCTGCACAGTACACTGCGTGGCTCAGGCGCTGTAATGACGACATCGCGCCATCTGTATCGGCAGAGGAACCGGCAAGGGATGCCTCTTCCCAGCCATGCTGCAGCAACTATCGCAGCACCCACCCACAATGGAAGCGCTCATTTACCTTGGCCCTGCCCCGCCGGTTATAAAGGGCCCCCTCTCCCGCTGGGCCACTGTGCACCCGCCCTGGATAGATAGAATCTCCCCTCTTTGATATCCATTTAACCTAATAATATCCCCTTTAACAGAGTTTTGCTGCCAGTGCTGCACGTTTGGGCCCTTACAGTCTGGGCCCCTGGGTGCCTATCTGCTGGGTCAGTCCAATTATGTTAGCAGCTAACAGGTTAAATAGAACGTTGTTGTTTTCCTCTCATTTCACCTGTCTTTGACTATTCACTTTTTTCCTTTTTTTTTCACTCGGTCGATGATGACTAATTTTATTACCGCTCCCTGTAACCTTTTTCCTCCACCGCCGCTCACATCGCTCGTTACTTAGCCACAATCATCCCTGAGGCGCTCACAGCTGAGGACAGGAGATCTATGCTCCCACATCACCGGCGTAATCCGAAAAGATTGCTCCAATGTGGGAACTGACGCCACGGACACAACAGGAACCCATTTATTATCGGATTCAGCCGTAAGCGCCCGAAAAGACTGATAAATGTCCAAAATGAGAAATGACATCACGAGCGGGTGGGCAATTTAAAGGAACGGTCCAGTCATCACATGAGGCGTCACTGATGGACCCCAGCGGGACAGCAAAGAAGGTCAAGCTTGGAAATTTCAATCAAAAATATTTCTCTTTTTCTGTTATGTCCCATAATATGTCACTCCAAAATACCGTTTTATAAACCGTCCTTACAGTGGGAGGAGCTTAGTTGTCACTGGACTGCACAGGCCGACCGAGCAGAATCTGATACTTACTTAATGGAGCCACAAGTTGCTACAATGTAGAAACCATAGTGTTACAGGGCATCTAGCGTTTGTGTCACATTCGAGGGCGTATTTATTGATTGGGTGGGGGTAGCCAACTCTAAAGTCTGTGCATGTAAATAGAGGGACATAGCTGCCCTCGCACAGCTCCAGGGGTGCAGCCTACTACGAAGGGATGGGAAGGGGCAGGATTTGTGCAAATTTTACCCAAAGCGGACTTTTTTTTGCACTTTTTGGTTTTGGTCAAGGGGTAAGGCTTAAAGTGTTTTTTACAGGAGTACCACATTGATGACCTAGCCTCGGGATCAATATCTGATCTGTGGGGATCTGACTCCCGGCCTCCCCACCGATCAGCTCTTTGTAGAGCACAGCGCCATAAATTATATAGTGGCTGTGCTTGGTATTGCAGCCAAGGACCATTTGAGGTCATTGGCCTAGAAAACGGTCGCTGAGCTCACGGAGCGCCAATCGACAAGGGGTATTGGACCCCCACCGATCAGATATTGATGACCTATCCTGAGGACATCAATATTCTACTCCAGGACCACCCTGTCTGTAACAGGACCTCTAACCTACCATGCAGCATTTATAGTACTAGCCCAATCCTCTAGGGGCCCAGGGCCAGAACTACTGCCCACCCATAGCGAAAACTAGATTTGTGACATGTATCGATCTGTCCGCAAGTGTAACGAGGTCTAATAATAATTAAGACCCCTCTAAGCCTCAGTATATACAGTGACCCCGATTTATTTTCTTTCTTCATATTCTAGACAAACCCTCCTTTAATTTTAAGGGGTTGTCCTATGAAAAATATTCAACATTTTTCAAACCAGCACCTGGATCTGCACTACTTTTGTGATTGCATAGTAACATAGTATAAAAGACCGAAAAAAGACATTTCTCCATCCAGTTCGGCCTGTTTCCTACAAGTTGATCCAGAGAAAGGCAAAAAACCCTGTGAGGCAGAAGCCAATTTTCCTCACTTAAGGGGAAAAAATTCCTTCCCGACTCCAATCAGGCATCAGAATAACTCCCTGGATCAGCGACCCCTCTCTAGTAGCTGTAGCCTGTAATATTATTACACTCCAGAAATACATCCAGGCCCCTCCTGAATTCCTTTATTGTACTCACCATCACCACCTCCTCAGGCAGAGAGCTCCATAGTCTCACTGCTCTTACCGTAAAGAGTCCATAGTCTCACTGCTCTTACCGTAAAGAATCCTCTTCTATGTTTGTGTACAAACCTTCTTTCCTCCAGACGCAGAGGATGTCCCCTCGTCACAGTCACAGTCCTGGGGATAAATAGATGATGGGAGAGATCTTTGTACTGACCCCTGATATATTTATACATAGTTATTAGATCTCCCCTCAGTCGTCTTTTTTCTAGAGTGAATAACCCTAATTTTGATAACTTTTCAGGGTACTGTAGATGCCCCATTCCAGTTATTACTTTAGTTGCCCTCCTCTGAACCCTCTCCAGCTCTGCTATGTCTGCCTTGTTCACAGGAGCCTAGAACTGTACACAGTCCTCCATGTGTGGTCTGACCAGTGATTTGTAAAGTGGTAGGACTATGGTCTCATCACGGGCGGCTATGCCCCTTTTGATGCAACCCATTATCTTGTTGGCCTTGGCAGCAGCTGCCTGACACTGGTTTTTACAGCTTAATTTGCTGTTTATTAAAATTCCTAGATCTTTTTCCATGTCAGTGTTACCGAGTGTTTTACCATTTAATATGTACGGGTGACTTGCATTATTCCTTCCCATGTGCATAACTTTACATTTGTCAGTGTTAAACCTCATCTGCCACTTCTCTGCCCAAGCCCCCAATCTATCCAGATCCCTCTGTAGCAGAAAACTGTCCTCTTCAGTGTTAATTACTTTACACAGTTTAGTGTCATCTGAAAAAATAGATATTTTACTGTGCAGGCCTTCTACAAGACCATTAATAAATATATTGAAGAGAATAGGGCCCAATACTGACCACTGAGGTACCCCACTAGTGACAGTGCCCCCTCCAGTACTGACCCCTGATGTACCCCACTAGTGACAGTGACCCCTCCAGTACTGACCCCTGAGGCAGTGGCGGATCCAGGGGGGGGGGGGGCAACGGGGCAATTGCCCCCCCCGATATTGTGGCAGGCTGGCAGCACCGGCGGCAGTGACAGGAGATGAACGCTTCCACTGTGGAAGCGTTCATCTCCATAGTGATCTGTATCGCCGTCCTCTGGACAGCGATACAGATCGCTGTGCAGTGCGGCAGGGGAGGGAGAGGCGTCTCCCTCCCCTGCTCCTCTGATAGGCTGCCGGCCTCGTGCCGACAGCCTATCAGAGCGGTTCAGGCGGCGCGATGACGTCATTGCGCCGCCTGAGCAGAGGACAGAACAGGACACAGGCCGGAAGAGGCCTGCATCCAGCGCTGCAAGGAGGTAAGTAGGGAGGGAGGGGGAAAAGAAGCCTGCACATGATTTTGGGGGAGGGGGAGGGAAGGAGCCTGCACATGATTTTGGGGGTGGGGGAGGGGGAGGAGAAGCCTGCACATGATTTTGGGGGGAAGGAGCCTGCACATGATTTTGGGGAAGCCTGCACATGATTTTTGGGGGAGGGGGGAAGGAGCCTGCACATGATTTTGGGGGAGGGGGAGGAGCCTGCACATGATTTTGGGGGAGCCTGCACATGATAGTGGGGGGAGGGGGGGGGAAGGAGCCTGCACATGATTTTGGGGGGGGGGGGGAAGGAGCCTGCACATGATTTTGGGGGGAGGGGAGGGGGGGGGAAGGAGCCTGCACATTATTTTGGGGGGAGGAGCCTGCACATGATTTGGGGGGCCTGGGGAAAGGAGCCTGCAAATAATTTTGGGGGAAGGGGGATGGGTGGGGAAAGGAGCCTGCACATGATTGGGGGGAGGGGGAGGGGGGGGGGAGAGGAGACTCCGGGGGGCACTATGGGGACATTACTGATGTATATTATATGGGGGTAGTAGGATAATTTGTCCGGAATATGGGAGGATGATGGAAAAGTAGTAACTGAGATTTATTTTGTTGTCAAACTGCAGAGACGAGAAATGGCTGAAAAATGGTGGTCTGGTCTGAAGGTCTGAAAGGAGAAGATGAGGAAAGAGAACATCTACATCACAGGAGACGTCACTGGATGGAAGAGGTAAGTGGGGCTGTTTTTCTGTAGTGATGGGAGCTGGGGCGTATCAATCGCCCAAAGTGCCCCTCCCGAGACCAGGCTCTGGATCCGCCAGTGCCCTGAGGTACCCCACTAGTGACAGTGACCCCTCCAGTACTGACCCCTGAGGTACCCCACTAGTGACAGTGACCCCTCCAGTACTGACGCCTGAGGTACCGCACTAGTGACAGTGCCCCCTCCAGTACTGACCCCTGAGGTACCCCACTAGTGACAGTGACCCCTCCAGTGCTGACCCCTGAGGTACCCCACTAGTGACAGTGCTCCCTCCAGTACTGACCCCTGAGGTACCCCACTAGTGACAGTTACCCCTCCAGTACTGACCCCTGAGGTACCCCACTAGTGACAGTTGCCCAATCTGAGTGTGTACCGTTAATAACCACCCTCTGTTTTCTGTCACTCAGCCAGTTACTTACCCACTTACAGACATTTTCTCCCAGTCCGAGCATTCTCATTTTATATACTAACCTTTTATGAGGTACGGTGTCAAATGCTTTGGAGAAGTCCAGATATACGACATCCATGTAATTAAAAATGTATTATTGCCACTGGGTTATTAACTGTATTCTTTCTGTATAGCGCCACCTGCTGTTTCCTCACTGAGATGGAAGCACATGCTCAGTTCCATCCTTTCACTGCTACTGGCTGCAGCCCACTGAGAAAGGACATGCCCCCTGAGCTGTCAGATTGATATCAATCTAGCAATTGGAGCAATGAATGGGTAGGTCTCTGGATCCATGTGAGGTAGACGGGTGGTTCTAGGGGTTTCATGAGATAACCCCTTTAACCCCTTAAGGACCGGAGGTTTTTTATTTTTTGAGTTTTCGTTTTGTGCTCCCTGCCTGTCCAGAGACATTACTTTTTTATTTTTCGGTTCACATAGCCATATAAGGGTTTGTTTTTTGCGAGACAAGTTGTACTTTCCAACGACACCATTTAATATTGCATATGATGTAGTGGGAAGCAGGGAAAAAATTCCAAATGGGGCGAAATTGCAAAAAAAAAGCAATTCCACCACAGTTTTGCGGGTTTTTAAATTCCGACATTCGACATGCAATAAAACTGACCAGTTACTTTTACTCTACAGGTCAGTACGAATCCGGCGATATCCTATATGTATAGGTTTTCTTGCGTTTTGATAGTGAAAAAAAAATTCAAAAGTGGGAAAAAATTAGTTTTACTTTTTTATCACCATGTTTTATACGCCATTTAGACGCTTTTTTTTGTTTTGCTGTTTGACGTATGGGGGAATATTTTTTTTATATTTTTGTAGTATGGGCGTTTTCGCACATTGCGACACCCATGATGTGTATTTTCTTAGTTTTTTTATTTTTATTTTAGCAAAAGGGGGGTGATTTAAACTTTTATGGTTTTTTTATAAAAAAATGTTTTACTTTTTCGTTTTTTACACTTCTATATAGTTCCCATAAGGAACTATAACTTACGATCATTTGGTTGCGATTATCATACATTCCAATGCAATAGCATTGGAATGTATAAAAAAAATCGCATATCTCCTATGAAGCCTTTTACAGGCTGTGGCTCCATAGGAAATACTACAGAGCAGCCTGGGTTTCATTCATAGAGACCCCGGCTACTACAGGCGCGCTCCGGCTCCTCCGATCGCCACACGGGGGAGCCGGAGCGCAAACCGAAAGTAAAACTGGATTGACCACGGCATCTGAGGGGTTAAATGTCCGCGGTCGGCATTGCTGCCGGTCGCGGACATTAGCCGCAGGTGTCTGCTACAAGAACCATGTGGACACCCGCGGGTAAGGCACCCGCATGAAGCAGGAGCGGGCGCCATCTTTAAATATACGCCCTGCGTCCTTAAGAGGTTAAATTGTTCATCTCTGGACCCTCCTTAGTTCTGGTGCCAAATGTATGGTTTCATCAGTGATTTATGGAGGGGTAAAACTATGTAGTCATCATGTCTTAATTGCTTTTGCAGCAGCTGCCTGGCACTGGTTGCTCGAGATGGTCTTAATATCCACTTACAGACTCACCAACATTAGAGGCACTGTAGCAAGTCAACTCCTTGACTCACGATCTCCGTCTTGTGTGATTTTCAAAATCGTTTTTTAATGGTTCAAAAATTTTCCAAAAATTGGACGCATCTTTAAACACATGTCTTTAGATAAAAATATAGCATGGACTCAGCCCGGATGATGATATTAGAATGCCTGATACATGCCCTCACTGCTCGTACATGGAAAACATTCCCTTCATTATCATGTTCATTAAGTGCATTAATATCGCGGCGATCCGACCGTCAACCTCGGGCTTTTCATTTAATCTTGTCGTTAATGCATCTAAAGGTTTAATCCAATAAGTAACAAATCCGCAAAGTGCCTTACGAGCCTCTCCCTGGAGTATTGGCGGGTGACTCATTCCTCCATGGCTGCTTATTCTAATCAGGTTAACGTCTTCTTCAGTCAATGACAATAATGGAATCAGTTGCCTATTCAGAACGATTCCTTTTATTACAGTTCTGTGGCGACGCGACCCGAGAAACAACAAAGAGCGGTTCATTAAAATTTCCAGGGCAGCGCAGTCATCTCGTGGCCTCGTTACATTCCAGTTTGCAAATATTTTAGTACATTTTTATTTATTTATTTTTCAATAAAATGGTTTGACGGTAAAATGATTTAGATTTGCTTTCCTGAAAAAAATAATGTAGTGAGAAGTCTTAAAGGGAAATAAATGGGGGGGGGGGCTACATTTTGGTGTCTGGGGTCTGAATTAGTGGGACTGATTTGGGGTCTGAATTACAGAATCTGGTCTGAGTTTTCTGGGGTCTGAATATTTGGGTTCAGAGTCTAAATTCATGGATATAGAGTCTACATTAAGGGGTCTGGTCTCTAGTCTGAGTTATGATGGTATAAACGGGTCTATGGTCTGAATTGGAATTTGATCTGGGGTCTGAATTATGAATTTTGGGTTTTGAATTATGTTGTCTGGGGTTTGATTTACGGATGCTGTTCTGAGGTCTAAATTATGGAGTCTGAGGTCTGAATTAAGGACTCTGCTCAGGGGTGCACCTATCCTTTCTGCTTCCTGAGGCAAAAACTGAAATGGTGTCCCTCCTCCACCATCATGCCAAATTCTCAACCTAACCTCTTCCCTCTTAAAATTACAACAACAATAGCAACAGATTTTAAGTGCAATCTTCTGGCACCAGTAAGGAATATGGCGGCAGGTTGGTTGGCTGCAGTTTAGCACTAGTATTGTTCTTGGTGACGGGTGTCTTAGCTGTAGTCCCTTACCTCAAAGCAGCGTCTTTACATGCTGGATGTAGCTGTTTACTCTGTTGTCTGTCTTCTCAATGATTCACTTGAGTCATGATCAAATTAGCCTCACTGGAGAACCTCTTTAGGAGCAGGAGCTCAAACTTGTGCTTCCTCTCCACTCTGTGGTTTACAGGAACTCCCCCCTCCTGGCAGAAAGCAGGACCAGCCCACTCCTACCCAGAGGAGAAGAACGGGGTAGTTAACCCTGTTTCTGCCAAACTTTCTGCAATCCATTCCTTGCTGGTAAGTACATCCAGAAGCATACAATAAAATACAAAAAATAAAAATAACAAAACTGTACAATTGGGGTCTGGGGTCTGAATAATTTCTAATGGGGCCTAAATTATTGGGCATGGGGTCTGAAATTTGTAGGCTGTTCTGGGGTCTGGATTATGGGGTTGCAGCGTCCCACTACAGAGTAGTGGTACATTGCATAGTGCAAAAGAATGTATCTCTGTGTAAAATATGCTCTTACTGTATATGAGTGCACAAGGTATTAACAGGCCATATTCAATGCCATAGTTTTAGTCTGAGCTTAGACTCAGAAGTGAGAGGAGCTAATGCTGACAGCTGACAGTATTGCATGTCCTGGATTCAGGTACCAGCAAGAACAATGCCAGAAAGACTAGAAAACCTACAAAAGCAGGCCAGATGAAAAGAGATTCGAGTGAAAGTCCAGTAAAGATAAACCTTCTGAACAGGATGTATTGGTTCTATAACATATTTGTTCAGGAGTTTGCCTCCGGTGCCTGAGTATACATTCATGTAGTATATCGATGTGGAATAGCACTTGCCAGATCTTGCGGTCTTCCGGAATGCAACAGCCAGCCTGGAGCCCTAGATCCACAGAGGCTCCTGAGTATATAGTGCAAAGGGAGATATCGAAGGCAGCATATCCGGATGAAATCCCTTTATTCTGGGAACTGCTCACATGAAAAAACGTGAATACAAAAATGTGCTACATTTCGGCTCTCACACAGTCTTTGTCAAGCATTCGATATCTCTCTTTGCACTCTTTGAGTATACATTCAAGCAGCTTGATCACCTGCATGAGAAGGACCTAAATCCCACAGAGGATAATCAGTCAGTGAAAAAGGGTGATAAGACATTCTTCAGATACATAAATGAAAAAAGGAAATTAAAAAAAGGAATTACCAAATTAAAAACAAAAGAAGAAAGGTATATGGAAGAGGATAAAGAACTAGCTGACTGCCTCAATGAATACCTATGTTCAGTTTTTACAAAGGAAAATGAAGGAGAAGGACCTCAGTTAGGGAGGAAGACTAATGAATCATTTGATGCATGTGTGTTTACAGAGGAAGAGGTTCTAAGTCAGCTGTCTAAAATTAATACAAATACATCACAGGGGCCTGATGGGATACACCCAAAGCTATTAAAAGAGCTTAGAGGTGTACTAGCAAAACCATTAACAGATTTATTTAACCAATCACTGGTAACAGGAGTCGTCCCAGAAGATTAGAAATTAGCAAACGTTGTGCCAATTCACAAGTAAGGTAGTAGAGAGGAATCGGGCAACTATAGGCCAGTAAGCCTGACATCAATAGTGGGGAAATTAATGGAAACCATACTCAAGGAGAGGATTGTGGAACATCTAAAAACCCATGGGTTGATTGATAAAAAACAGCATGGGTTTACCTCAGAGAGATCATGTCAAACTAATCTTATTGACTTTTTTGAGTGTGTGACTAAAATAATAGATGGCGGAGGTGCAGTAGACATCGCTTATCTGGACTTTAGTAAGGCTTTTGATACTGTCCCACATAGAAGGCTTATCAATAAACGGCAGTCTTTGAGCTTGAGCTCACATATTGTTGAATGGATTAGGCAGTGGCTGAAGGACAGAAAACAGAGGGTTGTAGTCAATGGAGTATATTCAGACCATGGTACTGTTACCAGTGGGGTACCTCAGGGATCTGTTCTGGGACCCATATTGTTTAATATCTTTATCAGCGAAATTGCAGAAGGCCTCAATGGTAAGGAGTGTCTTTTTGCTGATGACACAAAGATTTGTAACAGGGTTGATGTTCCTGGAGGGATACACCAAATAGAAAAGGATTTAGGAAAACTAGAGGAATGGTCAAAAATCTGGCAACTAAAATTTAATGTCGATAAGTGCAAGATAATGCACCTGGGGCGTAAAAACCCAAGAGCACAATATAAAATCGGTGATACAGAACTAACCTCAGTATCTGAGGAAAGGGATTTAGGGGTCATTATATCAGACGACCTAAAGGTGGGCAGACAATGTCATAGAGCAGCAGGTAATGCCAGCAGAATGCATGGGTGTATAGGGAGAGGCACTAACAGTAGAAAGAGGGAGGTGCTCGTGCCGCTCTACAGAGCACTAGGGAGACCTCATTGGGAGTATTGTGTGCAGTACTGGAGACCATATCTGCAGAAGGATATTCAGAGAAGAGCTACTAAACTAGTACATGGATTGCAGGACAAAACTTACAGGAAAGGTAAAGGACCTTAACATATATAGAGGGGATATGATAGAAACTTTTAAATACATAAAGGGAATCATCACGGTAAAAGAGGAGAGAATATTTAAAAGAAGAAAAACTGCTACAAGAGGACATAGTTTTAAATTAGAGGGGCAAAGGTTTAAAATTATTATCAGGAAGTATTACTTTACTGAGAGAGTAGTGGATGCATGGAATAGCCTTCCTGCAGAAGTGGTAGCTGCAAATACAGTGAAGGAGTTTAAGCATGCATGGGATAGGCATAAGGCCATCCTTCATATAAGATAGGGCCTGGGGCTATTCATAGTATTCAGTATATTGGGCAGACTAGATGGGCCAAATCTGCTGACACATTCTATGTTTCTATAATTGTGGATGTGTACTGTAGGTATAGCAACCTGTTCCGAAAAGGTGCAGAGCATAGTCTGACGTTACCAACCCTATTGCTTGCATTAAAGGAGAAGTATTACACCACATGCCCGGATGCCTAAGTACAAGTCAGCTACAGACATGTAGTGTGAAGAAGACAACTTTAGAGAGATTCTCTGCTCTATCAACTACCTGTGTAGCTGTGAAACCTGCAATGTCTGTGGAAAGTGCATTCTGTGTAACAACTGCCAGTTCATTGCATGCTGTGCTGTCGTGATTTGTTTGTATTTGAATTCTTCAGTAAAGAAATGTTCTGCTGCTTAACTGCCTCACCATTGCTTCCTGCGCTGATAGTACACTGCAAAGTGTTGGCGTCACAAACCAGGACACTTCCTCGCACCTCAAAACTACCAACATCAAAGGCACCTCAATTGTCACCAGGTAGGAGAACCCAAGAACCGGACTGTGCCCTGAAGGGAAGAAAGGTGCGCCTTTCCCATCACTTACACAAGCCCAAAGAGCTTCACAACCGTGAGTACTACTACTCCCATCTAGCCACACACTCACACATGCCTCTGCAGCACATTGCAGTGTCTGAATTATAAAGGCTGGTATGGGTCCTAATTTATGGAGTCTGAGGTCTGAATTAGGGGCTTTGGATTAAAGGGTTTACAAATTCTTCAATCGAACCTGAGTTTTCAAAACAGATTTGCATAATGGCTGTGCTCCTTTCTTCTGTGAAGGAACAGTTATGTTTGGACTTCCCTAATGTTTTTTTCAACCATATTATTCCAAGTTTCAACTGCACAGCTAGATGCATTTCACTCAGAAGCAGAGGACGTCTCCCTTCGGTGGAATCTGTCGGCATTGTACTGCTGTGACGTCCTTACTTCTCACTATGTTTGTTTTCAGCTCTGAAGCTCCCAGAACAGATAAGGAGGGATAAATCACACTTACAGAAAGGCAGGAGGCTCCTGTGATGTTCAGAAGCAGTGCAGAAGCAGTCCTTTCATCATGCTTAGACTCTCAGCTAGCTCTGACATGGGGCGGATCTTTCCTGACAACAGGCAGTGAACTGCAACTTAGCTGGAAGTGAGCCCCCTAGTGGTCATGACGTTACAGCTTTTTTCAGGTGGATGCAGACAGTTTTTTTTAAAGAATTGATTTAGAAATGTGCTTTTTACACCATTCACTATTATTATGAAATGAACTTGTGTGACGGTACAGTGACTCTTTAATAAAAGGTACATCATCTGCAGTCACTGTTCTGGGAAGTCTCCTCCTCTTTATTCTCCCCACTGTAAGGTCCTGGTAGGTAGGGCGGTAGACACGGAATATTTGGAAAAAAAACATAGATATTCTAACATCCCCTGCCCACTGGTAAGTCACGCCTCATCAATTCTTGCCCTCAAGCCAACCACACAACAAATCCCAGCCTGTCAGAGACAAAGTATCCCTATGCCATACCAGATGGGACCATAGAAGAGAGAGCAGAGCACTGGATTCTTTCTGTAGAAAAAAAGTAGCGGGTCCAGCATTTAGGTCTTGAATAAAATCATAATTTTTTTATTTCATATATTTTTTGTAAAAATCTAAATATAGCCCACAGCAGGACATCTCCTCCGAACAGTCAAAGTGTTCGGACTGTACTTCGGAATGCATCTTCTGGGATTTGAAATCACAACCTTTTGCATTAGAGGCAAGAATCTTAACCACTGGGCTGTACAACCCAACTATAGGCTGTGATGGAAAAACCTCATAGTAGTTTCTAAAGTAGTAAGGAATATTTACTGATACAGAAACTACTATGAGGTTTTTCCAGCACAGTTTATCATTGGGTTGTATAGCCTGGTGGTTAAGATGCTTGCCTGTATGCAGAAGGTTGTGAGTTCAAATCCCAGCAGAAGCGTTTCTGAAATACAGACTAAATTAGATTTAAATACACTGGGTGTCCTCAAGCACTGACTGCATATATGGACATAGCTATATATGGAGTCAGAGCAGGGACTCCTAAGCGCGAAGAACGCCTGAGCCTGCTCCATCAACACTACTAGCTATATTAACTTGTCAATCCCCAAAGCTTGTTCGAAAGTTGGATCTTGAGTTATAGAGGACTACTTCCGATAGGTGGTACTGGTGAGATGGGTCTCTTCCCTCGGAGATACAGATATGGCCAGCATTAAAGTCATTAATTTAATTTAACTCTGTGCAAAGCTTCTAAAGCTTAAAGAGGTTGACCACTTTCCAATCACTCTTGATCAGTGAGTCTGTGAGATGACTATATGGCACTCACTGATAAAGTCTTTCTTAATATCCTGCGCCTTTCTCTATATTTCCTAATGAATTCTCCATTGTTTGCCAAGCCTTTTGCGCTGTGCAAACTGAATTCCTGTCCATAAAATGGTTGCTGATCATGTGACCAGGAAAATCACTCAATCTCCGCCATTCAAATACACTACACCTGCACTAAATTTCTACATTGCAAGTACAGATGGCAGATGTGGTATATTTGGCTGAGTGATACGTCTGGAATTTCTTTTGCCTGGTCACATGCCCCTTCGTCAGTGGCCATTTTCTGGACAGATCTCAACACAGAACATTTGTCCAACAGGGGGACATGATTTATGAAACAAAGCAAATGGCACAGAAAATCAACCAAGGCTATATTAGTAAGTGCTTTATGGTCATCTTACCTATACATTGCCCAAAAGTAGCCAGAAAGTGGCCAAGCCCTTTGAAGTTGGTATGTTTGGCGCTTGATACATCTGTACCTCTTTGCATGCACATCCACCAAAATGAAATCTACGACAGCTGTGAGCTTCTCTGTCTTCGGTTGTGTCCACTGCCTGACAATATGCGCAAATGAAGATAAATGTGGAGAACCCGCTCGCCACTTTCCGAAAAGACAAAGTTTGTTGAGAGTGGCATTTAATGAGTCAACAAATCTCCCCCAATTGTCAAATGTTGTACGTAGCTCCCATGAAGCAACTAGTGAGGTAATGAGTGGCAGCCCTTACTGTAGGTGAGTTTGGGTACACTTTATCCTCAGGAGCCCTGACAGCAGCATTTTCTCTATGGTTTTGAAGGCGACCCAACCATCAGCTCTTGTTTAGTATAATGGGTGACCCTACAGCCTTGATGGTGGCCCAGCTGCAGCGTCCCACTAGTACATGGGTACTGAAAAAGTGTTTTATTGTATTTGTATGCCCATTCTTATCTCTTGTCATACTTTGTCCTACATTTATGTGATTTTTCCTGTAAGATCCTCATTCACAGGCGAATTAGCTGCACTACACTAGTTTCACCACTAGATGGGGGAATAGTGTCATAGTCTATATATACCTCAGCTCAGGCCTAGTCAGGAGAGTCTGGGAGTCAGTCTTTGAGTCTTTGAGCCTTTAGCCCGGAGTCAAGAAGTAGAGCCATGTTGTAGCTGGGAAGAGGAGAGGGGGCAGGAGAGAGCCCCTCTCTCTCAGCTTTTGTGGGCCCCATGGTCCATAGAAACCAAGGAGGCATTTAAATCTTAAGAGCCAAAGAAACAGGCAAAAGCAAGTTTAGGTGAGATCCACTTCTACAGTTCATTCCTCCGGAGTGAACAGTGACAAGTTTTACAGGTAACAAGAGAAAGGAATATTATTTTTTATAAGAAAGACAAAGGAGTATATCAGCCGTTTTATAGGGCTTTCCGGGCACCTTTGTATTCGGTGTAGGACATAGCGCCACCGGCAGCCTCACCGCCAGTTTAAATTCTGAGAGCAGAAAGACCATCTGCTAGAAAGCACTGAAGTAGAAGTTAAGGAGTCTGCAAATCACCTTGATTGAGATTAGTGACTATATGCCTGATACGCAGCTGTACACATACAAAGCCTGTGAACTGTGGACTTACTATATTCTGCCTTCATTGATATGACAGACTGTATTACTTCTGGATGTAACTGTTACCAAGGAGCCATCATTCAGTTAAAGTTGTGAGTTGGATTCAACTTGTGTTCTGCTCCTCAATTACTACTACTATCAGGGGCGTAGGAAGCCCCAAAAATCTGGGGGGGACAGCACTTATGGGGCCCCTGTGTCCCCGCCCACCCTCAAGCCACACCCACATTTCTACGCCCCCCCAAGTGCCAAAACTCTCCCCCCCCCCTCCTTATGGGCCAGTGGGTCCGGTTTAAAAAAAAAAAACACACACACAAAACAAGACACTTATACTTACCTCCATCCGTCACAGTGATGCAATGCAGGCCTCTTCCGGCCTGTGTCCCGCACTGTACGACTCACAGACGGCGCGATGACGTCATCGCTCCGCCTGTACCAACATCTGATAGGCTGCCGGCCTAGTGCCGGCAGCCTATCAGAGGAGCAGGGAAGGGAGCCGCCTCTCCCTCTCCTGCTCCGCAGCACAGCCATCTGTATCGCTGTCCTGGGGACGGCGATACAGATGACTATGGAGATGAGCGCTTCCACAATGGAAGCGTTCATCTCCCTGTGCCCCGCCACCGCCGCACACATTGCGCTGCCGCTGGGGGGGATTTTTGCATACCCGCCCCCTCCCGCATTATTTCTTGGGTGGGATCCGACCCCCTCGCTTCCTACGCCCATGACTACTATTCCTATAATTGTTGTACCACAGCGGTACTGGTGTCACGACTAAAGGGACCTAGTCATAAGGGACCTAGTCATAAGCACATAAAGCCAAGTCACCACCTCAGCCACCATCTGGCCCGTGTCCCTTACATCAGAGTGTGCCCCGGAGAATCCAGTGCTGCTCTCCTCCGTTAACTGTGCAGGCCTGCCCAGGGACGACAAAACTGTGAGTAAACTAAAAACTGTGTTTTCACCCTCGGCCTACCTATGCTCACACCGTGACCTCACAGAGACTTTCCCCCTGTTGGTCCGGCATACTGCACACCCATCAGCTCTTGTGTAGTATAATGGGTGACCCTTCAACCTTGATGGTGGCCCAAACACCAGCTCGTGTTAAGTTTAATGGATGACTCCACCAGAACTCCACAGGACCATGGAGACAAAGTGGTATCACTGACTTCCTGTGGTGCTTGTTGCTAAGCAGCAGCAAAACATATTCAGATCTCATATGGCCTAAGCCCTTGTGTCTTGCATGTTCCTTTCCTGAAGCTACGTGATATCTTGGTTGGAGCTTCATTTTCTACATCTGTGGGAGGGACATAAAACCAGTCCGTGTAGAATTGAGAGGGAGTCTCTATTACCAGAGGTAGAAATTCCTGTGACCACTGGGTGAAGAATGAGGTCTATCAGTAGTGATGAGCGGCAGGGGCAATATTCGAATTCGCGATATTTCGCAAATATTTGAGAGAATATTTGTCATATATTCGCAAATTCGCAGTTATTTCCTTGATTGTGGAAATCGCCAAAGTAATATTCGCGTAATGCAAGTGCAATACAGGCGTGGGTCACTATTACTACATTTTTCAAGCTGCTAGAAGTTTCCTGAGACTGGAGAAAATGGTTGGCACGGCAGAACATTGCAAAAGCTACACTATATCACTATCTAACCTACACTGACTATCTCCCACTAACTATCTGTATTAGAGTTGTTTCGGTACCAAAATTTTCATTCGGTATCGATACCATAAAAAAGTATTGCGATGCTCGATACCATTCAATACCACGCAAAAAAAAAAAAAATAAAATGCCAAAAAAAGCCGCGTGCATTCCTCATTTTATGGAACGTCCGGCCAATAATACAACAGTCCGATCCTATTTTTTGGGGGGACAAGGCGACATAAATAAAATGGCGAATTGTGCAGTTTTTCTTTTATGGGCGTTCACCGCTTAAAAGAGGATTTTTTTAATAGTTTGGACTTGAGACGTAGCGATATGTAATATTTTATTTATTGTTCATATATTTTATATGTAAAATTGGGAAAGGGGGTGATTTATACTTAATATTTTGGTGTACTTTTTTAACTTTTTTTTTTTTTTTTTTACAGTTTATTTATTAACTATTTCCCCCTTAGGGGCTAGAACCTGGGATCTTTTCATCCTATTCACCCTGATAGAGCTCTAGTGGGGTGACTAGGATCTCACCCTCTCCCTGCTGCTCTGTGCTCTGTGCACACAGCAGCAGGGAGCAGACTATGGCAGCCAGGACTTTAGTAGTGTCCTGGTTGCCATGGTAACCGATCGGAGCCCCAGCATTACACTGGTGGGGCTCCGATCACTGCCACTGCCACCAATGAGGAGGAGGTGAGGGGACCCTGTGGCCACTGCCACTAATGCTTTTAATACTGGGGGGAGGGAGGAATGGGGGGGCGGACTGGCCACCAATGTATTTAATAATGGGGAAAGGGGGGACATTGGCCAATGTCTTTAATACTGGGGAGGGGGCGCACTGACCACCAATGAGGAGTGACTTTTACTATACAGATGCAGGCAGAAGAAGCTCATTGCCGGCACCCAAGGGGTTAACTGCCGCGGATCGCAGCGCCCGGTCACAGGCAGGTGCCGGCAATGAGCTTCTTCTGCCTGCATCTGTATAGTAAAAGTCACTCCTCATTGGTGGCCAGTGACCCCGCCTCCTCCGCCCCTCTCGCTCTATTGGTGGAAGCAGCACAGGGGGAGGGAGAGACCGCCTCCTTCTCCCTGTGCTGCCGAGGAGAACATGGCCGCGCTGAGAGCGGCGCAGCCACATTCTCTGATACTGGGCTGTGCAGTAGCGCAGCCCAGTATCGATAAAATACTAATCCTGGTATCGATACCCGAAATAACCCTAATCTGTATTATATATATAACCTACACTGACTATCTCCCACTAACTTTCTGTATTATATATATATAAACTAACTAACTATCTAATGTAATGTGACACAGGAAAGCACAGAGCACAGCACCAAGAGCAGGCATAGTCCTGCAGGCTCCCATGACGCAGCCCAGAGCACTTTTTCATTCCATCAACAATTTATTGCGGCCTCAGTCTGATGAAGGCCGATTACAGGCCGAAACGTCACTTACATGTGATTTTGCCGCTATTTCAATAAAAAGAAATCTTGTTGACACCGCATCCAAACTGGAGTTCTTCTCTTCATTAGATCGGGGCGGGAACCCGACTTCCAGTAGCGGGAAAAGGCAGAGTGCCACAACGTTGTACATAGTGAGAACAACAAGTCTGATACTGATTGGTGCATCAAGATCTTCAAAGATAAGCAGCAGATAATCTTCCTTATTTTAGCATAGGAGGTCAGGGGCGCTGACGAAGCTCAAGGAGCGAAACCCGGGTCGGGCTAACGAAAGACGCTGGGAATTTGTTTTATGTGATTCTAACAAGACATTGTTTGTGAGTATATGTCTAAATGAATTGTTCTTATTGCATATACGGGCCCTCACTATGGTAGGAGCATTTGTTACCTACAGGCCAGCATTTTAAAGAAAAAACCTTCCCAAGAGAGATGAGACAGCTGTGATTGTGTTGGTGTTGCCCGTACACAATTGATCCCTGTGAGTATTTATATACGGATCTTCACTATTTTTATTTCCCTAATCAGTTGTAGGATACCTTTTAAGTAACGGATATCTGCAGACCTCGAGCTCCTTAGGAAAAGGATAATAAGGAGAAACTGCTCTGCAATTCTCTACCACCACGCGCGGTCTTGATCCGAACTTTTCTGAATCTACAAGTGTTAACAGTGCCCACAACACTACAGAGACTCGCTGCGATCTAGAACATTTGCCGACTGGTGATATAAACTTTTATTTTCTTGTTCTTCACCTCTATGTGGCCCATTGGACTCCCTGTTCAGCACTGAAGGTTTCATGCTCTCCATGCTTGGTTGTATCCTAGTCCAAGGCAACCTTCACACCTGATGATGTCACCAATTATTAGTTTACTTATCCTGGTTACAAACTTTGCTCATACTTGCCAACTCTCTTGGAATGTCTTGGAGGCACCCAGACTCGAGGAAGACTTTGGCAATCTCCCAGAAGAGTTGTTGCTGCAGAAGCCTCCTGGAACTTCTTGGAGAGCAGCCTTTAACTGTGTGCAGCAGCAGAAGGCGGCATCTTCAGACCCAGCCCTGGCATCCAAACATACACTGAGGGGAGGCACCATCACACTTAACGGGTTTATGAAAAGAGTTGTGTCTATACTCTGAAAAAAAATGTCTTGCATGTTTTATACACTGCAAGCTCATACCTCTGGAGAAGCTGCTCACACTGTCATGGACCAGCGACTGTGGACCCACTGTGCCAACTGACTGATTTGGCTTTGGGCTAAGCCCTAACTGCATTATTTCAGCACTCCCCTGGTATTCACTAGTGTTGGGCGCGAATATTCGAATAGCAAATTTTTTTAGCGAATATCGGCACTTCGCTAATTCGCGAATATTTCTAATATAGCGCTATAAATTCGCTATTTCGAATATTTGGTTTTTTTTAGTTATATTTTTTTCTTTCCCACTCCCTAAAAGTAGTTCTTACCTGTCCTGGGGATTCCAGGCTTCCTGGCTGCTCTAGTCAGTGCCCGTTGCCGCTTCTGCCGACTTCCGTGCTCATGGAGCGTCCCCATCACCATGGGAACGTCTCCATATACTAAAATGTACTGTCGGATTTGAGGAATTACGTTAAAATCGCAATGCGATTAATTCAAGTTATATTAATCGCATTGCGATTACAACTTAGCACTGCTGCTATATTCCATATTCGTTAACTTCGTTCATTCTAGCAAGCTGGCCCATTATAAACCCAGCTCTAAGTTGAAATCGCAATGCGATTAATATAACTTGAATTAATCGCATTGCGATTTCAACGTAATTCCTCAAATCCGACAGTACATTTTAGTATATGGAGACGTTCCCATGGTGATGGGGACGCTCCATGAGCAAGGAAGTTTATGGTTGGCTTGGTAGAATTATCGAATAGCGAATATGACGAATGTATTCGTCATATTCCTCAAAACGAAGATAACGAAGTATTCTCCATCTTCGTTTTAGCAACCTATTCGTCAACTTCGCTAATTCTAGCAATCAAATAGGAAGGTTGACTATAGAGACAGCTGTGTTTAATTCGCTATGCGATTTTTTTTAATTTTTTTTTTAATAGAATAATTATATTACTTACTTGATATAATTATTATAATTATTCTATTTATTAAAAAAAATATATAAATAATCGCATAGCGAATTAAACACAGCTGTCTCTATAGTCAACCTTCCTATTTGATTGCTAGAATTAGCGAAGTTGACAATAGGTTGCTAAAGCGAAGATGTAGAATACTCGTTATCTTAGTTTTGAGGAATATGACGAATACATTCGTCATATCCGTCATCTTCGCTATAATTCTAGATATGAAACCAATAGGAAAGTAGCCTTAAGTTACAATCGCAATACGCGATTATTTAAATCGCATATTAATCGCGATAACTAGAATAATGACGAATATTCGATTTTGACGAATTTGAAACGAATATTCTTTCGAATATTCGCAAATTTCGTCGAAATCGAATATGGCACCTGCCGCTCATCACTAGTATTCACCCTCTAGCCCCGCACAGGGATCTGGACTTCACTGCAGGGGAGCAACCCGATCGCTACTTCTTAGGATAGTCCCAGTATACTGTAGTTGGCAGCTGACCCACTGGGGTCAGTGACTCTGGTGAAAGCACTAGAAGCTCTAGGCACAAAAATCATACCAAAACCGCAGGTATAGTCAGCACCGTCACTTTGACTGATTATGTAGTTTTCGACTGTAGCTAACTTGGCTAAATGGCTGAGACATAGAGAAACTGCACCACAACTGCAGACCTAGTCTGAACAGTCTCTAATACTGGAAATGCAGATAATGGCAACACAGAAGTGGAGACACTAAGAGAGCTTGCAGACTGGGTGGTGATGGATGCCGAAACAAGGCCTGGAATAGCTGGAATATTATCGTATCGTAGTAATATTAATATTACAACTACTACTATATAAGTATTGCTTAGATTAGTAGATTATTTATTATTATTTCATCTTATCATTAATAATTATATTATTTTATTACTATTTTATTATTTTGCTATTTTTTCCCAGTACTCTGGTGAACCTTCACTTTGAAGTTACAAATATATATTTTCTTTTTCATAATCGCAATTTTCCCTGAAGAGCGCACAAAGGAAACCCTTTTCAATCTCATTTTAGAAAAAAAAATAAGGTTCTTTGTGTCACCTTTATAAGAGAGCAGCACAAGTGTTCCATTCAAGTTCTTTAGAAAGTCCCCTTTTTTATTCCTTCATAGTCTATTTGATGACATAGATGCAGAAAATGACACCAGGAAGAATTGTGATCATACGGTGAAAAGTCCAACTATTCATACCCGATATAGTTCACTCTAATGGTTTCATCTACTATTAAGATCCACTTTTACAGTCTTGTATCGTGTTCTCCGAGGGAATACTAGAAATACCCGAATGCTGTACCCAGGGGCATAGCAAAAGGCTTATGGGCCCTGGTGCAAGAGTTCAGCTTGGGCCCTCCTTCCCTCAGTGCTTTGTGTGTCTTCTTATGCGGCACAAGGGTCTTTGGGCCCCCTCAGGCTCCTGGGCCCAATAGCATCTGCTACCTCTGCACCCCCTATAGCTACGCCACTGGCCGTACCCTTCTATCTCCAGCCATCCTATACAGAGTGAAAGAAGTAGTAGCTCACATACATAACCTGCCGCTCCATTCATATTGGGGCACTGGACCGCCGTTCTTGTGACCAGTGGGGATTCCAGTGCTCAGACCCCTATCGCTCAGACACTAATGCCCTATGCTGTGGATAGGTGATACGATCAGAACTGGGCAAACCCCTTTAAAATGACACAATGAATTCACCCCCTCTGTCCTTAACCATCGAGGAAACATTCATTAACTCCTCCACTACCTGTGACCACCATAGAAGCATCCATGATCAGAGGGTGATTAATGTATGATCACTGGGGGTCCAAATCCTGGGACCTACACCAATCACAAGAAAGGAGGCACCATGGCACTGAGGTGATGCACAAGCAGCGGCCAGACTCCCAGCGACCATACCCCTATTACCCATTCCATGGATAAATGTAATTAATAGGAAAAGCCCTTTAACCACACACTACCCTAGACCACCAGGGAATCTAGCATTACCCACATATAAGCCACTACAGATTGTGAAAGAACCCCTCCAATAGCCTAGATCAACAGTGACGATGAAACTAACCCCTCCACTAGCCTAGATCAACAGTGATGAATGATGAAATGAACCCATCCACTAACCTAGACCAACAGTAATGCTGACAGTTGACATCGACTTCTTCATTACCCTAGTCTCCCAGACCACTGTGAAATCTGACCTTAAACCAGGGGTGCACAACCTGCGGCCCGGGGGCCACATGCGGCCCTCGATACCATTTTGTGCGGCCCCCAAACATCTGGTAAAAGGACATGTAGATCTATGTCTTATGGCTTCTTACATGTATCTTTCATGTATTCTCCTATTAGATGGGAGTCCTAGAACTGTAATTTGACATTTATAGCATATACTCTATGTTCAATATGCCCAAAATACAGTATTTCAGTTGGTAATACCCCTTTAAGTTTTATTTTGGGCCCTTGGAATTGGTTCCGGCTGACAATGCAGCCCCCAACCAGAAAAGGTTGTGCACCCCTGCCTTAAACCCTTTACTACTATAAACCACCAGGGACGCTAAAGTTATAAAGGAGAGTTTGAAGGGTCTCTTGGCACCAGCAAACGCCAAACTCAGTGTTTTCAGTTTCTGTCCTCTCGACAAGTACCACCTGCTTCCCCATGTATCTTTAGAACCTACCAACACCCCATCTCCAAAAAAGGGACCTATTTTGGCATTCCGTAGACTGTCAGAAAATACTGATATCTGTAATGACCCGGAGTGGCATTACCACTCTTTTGCACTGTGCTACTACTTTCCATGTGCTAAGACTGTTTCACCTAATGTCTGGTATATCTTCACTGAATAATGTGCATGTGTATTTCTATTGAAAGTGTTGTGTTCATGTAATTACCTGGTTCTCCAGCAGGTGGAAGCAACACTTGGCAGAGCACTAGCAGAGTCCAGAACTTTTCCTTCCAGACTCTATTCCTCTCTTAGATAGAGGAGGAGTTTACTTAGTGAGGCAGTCGAGAATCCTCCCTGCTGGGAGAAAGTAGCAGGGCTGGGGCACTTCGCCCTGTGCCTTGCCGAGTGCAGTCTCACCCCTGCTAGGGGAATTCCACAGGCTCAGTCCTGTCTGGACAGGTTCTGGAAGTTGTGCATATTGGTTGCATGTCCCTTCCTGGGCTTGCATTGCTTAAAATCCAAGCTAAAGCTAGAGCTTGAGGTACTTACAGCCAGGGCAGAGTTTCCTAGGACTATCTACAGTAAGAAACCGACTACTAACATAGCTGAGCTAAGAGAGCTTCAGAGAGGATACAGCAGAGAGGAGTCTGTGTGCAGAGAAAGTATTTGCCCGCCATTTGCCTGCTGAAACTTATTGGAAGCCAAGACAAGTCTGGAAATGGTATGGATTACCGTTTATCACAAGTAAAGCAACTGTTCAACGTTTAACCAAGTCTGGACTCAACTTCATTCTTTCATCACCCAAGTTACCAACCCCCCTTGGCACTGCTTTGGACCACCACGTCTGTGATTTCAACCATATCCAAAGGTAGGAGCACCGTGACACGTGCTACACAACATCTCCAGGGATATTGTGGCCTATTTAACACCACTCTGGCCTTCCTACATTTGGGTACATTCCATCATCTAAAGGGAGCCCTGGGCTTCTGCTGCTTAACTGCAGCTGGCGTCACGACTACTTACTCTAACAGAGGGACATATAGTCGTAAATACCTCTAGAGGGGTAAGGGATTCCCTAGGAGTGGGCTCATTGCACATGGATTCAGTGGCATCATACATTTCCTACAATATGCATCATTGTAGCATTTTTTGGTGCATTTCACAAGAACCCCTTTCTGTCTGTTTTACATCTCATTGAACCCTTTCAGCAACTAAGAAGCACCAGGAGGTCTCTGATCATAACATTGTCCCATCCCCTAGACTTATTTACAATGAAGGTTTGAATGTCTCTAGGACAGCACTCCTTAAAGCGTGTGATGGATCTAGCTGGTGAGGCACCATCCACTTCTGGATCAGGTTCAGCGTGAATACCTAGCATCTACCATTTCCACAGACATATGGCTTCTTTCCAAGCAGAACCATATACAACATATGATATTTAGAAAGACAATATCCTGGGCAGGCTGGGTCATACGGAAAGCATGGCATTCCAAGCTCATGGTCAGTACTGGGAGCAATATGGCTGGCACTGGAGATACTCTACATGCACTTTTCAATATGGGCTGGCTGGTGAAGAGGCCTTAGTCTCCGAAGGTTTCATGGGAGCCCTTCTGGACATTTGAGAGGGCATACCTTATAACATGAACCAGCACTTAGAATGAATGGGAGAGGGGCACAAAGTGCAAATTCATCCCCGGTTCTCCATTATTTAAAGGGATCTATTATCATGACAGGGTCTCTTTAAATAAATGTGATCCTCCATAGAAAGGGCAATATAATATATTCTAATGAAATCGGTGGTCACTTTCTTTAACAACCTCAAATACTTTCTTTAGATTAAACGGATCTGGAAGACGTAACCGCCAGAGTGCGAAGTTAACTGTCTCCATAAATTCTGAAGACAAAAAGCTGGACAAATCCAGGAGGTAATTAAGTTAATGCATGACGTATACATTTCCACCCAGAGCTTGTAATAATGGGATTTGTAGAGTCAGTAAAATCGCTAAGGACGGTGTGCGTCTCCCTGCGGTGAGGACAGGCTTAAATTTACGACTCGGTTAAGTGTCCAGATTTCTCAGAGCTAGTCACAATCAGTTGCATATAGAAGTTCAATTGTATAAAGAGCCTTTCTGGTTCCAACCTATGGTATTTTCCCCTTTCAACGCTTCACTCTGTAGCTGTAGAGTAAGCTTTCTTGAACTTCCCGTTGAGTAAGTGGAAGGGAAAGGGGCGCAACGATCGTGTGCGACCGCGACTGGGTCCGGCAGGGGGAGGGGCCCCCTCCGCTCACATGTAACGCGGCCCGGCATTTTCTCTGTACTTAGTGCCAGGCCCCTTCACAGCGCTCATTTCACCTTCATGATATGCACTTCTCCAGTCTCTAGGCCTCCAGCATCAGGCTAGTCTCAAATTAAGCAGGTGGGTGGTGCCTGACTAACATAGGTTAGGCTCCGCCCACTTGCTTAATGTGTGACTAGTTTTAGAGTGGCAGCGCCGGGGCCTGATTCTGGAGGCCTAGAGACTGCAGGAAGTCATATCATGAAGGTGAGATTTGCGCTGTGATGGAGCCCGGCACTAAGTACAGAGAACATGCTGGGCCCCGTTACTTGAAGACTGTGGGCAGTCGGGGACACTACAAGGGGTTGTGGAAGGCACTACAGGGGACATTACTGGGGCAGTGGAGGACACTACTGGCGGGCATTAATTAAGCCAGTGGGGGACACTACAGGGGACATTACTAGGGCAGTAGAGGACACTACTGGGGGCAGTGGGGGCCACTACTGGGGACATTACTGGGGGTAGTGGGGGACACTATTGGGGACAGTGAGGGACACTACTGGGGGCAGTGGGGGACACTACTGGAGGCCATTAATTAAGCCAATGGGGGACACTACAGGGGACATTACTGGGGCAGTAGATGACACTACTGGGGGCAGTGGGGGCCACTACTGGGGACATTACCGGGGGCAGTGGGGGACACTACTGGGGGGCATTAATTAAGCCAGTGGGGGACACTACAGGGGACATTACTGGGGCAGTAGAGGACACTACTGGGGGCAGTGGGGGCCACTACTGGGAACATTACTGGGGGCAGTGGGGGACACTACTGGGGGCAGTGGGGGCCACTACTGGGGACATTACTGGGGGCCACTACTGGGGACATTATTAAGGCAGTGGGGGACATTACTGGGGCAGTGAGGGGCACTACTAGGGGCTGTGGGGGGAACTACTGGGGCCCTAACTGGAGGCAGTGGGGGACACTAATAGGGGCTGTGGGGTGCACTACTGGGGACATTATTGGGGGCAGTGGTAAAAACTACTAGGGGCTGTGGGGGACACTACTAGGGACATTACTGAGGGCAGTGGGGGGCAGTGAGAGACATTACTGGGGACATTACTGGACGATCAGGGACCAGAGGTGTGACAATTGCTGACACAGAGGGTGCGACCGGGCACGGCGTGGGGGAGGGGCCTCGATCCAAAGTTTGACATGGGGCCCATAGCACTCTAGTTACGCCACTGGGAAGGGACTTGAAACAAATCTGTGCAGGATGAAGACATAGTCCATTGTATGGCTGATAGAACTTTCTGTAACCACATTGATACATTTTGCTACATGTAGTAAAATGGTAGTCACTCAGGCAAGAAGTTATGTGGTTGGTAGGTAACTTGAAATCCCACAGGCAAATGGAAGGGAAGTGTGTAGTACTAATTGTATTCAGTGTATGGGGCTGGTGTAGAGGATTTGGGCTTTACAGTGTACTTGTCATTTCATCAATCTTCACGTATTTCATAGAGATGTGCTCAAAGTTTTTATTGCTGGGGTCCAGTTGTTGACTTCCCCCAATGGCTGATTATTGTACCTTCTCTGCATTTTGAGGATCAGCTATATACAGCCATAATATGTGCACTGTATACCTTGTATATAGCAAACTCCAGCCTAGAGGAAGAAAATCAGAGACCCAAGGAGTATATCCCTCAGCCAAGAGCTTCAGAAATTGGTGTAGATGCAATTGAGGGACTTCAGAAAAGGTCTGACAGCATTCAGACGTTTAGGATAGGAGCTGCAGCCTCCTCACAGTATACCAAGAACAGCACCGGACATTGGATAGTGGCCATGCTTGGTGTTTAGGCTCAGTCCTATTCATTTGAAAGGGACTGAGCTGTTCCTAGGCCATATGACAGATGAAAATCCCAGAAAATAATGCACTCTACAAATAGCTGCAAGCATAACATATGGAATAAGCCCTCACGCTAGAGAAAATCTGAGACACTTGGTCAATACATTTTGATCAAAATACATCTAAGCCCACCTACCGCGACAAGGTGGTCTCAGTTCAGAAACTGAGACCACCTTGTCGCCGGTAGGTGGGCTTAGATGTATTTTGATCAAAATGTATTGACCAAGTGTCTCAGATTTTCTCTAGCGTGAGGGCTTAGTCCATATGTTATGCTTGCAGCTATTTGTAAAGTGCATTATTTTATGTGATTTTGTAATATGTAGCCATATACATCCGCACATTTAATACCAGATCGTGCAGGATGGTTATATATAGCTTTTTCTGTGATTCATATGACAGATGAACCTGATGTCACTGGCAAAGAAAAGAGGCCACAGCGCTAACCTGAGCGCCGCAACCTCTTCGAACAGTTGATTGTCAGGAGTGCCAGGAATCAGATACCTGCCAACTTTGGAAAACCCCTTTAATAGAAGGAGGTTGTCAGATACCTATTTTTGGGGAAGGAGTTGATCAGAATAAGGATTTTAGCTGTTACTCTTGATTTCACCCATGTGTTTGTAACACAAGACTTCTCTTGGTCATCGACCATGACTGTTGGGATTCTCACCTATAAAAACATGTTTGAGGTCAGACCTTGATGCCCAGCATTAAGATCTTTCTCAGATTTGATGTTTCCATTTATAAATGATATAAGGATTCTAGAGAGACCAGTTTTTCGGGCCTAACTGTTGCTACAAAGAAAGAAAAAGTTTAAATGCCATGGCCACTAGAACGAAGAAACCCAAAACAGGAAAAACTGCCACTGACCATTATTCCTGCTCCAGTGGACATAAAGACATTGGCTCATGAAAATATTGTCTCGTGATGGCCTCATGATGTCCACAAGCTCATCGACATCATAGAGGAGGTCCCTCTCTCATGTATTATGCAGATGACCATTGATTAGAATGGCTACCATCTCTGACTGGCTACGACTTCGCCCAGCAAGGTCTGGTTGGGGGGCTGTAAGTCTGGCCCGTGATAAGACCTGAACCTTTAATGATACAACTCCTTGGGACCTAAAATTTGGCATAGTACATTCAGGCCAAAACTGTTCAATTGGTGCCCTCCAAAACCATATATCGCTATCTGACTTCCAGATAGTAACTGATGAGCTTCCACTACTTCAGTGAAAGTGGCTTTATACTACTCCAGGAGCCTCTTGGCATTGAGCATAGCAATCTGAGCCTGCTTGGCCATAACACACAGTAGTTCTTATGTTGATCTTGTGATGTTCCTTACAAGTTTAGAACGTAGAGTTGCTAACAAGAACCGATTATCCCAGTTGATAAAAGCAGCTCCATCAAGACTGCATGGCCGGTGATTGGGGACTGCCAAGATACCTTTCATAACATTTTCTCCTAGCAATTCATGCTAACCAATAAATTCACTCTGTTTGACAGTGAGGACATATTTACATGCCGTTCCTCTAGTTCCTCCTTTCCTCCAGCATCCATCATCCTGAAAGCCGGAGAAATCTGCTGAGTCAGCCTTATAATATTCATCACTGTATTAAAGTATTACAGTACAGCCGATACGAGATAATTGTATCCTAGAGGGAATTTTACCAACAAATTAAAATTTTCCATTTGGAGATGAAGAACAGGTAATAAGCAAAGCTGAAATGAAATATTAAAATCAATTAAATAAAATTAAACATCTATTACAGACTCAAATTAATTGACAGTGGGCACAACGCCATCAAACCCATTACTTCATTGTATGAATATGTCAAAGCAGCGCCTATGCAATTCATAACGTGATAGGAAAAGTCCATATCTGACCCATCTTTGGTTTCTTGTTGAGATGGGTGATGGCCAAGGCTGCCGCCATTATGTTTCTTCCACGACTTCTGAAAAGAGGGATAACCCGGTTCCCATTAGAATTTTTTTTTTTCCTTGGAAAACAATTGTATCTTGTAAGATCCTGGGGAAAGCAGTACATCCAGGTGGCTGGGATAGCAAGCAGGATACTTGACTATGTAGCTATGTCACGGCACGGTCTAGGAGGCGGGCACGTCCGGAGCGCGTCTGGCGTCGTCCGCTCTCCTGATACTACTATTAAGGTTCTACCTGCGATCCCGGTGCTTGGCTATTTTGATCCTCTCCTTGTTCCTGACCTCCTGATGTCCTCCTCCTCTGGTCCTGACGTGTCCTCCTGGTTTTGACTTCGGCTTGCTTCTGACTACTCTCCGCTCTCCCCGTTGGTACCGTTTTTGCTCTCCTGGTATTTGACCTGGCTTGTCTGACTATTCTGTTGCCTGTCTTTATGTCCTCCCTGCACGTATTTAAGTTAGGGTTTGCCGTCCAGTTGTTCCCTGTCGCTAGGACTTGCGAGGCAAGTAGGCAGGGACAGGGGGTAAGGGTGGAGTTCTGTGGTCACTACCCTCCCCCCTCTCTGTGTTTCGTGACAAGGTAGAGGTATAATGAGCAAGATGAGGCAGATGGTGATCCTGTTGTATGGAGCGCTGGTGAGACCACATAGAGAATACCGTGGTCCCTCAAGAGACATTATTAATTGGTTCCAGGATGACCATTGTATGTTGAGTAATCGGTTCTAAGATCCAAGATAAGAGAAAATGAAGATTTAAGAAAAATAAGCAGATAACTAAGACAGATAAAACAAGTCCCTACCTATAACAGTCAGGAAGAGCTGCTAACTAGTAACTAATCCAGCTATTATACCGGAGAAGAGGCCTTAATTGGTCGGATCTGAGCCTGAGACATTGTATGTTGAGTCTGGTTTCAACTTACGATGGGTCAGAAAAGACCATTGTATGCTGGAAATATTGTATCCTGAGGCCATTGTATCTTGAGGGATCGCTGTACTGTGTCCTGTACTGGAGTCCTCACCAACAAAGAGCTATATATAATAGATACATATGACGGGTGACTAGAGGCACTGGGGGTGTTTTTCTGCCTTCAATCTTCCATGTTTCTACACAGGATGATTAAGGGCCCTTTATTATTGTGTACACAGAAGGCTATCAATCATCTTGAATGGGTGGGATTAACAGGACTCTCACTGTGGCGGGGGGCGCTGCTCTCCGCTTGCTCTGCGCAATTGCAGGAGGAACAGTCTAGACCAGGGATGGCCAACCTGCGGCTCTCCAGCTGTTGTAAAACTACAACTCCCACCATGCCCTGCTGTAGGCTGATAGCTGTAGGTAATCTAGGCATGCTGGGAGTTGTAGTTTTGCAACAGCTAGAGAGCCTCAGGTTGGCCATCCCTGGTCTAGATGGTGGCTAGCTGGTTCCTGCACGTGGAGAAGGCGGAGAGCAGGAACTAATGAACCTGTCCTGCCATGTGTGGAGCATGCAGGCAAGGAGCAGGCACAGAGGCATCAGACAGTGTTTTTTAACTGCTGCGCTGATGCCGCCCCCCAAAGACACTACAAGCTGCCGCCTGAGGCGCGATTCTCATCTTGCCTCATAGCAGAAGTGGCCCTGATCACTGCCTCTCATACGAGTCCTGTCAGGATTAATTTTCCTCATTTTAGGGAAAAAGTCCTTCCTGACTCCAAATCTGGGAATCAGAATAACTCCCTGGATCAATGACCAGGAGACTATTTACTTCCTCTGCAGAACCATCATGTTACTGCAAAGGCTCTGCTCCGTGCCTGATAAATAGAGCAGAAAGCTATCTCTGCTTGCTCTCAGTGAACAGAGGATCACTATGCAGAGACCTGGGAGTGGGGAGAATGACTGAGCATGTGTGACCACCAGCCCATTAGGTGGACATGCACATTGCCATGCACTTAGAGCACGAGGTGGTGCCATGCTCTTTCCCCCTTCTCCTCTATGAGATGCAGCAGAAAGCAATGAGTGCAACAATGTATCACATTCATTTGAGTAAACAATGTGTCATTACCCAAATGACCATCAGGCCATGACAACTTTTTCCAATGGTTACATTTAGGCCCCTTTCACACGGGCGAGTTTTCCGCGCGGGTGCAATGCGTGAGGTGAACGCATTGCACCCGCACTGAATCCGGACCCATTCATTTCTATGGGGCTGTGCACATGAGCGGTGATTTTCCAGCATCACTTTTGCGTTGTGTAAAAATCGCAGCATGTTCTATATTCTGCGTTTTTCACGCAATGCAGACCCCATAGAAGTGAATGGGGCTGCGGGAAAATCGCAAGCATCCGTAAGCAAGTGCAGGTGCAGTGCGATTTTCCCGCATGATTGCTAAGAGACGATCGGGATGGGGACAAAGTTATAAGGGAAAATAATAGCATTCGAATTACAGAATGTTATGTAAAAAGGGGAAGAGAGGGTTAAAAATAAAAAAAAACTTTAACTAACCTCATCCTCTTGATCGTGTAGGTGCCGGGATCATTCTTCTTTCTTCATTCTGCTGGGTAAAGGACCTTCCGTGACGTCACTGGGTCACATGGTCCAATCAAAAGCTTCCATGATTGATGTGACCCAGTGACGTCACCGAAGGTCCTTCAACCAAAAGATATGAAGACAGAAGATGTTCCTTGCACCTACGCGATCAATGGCAGGAGGTGAGTTCAATTTTTTTTTATTTTTAACCCTCTATTGCCCTGCTAACATAGCATTCTGTATTTAGAATGCTATTATTTTCCCATATAACCATGTTATAAGGGAAAATAATAAAATATACAGAATACTCAACCCAAAACCGGACTTCAGTGATGAAGTCCGGCTTCGGGTCTGGGTACCAAACATGAGGATTTTTCACACGCGTGTGCAAAATGCATTAAAACGCTTTGCACTCGCGCGGAAAAATCGCGCATTTTCCTGCAACGCACCCGCCTCTGATCCGGGTGTCCAAGAAAAACCCATATAGCAAAAACCCCAGGGGAGTAAAATTGAGTGTTTGACCTTAAACTGTCTGAAAAGATCAATCATATAGGCAGAAATGTCAGGAAGGGCACACCCCCCTCCTGCGCTCCTATTCCAGTTCTCATGTGTTTATTAATGTAAATAAATTTATATGAATGGTAGATGCAATCTGTCTACAATCACTTACCTATTTGGGTCGACAGATGGTGTGACAGCAGGGGTTGGGTGGGGGAATTGGGGTCTCATATTTTCTTTACCAATTTTTGATACAGAATATAATTAAAGGTACAAATCAGATTATTGGAATGCATCTGTTTATCCAGATCTGATTAGCGGGAATCATAGAGCGAATGGTAATTTCTATTACACAGGACCCCTATGGGCACTAACAGTAATTACACAGCAAGAAAAAGTTCTGCATAATTCAAGGTCACACAGTGTGTTCTTCAGAACTTCTTGAAGATAGCCAATAAGTGATTTGATTGGCGGATGTTATGCTGCAGCGGCTGATGACCTGGTGCATTATGGTGGAAAGTCACCCTGGGGACTGGGCTTTCCTTCCTGCATTATTCTTGCTATATACATCTTCCCGCCTGCAGAGGGCGTGCCAGGACAGCGCGTATGTTTCTAGGTGGAGGGGCTGAGTAGAGAGGAGTGGGGAAGTCTTGCCAGGACTACTAAAAGAGGAGGTGCGCTAATGCCCTGTTATCACTGAGAAGTGAAGGTAGCCGGCAACATTTTGTGATAAAGACATTTTCCACTGAAATATATTTATTGTCAAATAAGCAACTTTCTAAATAGCCTTTATTAAGAACGGCCTACCTTTTTGCTTCTGTAGAGTGCATGTAAGTCCTTCACCTAGCTGCTGGTGCTGCTGAATCTGAATCCCTAAGAGCTCTGCTCCTGTTTCTGAGGACTCTCTCTGTTCTCCCCCCTCCCTTTTCTCAGTGTTAAAGATGGCAACAGGGAGGGGGAGGAGGTTGTAGATTTTAGAAAAAGGAAGGAATGCACAAGGTGGGCTCTTTACGCAGGCTGTAGATAAGAAGAGAGCACCTCTCCCCCAAGCAGTCTGCAGGGTGTCAAATCACACAGACTGTGTACAAATGTAGAGAGAAATCATGAGCACCTACAGCAGACTCTGCAGGATTAGGGAGGGGGTTCACACACTTTTCAGCATAAGTGAGAGAAGACCCCTAGTGGGTTGTAGAAGGAGAAATCAATACAAGAATGAAGCTGTGCTGATGTATGAGAGCTAGTGAAGGCGGCTGCACCCTGGACACACAGATCCAGCATCTATTATTGTAAGGGACACGTGCATGTGGGGAAAGTCTGAAACAAGGAGCAGCTTGCAATCTGAATATCAAGGGATCTGAATGAAGAAATGAAGATTGCAGCCTAAAACTTAGTGCAACTTTTTTATTTTTTAAACAGGGTAAATACTAAGAGATGTACCGTCATTTTCCAGGTTTGCAATAGCTGTATTCAATTACCTTAGATGACTGCAGTCCTGCATACGGCAGAGGTCATGTCTACCCCGAACTGAAGAATAATTTCAGATTGTGTGCTGCTTCTAGAAGGAATAAATGTGGAGTTCAGTCTAATAATAGTCCTTTATACTTGAGAGAATCATCAGAACCCAGATCCTGAGCCACAGATGTGACCTGTGCCTGCCGATCTTACATGACACAGTCATCCTCTCTATAAATTACCTTGAAATGCAAAACCAAATAATAATACACAAGTCTAAAGAATGCAGGCAATGTATGATTCATGAGGGCAATTCAGGAAATAATGGTATGACTTCTCCATTATATATATTGTCTTATTGTCCATGACATTGTTTATCTAGGCCTGGGGTAGGCAACCTTTGGCTCCCAGCTGTTGTGAAACTACAACTCCCAGCATGCATAGTTGCTCTGCTCTTCTAAGAACTTACATAGAAATGAGTGGAGCATGCTGGGAATTGTAGTTTCACAACAGCTGGGGTTGCTGATGCCTGATCTAGGCAAAGAGAGACCCTATCTGGACGCTGGGCTTGGCTTTGGTTCTGATTGGTACCTTTGTTACTGATTGGTATGGATCTCCGTACAGCATTAATCTGAAGTTTTGAGAGAAGCGACTTCAGATCTAGGATCCAAAACTCGCTTCACTCATCGCTAGTAGTGACTCTGGCAGTCACAGTCAATCACAGTGGCTTTCTTCTCACTGTTGCTTACTAGGCCGTGTAGTGAAAGGAGGGCACACACTTTCTTCCCTCGGGGCACACCTGAAGGGTTGACTTAACAGTATTCCCCTCACAGCAGTAAAGTCTAAATAGCTTAGGTAGCAGAGTACCTTACTGACTCCAATGCTCAGCCATGAAGATTTCTAAACCTTATTGTCTATTTCACTCTTTCTGTAGCTCATCCGGAGATATATGAGACTCTGTAGATTTAGTCCAGTCCTGTGTGGAATAGAACATATGGAGTTTCTTCCTTTCCTTGTTAACATGACAAGCATTAACCAGAAGACAATTTGCAAGTACCCCCTGCTATGGGCTACTGCATATTTATGGCACAGCCTCTCAATACTGGACAACCTGTTTAACCAAAGTAGAGCTAAGGTAAGACTGGACACCTCTGTATGTGCTAAGGAGTTCCTGTGGGAACCAAATGCATCCTCCATGATGTCATGGGCCCCCAGGCTTCTTTGGATGATGGAGGTTGTACAAAGTTGTAGTACGGCCACATGCATGAGCACATGAGGTGAAAGTGGTGCATTTTAGTGGTATTATATTAGTGAAAGTCTTGTTTATACCATCGTATGGTATGAGGGGAGCATCACCCAATGCATCGGCTATAATTCGTTAATCTCCGGGTGTCACCTTCATGTCTGATTCGCTCTCGTTTACATTGATGCATTTTTCATTGTATAACAGAGATGTTTGGAACAAGCAAATAGAGAGCTGAGAATAAATGAGTGAGGTTAATTCGAATGACAGCCGCGACAATCAATTCCTCCACTCTTTCTTGCCAATTCAAGAGACAAACTGGTGGCTGCAAATAAAGGGAGGTGTGCGATAATTAACTCATTTCACATCTAACTGGGCTGTCTGCTAATCAATGTAGTCGCTCTATGGAGAGATGGAAATCTACACCCGGCTGCTGCTGCTGCAATTGTTCACATTATGCACTGATTATTATTGATAGAGCCATACAGATGGAGATTATTTTTTACTTTTTATTCCAAAATATTTGGCAGACGGTTACTTGGCCTTCTCTGTAACCATGGATACCGCATTGTTAGTGATAATTGGTCTGCAATGGTCTTACATCTGGTTTGTGAATAAAATGGAAGAGCTGCAGTAAGGACTGACAGAGGGGTAAGTAGGGGATATAAATTCCATTCAGATGTAGACTAGCTAATTGCGAAAAAGCCGTTCCGGACTCGGGAAATCAATGAAAAAATGGAATTCAGCACGATGTCCCATAAAACGTAAATCCTTTATTGATCACATTAAAAAGTCCATAAAGTACTAGCTTAGCAGCTACGCGTCTCGGAGAAATGCCTGTCGTCCTTCATCATGAAGGACGACAGGCGTTCGTCCCAGATTAGTTAAATACAGATAAGTAGGCTCTCCCAAGAGGGCTGGCAATCCATATAATGCTTATGTGGACTATACATGAGAGCAAATAGGATGTGGAAGTGCTAAACCTGAGCTGGTGACTTGGATTTTCAAAGAAGGTTGACAATGTCTGTAACCAGGACCATCTCAAATGAACTCCAGAGGGAGAGCTCATGCAGCAGAATATGAGAAGCAGAAGAAACTTAGACCAGGTGTAGGCAGCCCTAAGAGAGCTGGCATTCAGAGGATTGGTCAAATGGCCTGCCCAAAGATCAGGAGGTGCTAAGTCAGAGCTGAAGACTTTAGTGATTATCCAAGAAGGTTGACAAAGTCTGTGACCATGACCTTCCCAAACTAAATACATAAAGAGAGCCATTGGCAGCAGGATGTTGGTAGCAAAAGACCAGGTAAAGACAGACCAGCTGCTGGTTCTTCTAAGAGCCAGAATTCAAGATGGTCAATTGGATACCTCAAGAACATAGAACAAGCTGAGGAGGGTCCTATTTATGTGCTTGTGAGTTGGCTCCTCCAAGATATTTGACTAGGTCTGTCACAATGACCTTCCTAAGGAAATTTACATAGGAAAGCCTATAGTAACTATGGACCAACTAGATGCAAGCAAGTGGTTGGTCCGAAGAGAGCTAGAATTCAGAAGAATGGTGAATTGGACCACCTAGGAAGAGTCAGCTGCTCCGGAGTATACTCTACATGTGCCATGACCAGAAGGAATGTCCTATACGTGTGCCGGTGAATTAAAAGCTCTAAGACAATTGTAAAACTTTGACCAGGACCATCCCAAGCCATTGAAAGGCGCAGAGCTCAGGGCAGCAGAATGCTGAAAGCGGGAGTTTCCTGGACCAATTTAATATAGACAAGTGGTCAGATGATTGATCAATTAAAATGCCTAGAGAGAGACAATAGGCTAAAATAGGCCCTATGTGTGTGGTGGTGACTTGGACCCTCTAAGAAGATTGACAAGGTCTTTGACCTAGTCTGTACCATTCTGTTGGAAATAGTAAGTCTTGGAGATGAGAATGTAAAGAGGAACCAGACAGAGGAGAAAACAAGGTCATCTTCGGAGCAGAGATTGTATCTGGGCTCTTATCCAGTGACTAATGAAGAGATACATGGAGGAGCCAGGTCGTAAGTGAGTGTTAAGACATTTAAATATGTTCATTGCATAATTGGTAGCCAGTGGCGCCAACCTGTCTAATGGTCTTCTAGAAAAGAGTGAGCTTTACAACTAAGGATGTGATCAGGGCATCTTCTAACATCACATTAGTGTCAGGGGTAAGAAAGTGGTGGATAAGCTGGTGGGTAGTGTTGATCGCGAATATTCTAATTGAAAATTTTTATTGTGAATATATGACATTGCCAATTTTCGCAAGCAAGTAAATAACGACTGGAGATCACAAATTCTCGAATTTGCGAATTTATGGCGAATATTCAGCCAAAAATTTGCAAAATATCGCGAACTCGAATATTGCCTATGCTGCTCATTACTACTGGTGGGATCGAGCAGAGGCATAAGAAGGATTTATTGACATTAAAAGTGATCGTTATTTTGGGCAAGGAACTAATGGAGATGGTGGAAAGATGATGAGCTTCAGAAGTTATACTGAGGGGTGGGGGCCCAGGAGGGAGGGGGTTTTGAGCGACAATAACATATTTTAATGCCAAGGTTAGATGGGACTTCCATAAAATAAATTCATGACTGTGTAATGTCTGGATTTTGAGAATCGTTCTGGATGAACTCACATTGGAACCAATAAGAAGAACATGTCTATTGTCCCATTTGTAAGAAGGAATAAAATGCTGATGACCCAGAAAGCTTTCCCATGTGTGAATACTCTTTATTTCCCATCATAAAATGATGTGACATATAGTATTGCTAGGATATTGTATGTCATAATATTGATTAGTGTTGGGTGTTGGTCATGTAGTACCCCAGAGCAGGCACTACCATTCCTATAACCTGCTACTGCCCTAGATGCCTAACTAATGTGTAACAACGCCATCCCTTCTGTTTTCCCCGGAAGAAGCCAGTTTGGGCGAAACGGCGTTGGGAGGAGGCGACTGCAGGATCGACACATCCGTGGAGGGTATATTCTATTATCTTGCCCCTCTCTTTAGCTTTTGTTTTGCCTTTTTAGAGGTCCTTTTGTCCTGGGGCTAGTACTCTTAACTATAGCTGTGGAGTGCTGTATACATGTTACTATGCACTTTTTGTGTGTACCCGTCATGTGCTGACCCTGCGGTCCCCTCCTATTTTTCTTCCTTAAATGTGTTTTATTGGTGTTGCTGCTAGTTTTATGGTCCATTTTACTATTTCTGTCTATTTATAAACTAAATAAAATTGTATTCTTTGTACTCTATGTTGTTGTGCGTTCAATGGTTTGGTGTTATTTAGAAGTAATTATAGCCAACCCCTTGATAAAAATGGATACCCGGTGCTAATTTGGTGTGCTGTTTCCAGGTGTGTTTATTAGGTGTTATGTAGCTGTTATGTGTTGTATTTCATGCACTGTGCCGGGTTTACCAGCAAGTGGAAGTGTACCTGGTAGAGATCTTTAGTTAGAAGGGAATTTACCATTCTATTCTCCCCTCTTTTGGGCAGTAGTAATACCGCTTCCTACCAAGGGAGGGGTTGCAGGAAGCTATAGTTGCGCTGGGTTGGAGTTGAGAGTGGACTTGAATGAGGGAGTTCAGAGTTGGAGCGAAAGAGTGAAGCAGCATGGTGTGGTGAGAGAGCATTTCCTCAATGCTGCAGGAGCTTTGGGAAAGTTGCTCAGAGAGCAACCCAATCCTGGTAGATAAAATGACTTAGTACCTCAGAGTGAAAACAGTACCAAAACATGTTTAGTGCTTAGCAGTAAACATGCACTGCCCTTTACTTTCAAAATCTAATAAAAATCTAATGTTTAAAAGGAAAAAAAAAACTGTACCAAAGACACCCTACTCAACAAAATGGGTCACAGCATACCTTACTCTCATACGAAACAGTATCTGAAGCTGATAGGAACCAGACTGAATCCAGATTAGCACAGCAGCAGAATTCCGTTATATTCTGTTAGAACTGTTATAATAAAACCTATAATGGAGTTCAATAACGCCAATGCCAATCCGCCCTTACTCCACCAATTACAACTCCTTTGTTGCTACAGAGCTTAACCCCAGGGAGTGACAGTATCCAGGTAGGAGCACCGTGACAGAAACTATTACGGCCATGACATACCACTGGCCTTCACTAAATACTGGGCCACGATCACCCATGGGGGCAGCCCGTTGCAGTCAGACTTCTGGGCTGACCTAAAAGACCCAGAAAAAGAAAGGGCAGAAGCCCTTTTGGCTTTTTTTCTATGCACAGCTTGTCTCCTGGCACAGAGCTGCAACCCAGGAGGAACAGCGCTAAAATGGGCCTGTGGTCCCTTCATTCTTGATGAGGATTGCTGGGGGTTCTGGTCAACAAGTGTTTTCCCAGCAGGTGATCAAGAAATGGAACTAAGAGAGGTCCAAGGAAGGGGAAAAGAAGCCCAGAGCTACAGTGAAGTGGTTGTCAAGGTGGAGAGAAGATCAATAGATAAAATACTTGTGCAACTGATTGGAACAGTGAGTGGCCCAAACAAGGTTATTGGCGTACCCATACCTTAAGACCCCTCAAGTGCTATGATACATTATATATTGTGTTCTATTTGTGTTCCTCTTTCCGGGGACCTTCTCATCCCACTTCTTTCTGTTCTTCCTTTCACTGCTCCATTAAGACTAATACACAAGGGAATGCACCATCAATACCAGTTCACATCACATCCCCTATCTGAATGGTTTGAATTGAAGAGCACAGCAGGAGGACATCTTGGGAAATCAGGTTATTAGAGAAATGTTTGCAGGGGATGACATTCGTGTGCACTGATACATTGTGACAAACTGTCGCCTTCCTCCACACGCTGTAGACATGAATGGTTGGAAGATTTGGTGCTAGGTTTATTCACAGGCTACAGAGATGCAGAACTGTTTGGGGGTCATGAGATGGAATTTCTATGGCCAATGATGCAATGGGAGTGGACGGTTGTTTTCATTCCTGTTGACAGCTGAAGCTGCACATCCACAATGGATTATACAAGCAAATAAGTCTTATTATATGCAGCAATAAATCACTGTATCAATGACATACAGTGCCTTGCAAAAGCATTCGCCACCTTGACATTTTTCGTATTTTGGTACATTACATCCTTAAGTTCAATGTTTTGTTAATCTGAATTTTATGTGATGGATCAGAACACAATAGTCTAAGTTGGTGAAGTGAAATGAGAAAAAGATATAAAACTATTGTTAGAAATAAAAATAAAATAAAATTGGCATGTTGTATTCAGCCCCTTTGTTAGGAAGCCCATAAAAAGCTCTGGTGCCACCAATTACCTTCAGAAGTCCCATAATTAGTGACATGATGTCACCTGTGTGCGATCTAAGTGTCACATCATCTGTCATTACATATACACACCAGAGGCTGCAACACCTAAGCAAGAGGCATCACTAACCAAGCACTGCCATGAAGGCCAAGGAGCTCTCCAAACAAGTAAGGGACAATGTCGTTGAGAAGTACAAGTCAGGGTTAGGTTATAAAAAAATATCTAAATCTTTGATGATCCCCAGGAGCGCCATCAAATCTATTGTAACCAAATAGAAAGAACATGGCACAACAGCAAACCTGCCAAGAGACGGCCACCCACCAAAAATCACGGACCGGGCAAGGAGGGCATTAATCAGAGAGGCAGCACAGAGACCTAAGGTAACCCTGGAGGAGCTGCAGAGTTCCACAGCAGAGACTGGAGGATCTGTACAGAGGACGACAATAAGCCGTACGCTCTATAGAGTTGGGCTTTATGGCAGAGTGGCCAGAAGAAAGCCATTACTTTCAGCAAAAAACAAAAAGGCACGTTGTGAGTTTGCAAAAAGGCGTGTGGGAGACTCCCAAAATGTATGGAGGAAGTGCTCTGCTCTGATGAGACTAAAATTGAAAGTTTCAGACATCAAAGAAAACACTATGTCTGGAGCAAACCCAACACATCACATCACCCAAAGAACCCCATCCCCACAGTGAGACATGGTGGTGGCAGCATCATGGGGGGGATGGGACTGGGAAACTGGTCAGAGGGAAAAATGGATGCTGCTAAATACAGGGATATTACTGAGCAGAACCTGTAGCCCTCTGTTCGTGATCTGAAACTAAGACAGAGGTTCACCTTCCAGCAGGACTGACCCCAAACACACGGCTAAAGTAACACTGGAGTGGTTTAAGGGGAAACACATAAATGTGTTGGAATGGCCGAGTCACAGCCCAGATCTCAATCCAATAGAAAATCTGTGGTCAGACTTAAAGATCGCTGTTCACAAGCGCAAACCGTCTAACGTGAAGGAGCCGGAGCAGTTCTGCGAGAAGGAACGGGCAAAAATCCCAGAGGTAAGATGTTGCGAGCTCCTAGAGACTTATCCAAAGCGACTTGGAGCTGTGATTGCCGCAAAAGGTGGCTCTACAAAGTATAGACTTTAGGGGGGTGAATAGTTATGCACATTGACTTTTTCTGTTATTTTGTCCTATTTGTTGTTTTCTTCACAACAAAAAACAAACAAACATCTTCAAAGTTGTGGGCGTGTCCTGTAAATTAAATGATGCAAATCCTCAACAGAAATTCCAGGTTGTGAGGCACCAAAACACGAAAAAAGTCAAGGGGGGTGAATACTTTTTGCAAGGCACTGTACATTCTGCTTCATATGCAGGTGCTGATTTGCAGGAGCAATAGTTGATTTGCAGCTCTGCACCTTATCATAAAATTTAAAACAGACTTCAACCAAGACATGGACTAAGAACCTCATGTTCATAATTTGGCATTTTTTTCATCTTCTTGTACACAGCTCCTAGTGGGGCCAGAATGGGACAGAAATTCATCCCTGGCATTTTAAAACAGACATCCACTAGTTGTGTGGTGCCCCCGCACAAGAGCTAATGGCATATTTGGATGGAGATTACATTCAACGCTACCAAACATACAGGAAAATAGAGAACTACAAACCTATTACATCCAGTGATGTCTCCTCGGATGTAATTGTTCCCTTTCCTTATCTTCTCCATTCGGCCATGATCAGCCGCGTCTCATCTCTGCAGAGCTTAGCATACAAACATCTTAGTTTCCTCACTTGTTCAGCATCCACCCCCTCCTGGTGCCCCAACAGTGCTATCCTTCTGTCCCCCCAATACTGTACCTACTGTGCTCCCCAGTGTCCACAAATACTATACTGCAGAAATAACAGTGCCAAACACATAGGGGTGCATATAATAAGACCGGCGTTTTAGGCATATTTCTCTTAGATAAATGACCCCCATAGTTTCCCCATAGTTATAATGCTCATACCAGTCCCACCAATAGTAATTCTCTCCCAGAGTAGACTCATTGCTAATAGAGCCTCTACAGTGATAATGCTCCCTGGGAGTGCCCTCATTAGTAGTAGTGCCCAATAATAATTATGTCCCTACAACAGATCCTCCAGTAGTAATAATGCCTCATAGTTAGTGTTGAGCGAACAGTTCGAGAATAGTTCGGGTTCGTACCGAATTTTGGGGTGTCCGTGACACGGACCCGAACCCGGACATTTTCAAAAAAGTTCGGGTTCGGGTCCGGTGTTCGTCGATTTCTTCCCGCTTTCTGAAGGGCTGCACAGCAGCCAATCAGCTAGCGTTTTACTTCTTGCCCTAAGAGCCCATCACAGCCATGCCTACTAATGGCATGGCTGTGATTGGCCAAGTGCAGCATGTGACCCAGCCTCTATTTAAGCTGGAGTCACGTAGCGCCGCACGTCACACTGCTCTGATTAGTGTAGGGAGAGGACGCAGCTGCTGTCAGGGCGAGATTAGGCAGATTAAAGTCAGCAACAGCACCTAATGAACGGATCGATCTACAGCTGAGAATCATTGAACTTCTGCTAGTTACTTGCTCGCTGGTTTTTAGGCTGCACAGAGCGTTTTTCTGTCACTTATTTTCTGGGTTGATCGGCGGCCATTTTGTGACTTGTGGTGCGCCAGAAGAAGCTGCCACCAAGTCCATCAATCCATCAATACTAGTTTTTTTTTTTTTTGCTATATCCTACATCAGGGGCTTGGCTGTGCTTATTGTCACCCCTAGAAACTCAGGAAAGAAATTTCTATATTTTATTAAGGGGTTAAATACAATTGCCCAAATACCAATCCCCTAAATCTGGTGTTCCAGCTTTGGCTAGACAAGTATAATACTGTCTGCTGTCTGGCAAAGGATAGATTATTTTCTGGGGTTAAATTCAATTGCCAAAATAGCAATACCATAAATCAGTGGTTTCAGCTGTGGCTGGCAAAATAGAATAGTGTCCGAGGTAACGCACACACGTACAGACGCACGTACACGATTCTTGAATAGTTGTATTATCGCGATAATAAAACTAACAGTGTAAAGTTGACTGTATTGCTCTAAGTTATATTCAGCGTACGAATGTAACTTCTATTACAGCACACCAATACTAAAACTGACTAAGAGACAGCTTTAAGTTCTATTCGAACGCGATTGCAACTTTGGAACTTAAAGTGGTGTACGATTTTAAAAGTTGAGTACTAAAAAGTTGGAATCGCAATGCGATTCTTATGTATTGCTTAATCGCATTGCGATTACAACTTTGAGCTACCGATCACCATGGGAACGCCTCCTCCAGTAGAATGTACTGTCGGATGTGAGAATTAAGTTGAAATCGCAATGCGATTATTATATATCTGCTTAATCGCATTGCCGTTTCAACTTAGCATTGCTAAATAATTCCATCCATATTCGTTAACTTAATGACTCAGTAAGTTAGCGATATGGATGGAATTATTTAGCAATGCTAAGTTGAAATCGCAATGCGATTAAGCAAATATATAAGAATTGCATTGCGATTTCAACTTAATTCTCAGATCCGACAGTACATTCTACTGGAGGAGGCGTTCCCATGGTGATCGTTAGCTCAAAGTTGTAATCGCAATGCGTTTATTGCGGTATATTATCCCTCTGGGTGTCTTTTACAGCCTTTTTAGTGCCCAAAAGTTCGGGTCCCCATTGACTTCTATGGGGTTCGGGTTCGGGATGAAGTTCGGGTTGAGTTCGGATCACGAACCCGGACATTTTCCGGAAGTTCGGCCGAACCTCTCGAACCCGAACATCCAGGTGTTCGCTCATCTATAGTGCCTTCAGTAAGGATGAGTGAACCAGTTCAGACCGAACAAAGTTGTTAATTTTCGCCATTGTAGTGCACGCGTCGGCAGGAAAAAAGCACTAGGGAGGAAGAAGAAGGGGTCTCACTTGCCCTGATTGGCTCCCAGGCTGACAGACAGTATGAATGAGCCAATCAATGCTGCAGCAGGCAAGGAAGTGCCAAAGCAGAACACCATTCTGTGTTGGGCTGTGAATGAGGGGGGAAGGGTCTTACAGTTTCTACCAAGAAAACCATCAAGGACAGTGAGAAATCAATCAAGCTTATTGCCAGGGAGAGTGGGGGAAAGGCTAGGATTCCAAAGCAGAATTGCGTGTGTTGTGTACAAAAGAGAGAAGCAGGGCAGCTGACAGACAGGGAGTAAGGAAACAGGACCTGTGACTGTGCCTGCTAACAGAAATGCAGGTGCGCCTCAAAAGCAGCTACCTGCAAGCAAATATTTACATTTTTTCCTCCTATTTTCAAAGAAATCCTTTTTTGTGGGGTTCAGTTTAATTAAGCAGCATATATATGAATGATTACTGCAGCAATAGCCATGAGCCAACAATCTACCTGTGTGTATTAATGTGAAATTGAGGGCCAAGCCTCAGTCGTCCAATTTTATAAATTCAATTTACACATGGTCACAATTTAATTTTATTTTTTTATTTTTTTGGGGGGGGGGTTAAATTTAATTAAACAGCATATATACACAATATTATTGCAGCAATACCCATGGTGTGGCAGCAATTTACCTGTGTATATTAAGGTGAAATTGAGCATCAAGCCTCAGTCATTTCTTTTTTTGGGTGGGGGAATGAGAGGATCAATTTAATTAAGCAGCATATATACAACTTTACCACACCGATACACAGGGTAGTGCACCCAGGATGAGATTGTTGATTAGATGGCTCACTTCTCTCAGTCGCAGCCAAATGACGTGGAGGTGACTTCAGAGTCTGACACAGTGCCTTGGAGGCATGGGTCACAGCATTCCTTCTGCTCCTCCTCCTTGTAGCCCAAAAGAAGGCTTTCAGTGGAGTCCTCTCAGTCTTCACTGCCCCTTCCTAGAGGGGTGCCTTCCTGTTTCCTAAAAACTGGCAAGAAAACCCCACCACGCCCTACGGCAGATAGTCAAGAGAGTCTCCCTCTATAGGGAGGGAGAGGAGGAGGCTGAAGACCCCAGGCATAGCAGTGTTCAATTTAATTAAGCAGCATATATACACAATATTACTGCAGCAATACCCATGGTGTGGCAGCAATTTACATGTGTGTATTAAGGTGAAATTGAGAGACAAGTCTCAGTCATTTCTTTTTTTGGGTGTGGGAATGACAGGTTCAATTTAATTAAGCAGCATATATACAACTTTACCACACCAATACACAGGGTAGTGCACAACATCATATGAGAGGCACAAAAATGTCTAGGCTACGGAAGGGCTCCAAACAAAAGACCCAGGATGAGATTGTCGATTAGGTGGCTCACTCCTCTCAGTCGCAGCCGAATGACGTGGAGGTGACTTCAGAGTCTGACACCGTGCCTTGGAGCCATGGGTCACAGCATTCCTTCTACTCCTCCTCCTTGTAGCCCAAAAAAAGGCTCTCAGTGGAGTCCTCTCAGTCTTCACTGCCCCTTCCTAGAGGGATGCCTTCCTGTTTCTTAAAAACTGGCAAGAAAACCCCACCACGCCCTACGGCAGATAGTCAAGAGAGTCTCCCTCTATAGGGAGTGTTGGGGACAGCAACAGTAAACAACCCACTAAAAAATTTAAAGTCTGATAGAAGTGAAAGGTAAGGTGCGGACTCCAATGACAGACAGGACCTGGAATCCGGATCAGGGTGCTCAGGAGGAGGCAACATCAGAAGAGGGTGATGGTGGCAGCAACGAAGAGCAAAGGCCATGTACCTCCCACAAAACAACCAGGGCCACTTCTGCTTCAGGATCTGGTGATGCTGCTGACGCAATGGGTGTGTTAGGCCCAAAGAGTGCCAAAGCTAAACCCAGCTCGGCTGCCTCTACCTCTGCTGTGCGAGTATCATCCATCTTGAATATTTTCTCAATGCTGCTGGAAGACAAAAGCATTGCCTTGTGCAAGCTGTGCAAGAGCAAAATAAGACATGGGCAGGCAAACACAAACCTAGGCACCACAGCGATACTGAACCACATGAAGCGGCATCACCCCATCCCATGGGCAAACAGAGGTGGCAGCCAGCAACCGCAGACGGAGTTCTCTCTTTCTCACCCTCAGGTTGTATCTACAAGTAGGAGTCTGAGACTCCTCCTCAGCTGCATGTAGAGAAGAGAACAGTCGGCACTCCTTTTGAGTAAAGGTAGCGCAGCGCGCGTCAGGGTCGGCGTCCCACACTTATCCATGCAGAGAGGACCGGCACTCGCTAATATTGCAAGGATTATTCTTTTATTGATGCCTCATGGAGGAAAAGATACAGGTGACGCGTTTCAGCTCTGAATAAGCCGAATACAATAAATTGAAGCATCAGGCCCCTACATCCACCGCATATTCCGTTAGTAGTTAAGCACCATCCTTGGATTAATACATTCAGGAACATCATCAACAAACATTGGGGTATCATAAAACAAGCTTACCCATCTGTAATGGAGTTTCAGAGCTTACCCATGGTATGCTATAAAAAAAAAAAATTCTAAAATCATTAGGGATTTTATCATCAAGGCTGACCTTGGGAGCAATAGGTCTCCACTGCGACAGATTACACTTTCTACACCTAGAAAAGGCACTTATCCATGCTTACAATGCATCCACTGCTCCAGTGCTATCAAAGGGGAGTACTTCGTACACCCACGATCAGAAGAAAGATTCCCTATAAAAAATGTCTTTACCTGTGACAGCAGTTTCATAATTTACATCCTTGTGGACTCCTATATTTGGGGGAAACATCCATGAAAATGAAGGACAGGTTCTCAAAACACATATCGACAATTAGAAAGAAAAACGTACTCTTACCTGTACCCTTTCATTTTGATCGCTGCCGCCACAACATATCCCAACCACGCTTTCAAATCATAGAACAGGTTCAGCCCCCTCGCAGAGGAGGAGATAGGATCCAACTTCTGAAGAAACGCGAGGCCTTCTGGATCCATAGGTTACAGACCTTGGAACCAGCAGGCCTTAAAGTACTTTCACACTAGCGTTTTGGATTCCGTCTGTGAGATCCGTTTCAGGGCTCTCACAAACGGTCCAAAACGGATCAGTTCAGCCCCAATGCATTCTGAATGGATAAGGATCCGTTCAGAATGCATCAGTTAGGTTCTGTCCGCCTCTATTCCGTTTTGGAGACGGACACCAAAACGCAGCATGCAGCATTTTGGTGTCCGTCTGAAGAGGTGGAGCCTAACGAATCTGTTTTTAAGTACAATGTAAGTCAATGGGGACGGATCCGTTTTTAATGACACAATATGGTGCATTTGAAAATGGATCCGTTCCCCATTGACTTTCAATGTAATTCAAAACGGATCCGTTTTTGACTTTGTCATTTTTCTTTAAAACTAATGCAAACGGATCCGTTCTGAACGGATACAAACGTTTGTTTATTTGCACAGACGGATCCGCACCTATAATGCAGATGGATCCGCACCAACGCAAGTGTGAAAGTACCCTGAATCGCGAATATGAGTTAAATTGAAGTCCCAGAGAAAGTTAAAAAATTGAGTTTTACATGATAAAAAATAAAAGTTCAAAGTAAAAAGAAAATTTGAAAAATAAAAATTAAAAGTAGACATATTAGGTATCACTGCATCCATATCAACCGGCTCTAAAAAATCACATGATCCACCCCATCAGGTGAATGCCATAAAAAAACTAAATAAAAACAGTGCCAAAACAGACATTTTTTGGTCACCTTGCCTCACAAAAAGTGTAATACCAAGCGATCAAAAAGTCATATGTAGCCCAAAATGGTACCAATTAGCGTTGATCGAGTACCCAAGTACTCGGGTGCTTGGGCCAAACACATCGAGATGCTCGGGTGCCCTACAGAGCACCCGAGTATAATGGACGTCAATGGGAGAACCCGAGCATTAAACCAGGCAACCCCTGCTCTGAAGAGGGGAGGGTGCCTGGTTCACAGTAAAAGGTCAGAAATTGATGGAAACACCACCGAAATTGTTTGGGAACAGCATGGGGACCATGTCTGAAAGCATCTTGGACTCCCAGGTCGCTGCTGGGAACCATGTTGTCCGAGTAGTACGCTACTTTTACAGATTGACAATAATACGCATAAAACAAAATATAAAATCGATTTTAGAGAAAAAACTGTTAGGAAACATTCTTTCTTGTATATTTACTTGTACATAAAGTGCAAGGGCCCCATACTTGTATATAAAGTGCAAGTGCTGCCAAATATTACAATGGTGCGGTAGAAAATGGTGTCACCCCCTCCAAACTTCCGTTCCCGTTATCGCTTGGGTTCAAATTCTAGCACCTCCAACAGCCCCCCGGCGATCTGTCTTCTGTCTGCTAAGCGCCCCCCACATATCTGCATACATATTATATTCTGTGCTATGCAGAATACAGCGCCACATACCTCACGTCCAGTAACTTCTCTGATGCAGACCTTCTTTCCTCATCTTCTCCTTTCAGACCAGACCTCCATGATGATTTTTCACCCATCTCTCGTCTCTGTAGTTTGACAAAAGACATCTCAGGTTCCTACTTTTCCATCCTCCTCCTACCTTCTTAACAACTCACCTGCCACCTTAATAATAATAATAATAATGTGCACTAATTCAAAAGTGCTCCTGTTCTGTGTGCCAGTGCAAAAAGACTCCTTCAGTGCCGCCAGTTGAGCTAATGTCCCCATAATGTGTGCAAGTATAAAATACCCCTATATAATGGCACTAGTAAATGCCCACATAGTGCTCCTCTCCTCTTCCCCATAGTGCCCCCATAATGTGCCAGTATAAGATTCCGCCATAGTGTCCCCCAGATTGCGCCAGTATTAAATGCCCTTTCTTAGTGCCCCCATAATGTGCCTATATAATATACCCCCATAGTATTCTTCTCCCCTCCAACACCATAGTGTCCCCATAATGTGCCAGCAATGCCCCCAGTAGATTCCCCCATAGTATCCCCAAGGATGTGCCAGTAGATGCCCCCATAGTGTCCCCAAGGATGTGCCAGTAGATGCCCCCATAGTGTCCCCCATGTGTCAGGCAATGCCCCATAGTGTCCCCAAGTGGCGTACATAGAGAAGCAAGGGCCCCATAGCAAGGATCAAACCAGGCCCCCACACAGGACAGAAGGGTTTCTGCCTAAACCCCTTTCAATGACCCTTGGGCCATTTTTCCATTGCCTCATTTGCTAAAAGTTGTTCTTTTAGAAGGTAGAGTTCTGACCAAGTTTTCACCTCCAGTAGAAGAGGAGATAATCCTAACTAAGACTGGGCCATCTCTTGCCCTGGGCCCCAATGAAGTTCGTATGGTCTGTCATTATGGTAGTTACATCTCTGGTGTCCCCCTTGTGCCAGTCATTGCCCCATAGTGTCCCCCATGTTCCAGGCATTGCCCCATAGTGTCCCCCATGTGCCGGCCATGCCCCCATAGTGTCCCTCATGTGCCGGCAATGCCCCCATAGTATCCCCTATGTGGCGGCAATACCCCATAGTGTCCCCCATGTGCCAGTAGATGCCCCCATAGTGTCCCCCATGTGCCAGGCATTGCCCCATAGTGTCCCCCATGTGCCAGGCATTGCCCCATAGTGTCCCCCAGGTGCCAGGCATTGCCCCATAGTGTCCCCCATGTGCCAGCCATGCCCCCATAGTGTCCCCCATGTGCCAGCCATGCCCCCATAGTGTCCCCCATGTGCCGGCCATGCCCCCATAGTGTCCCCCATGTGCCGGCAATGCCCCCATAGTATCCCCCATGTGGCGGCAATACCCCATAGTGTCCCCCATGTGCCAGGCATTGCCCCATAATGTCCCCCGATGTGCCAGCCATGCCCCCATAGTGTCCCCCATGTGCCAGGCATTGCCCCATAGTGTCCCCCATGTGCCGGCCATGCCCCCATAGTGTCCCCCATGTGCCGGCAATGCCCCCATAGTATCCCTCATCTGGCGGCAATACCTCATAGTGTCCCCCATGTGCCAGTAGATGCCCCCATAGTGTCCCCCATGTGCCAGGCATTGCCCCATAGTGTCCCCCACGTGCCAGCCATGCCCCCATAGTGTCCCCCATGTGCCTGCAATGCCCCCATAGTGTCCCCATGTGCCAGTAGATGCTCCCATAGTGTCCCCCATGTGTCAGGCCATGCCCCATAGTGTCCCCCATGTGCCAGGTAATGCCCCATAGTGTCCCCAATGTGCCAGCAATGCCCCATAGTGTCCCCAATGTGCCAGCAATGCCCCATAGTGTCCCCCATGTTCCACGCAATGCCCCCTCACACAATAGTCCTTAAAATGAATTTTTCCAAACAGAAAAGTGGAAGAGTGCCAACAATTTTTCAAATTGTTATAGATGGACATTGGAGAGGGAATATTTAAGCAGTTCCTTGAAGTGCATGCTGAAAGTCTTCAGATCCTTTCACTTTTTCACATTTTGTTATGTTGTTCCTTGAGCTAAAATAAAATAAAAATAAAATCAAGTTTCCCCATGAATCTGCACAGAATCCCCAATAATGACGAGGACAGAATTTTAGGCGTTTTTGCAATCTTATTAAAAAACTAAAATTTGGCATGACCCTTTGCCATGATACTTTTAGGGCCTCCCACTTCTCTGCATAGACTGTTATGTTTCTATACCCTATTTGGAGTCATATATGGTAAATTTAGGTGACTGGACATGATTTGGAAAGACCGCAGCCCTGTCTATATAAGATCTGATAACTGGCAATGCATATCAGAGCAAAAACCATACCATGAGGAGGAAAGAACTGCCTGTAGAGCTCAGATTATGTGGAGGCACCAATTTGGAGAAGGGGACAAAAAATTCTGCTGCTGCAATGAAAGTTCGGGAAACGTCACTTTTATCGAAAATAGCTAACAATTAATCCCACAACAAAAAAACATAAATATACAGTATATATATATAGAGAGAGAGAAACTAATGCCAAAGGGGAGAGTTGTCACGATACGGGATACGTGAGGCATTTAACAATTACCACAGATGTGGTTACTCGCGGTACTTTGGACCTCAGTGGTGGAGAGATTGTATTCACCATATCACTCTGTAAGGGTGCTTGAATACCAGGTACTGCAGCACTGTTCAAAAGATCTTGGAGCCATCCAGGGGGACATGTACAATGAATTGATCAAATCCACTTGTAGGCAGGGGAGTACTGTCACGATCAATCTGTACTGTCCCTGCCTAAAAGCAGAGTAATCTCCCCACTTATTGGTGGTTGTGCCCTCTACGAGAAGTCCCTACCTCTCTAACAGATCCCATAAGCAACACTGCCTATATATTCAAACGAGATTCCCAGTATATCGCGATGTCTCCAGATGACAATACGTTCCAACGCATTTTCCCCATATATGATCAATAGGTTCATCAGGGAACCATTCCTGTAAGGTGCACCATGGCACTAAAGATGGGGAGGCCAGTGGATGTACTGACCTGCGGCCAGTATAGTGACGTTTTAAGGGTAATTAGTTTTGCTCAGTGATATCCCAATATTTAACCAATTGTGTGATATATTATTATTTCAGTGATTTTTTTGCAATTAAAGTTCCCAAGAGCATAGTGGTCTCCATAATTCTTAAAGGGCTTCTGTCACCCCCCTTAACCCATTTTTCACTAGCTGACATTAGCTATTTGCTAATGTCAGCTGAGTCGAAATATATATTTATTACCTTGTCCGAAGTTGTAAACTACGCTAAAAAGCCACTTTTATATTATGCAAATGATCTTCGCACAGCAGTTGAGCGCCACTTGCTGGTAGTCGCCGCATCTAGATGAGTTATGCACGCTTCTTCTCGCTTGATAGACAGCCGCTTTCTCCTCTCGCACTGGCCCTGTCTGAAGATAACCGCGCCTGCGCGTACGTCAGTAGCCGGCGCAGGCGCTCTGAGTGAACGCAGCTTGCCGCTCCGTCCTCAGTGCTCTGCGCCGATACATCACCGCTACACCCGCTTCCTTCCGGTGTAGCAGTGACGTAATCGGCGCAGGCGCACTGAGGACGGAGCGGCAAAGTCACGGCCCTTCACTCAGAGCGCCTGCGCCGACTACTGAGCGGTACCGCGCAGGCGCGGGATTTCATCTTCAGACAGGGCCAGTGCGAGGAGGAGAAAGCGCTGGCCCTGTCTATCAAACGAGGAAGGGGGCGTGCATAACTCATCTAGATGCGGCGGCTACCAGCAAGTAAACGCCCAACTTGCTGGTAGCGAAGATGATTTGCATAATATAAAAGTGGCTTTTTAACGTAATTTACAACTTCGGACAAGGTAATAAATATATATTTCGACTCAGCTGACATTAGCAAATAGCTAATGTCAGCTAGTGAAAAATGGGTTAAGGGGGGTGACAGAAGCCCTTTAAATGGAGGCAGTTTGAAACAATCAAGATTCTTCCTAGAGCTGGCCACCCCAACAAATGGGGGAGAAAGGCTTTGGTAAGAGAGGTGACCAATAACCCAATGGTCACTGCGGCTGAGCTCCAAAGATCCTATGTGTAGATGGTAGAAACTTCCAGAAGGAAGTTCACTGCAGTCTCCACCAATGTGGGCTTTATGACAGGGTGACCAGAAATAAGCCTCTCCTCAGTAAAAGCCTCCAGGAGTTTGTAAAAATAGAAATCACCTAAAGGACTCTCAGACTGTGAGAAACAAGATTCTCTGGTCTGATGAAACCAAGATTAAACTTTTGGGCCTCAATTCTAAGCACCATGTCTGGAGGTAACCAGGCCCTGCTCATTACCTGCCCAATACCATCTCTACAGTGAAGTATGGTGGTGGCAGGGATTGATGATTGATCAGGGTGGGGGAAAAGCTACATGGAGCAAAGTACAGAGATATTCTTAATGAAAACCAGATCAAGCGTTTTGGATCTCAGATTGGTCAAAAGATTTACCTTCCAACAAGACAATGACCCTAAGCACATATGCAACGTGCCACCCCCCAGGGCAATATCATGTCCCAGGTTTAGTGGAATGCCGAGTGGTGTGGTGTGGCCAATATGTGTTACGGTGCTCCTACATGGATACAGCGGGACCCCAGGCTTAGGCCCCAAAGTAACTAAAGGTGAATAGTTGAGTTCGGGGATGAAGAATGACTTGAGTCCAGACCTTGATAAACTTTAACAGCAGCTTTACTTGGGTAAACTTGAATTCAGACCATATGCAGTCTTTTCTTACATTCAGGCTTTCTCTTGGTTCCAGCAGCCTTTGGCATAAACTGGCAGGCAAACTTGGTAACTCTGCTTTCTCTCTTTCTCTGCTGGGCTGACAGGCTTGCTTAATAACTCTGCTTTATTTCTCTCTGCTGTGCTAAACTCTGCTTGGGTCTGGTTACTGGTCAGTTCTGGTATCCTTGCATTGGGGTGCCTTCGACTGTTAGTGAAGTAAATTAGTATGGAGTCAGGGTGCTCTACAAGCTACTTCCCTTTTGTGGCTCCTGCTCCAGCTGAAGAGCACTTTCCTCTGGTTGCTATATCTTCCATACATCTGATTCCATGGCAAGCCTAGTTTAGCCTGCACTGGCTGTTATGGGCACATCTGGCTGTGACCGTGCCCAGGCTTACACCTCACTGTCTAGCCTAGACCAGAACTCTCTAGAACTGCTGCCCCTCGCTTTGGTAGGAAGCAGGACTGGCACACTTCTGCCCCAAAGGAGGGAGAATGGAATGGTGAGTTCCATTCTATCTATGTATCTGTCCCTGTCACTCTGCCATCTACGCTGCTACCTGCTGGTGAACCAGGCATATTACATGAACATAACAGTTTCATAACAATATTATCAATGCACAAGGTGAACCACTTGGAAATAAATACAAAGATGGCATTTATGTTAACTCATTAGAGGCAGTAGCAGGGTGAAGAAATGATAATGACACTCTAGGGGGTTACACACAGCCAAGACAACACAGGAGTGGCCCAGCCAGAGCCCTGAACCCAACGGAACATCTCTGGAGACACCTGATAACTGCCCCACCCAACCTGACAGAGCTGGAGAGGATCTACAGAGAAGAATGGCCGAAAATCCCCAAATCCAGGTGTAAACCTTGTGGCATCATCTCCAAGAAGAGCGGAGGCTGGAGTCACTGCCAAAGGGGCGTCAACTGAGTAAAGGGGCTGAAGACTTATGTCCTGAGTAAAAGGGCTGAATATTTATGTTAGCGCAAGATTCTAGTTTTTCCTTTTCATTAAATTATCAAAGAATTCTAACATTTTGGGGGTCATTTATTAAACAGAAATACGCTTATATAAGGCGTATTTCTGGCGCAGATTGCGTCGCAAAGGACCTTTTTGCGACTTTTCCCCGCCCACACCAGGTCTAAAAAAGTGGGCGGTGGAGGAGACGGGCCGGCAGGCTTGTCTCATTTACCATTTTCTATGCTTGTTCTAGGCATAGAAAATGGTCTAAATGTAAGACAGTGAGGAAGCCTTCTTACATTTAGAAGAGACGGTGGATCCACGATGTTATGTAGAGGCCGGCGCCTCATCATAACTGCGGCGGATCCACCGCCAGTACATGGCTTTATTAAGAGTGGCGTCTAAAACTCTGGTCTTAATAGATGTGTCTCTTTGTTCTCATTTTCTTATTATGGGGAACTAAGGGCAGAATGATGGGGAAATTTAGATTTTTTATTTTTATTTAAGCACATGGAGCAACATGTCAAAAAAGTGATAGGGTCTGAAGACTTTTTGGATGCCCTGTATGTGTTGACTCCCCAAAACTGTAGTTACCCTTGAATACAACCAGTTTTCGGCTGTCTGAGATACAGTTAAGTATTATACAAAATGGATTTTTATATAATTTTCAAGTTAGGTGCACTGTAATTATGGCAGAGAATAACCATCTACAAAGCCATTGTCATTGTGTCTTGTCTAGACTCGCTTCCCGTCCATTAATGATCTGACTCTGAAAGATGTCAAACAAACATATCAATACAGCAGACACGAGGGTCAGGAGTGCTGATGTTTTGCTGATCGATATGATCTGTGCACGACAATAGGTGATATTTCTATTTAATTGTTGCATTTGTTATTTTCCATGCTCTTCCATATCCATTATATGAACAGTGACTCATTGATTTTGTCAAAATGAGCTTTTATTTTAAATATTACTTTTTAACTCAATGCGGCAACACCAAGTTTTTTCTTCTTTTCCTCTTACACTCCTATCAGTGCGGTCCATCATAGCTTTTCTTCGTGTTCTAAGATTTGGATTCTGATAGATCACCAGCTTGCGCTGTGCTGCTCCCTCTACCATCTTGCAGCATGACTGTCAGACACAGAGAGCAGCTTGCTTACCTTCTGTTTCGGCATTGGGTGTGGAACCACTTTGGGCTAAACCTAAGGGCGTTTTCCTGACAGTCCTCTGATATTCACACTTTAAACCCTGTAAAGGGTTTGGACTTTGCTGCAGAGGAACCACCAGGACACCACCTATTGAGGCAGTTCTGGTGTGGATGACAGCTGAGCCACAGAAATACTGAGGGATCAGGCAGTAGTTAGGGATAGGACAAGGTAAAGATAGGCAGAGTAGTAGTCTAGTCAGACAGTGAAGGGTCAGGATAGAGGTCAGGCCTAGGTCAGGTCAAGTAGCAGAGCATCAGAATCCGGGAAACCAGTAGCAGTCAGTACATGGGAAGACAAATGAATACATCCTACCTTTGCAGGGAACTTGCAACAAGACAGCCGGAGACAGGGCACACGTGAGCTATAGGCAAGAGTAGGAGGCCTTGCCGGCTAGAAGAAGCAGACGACTCTAGGGGCCTGACCTGCCAAAAGAAAGCAGAGTGGAGCAGCAGGCATGGGCCACTGATGTAACACCCTCCTCTCTCCTTGGTTTCCTTATTCTGAAATTGCTGCCATGTTATTGAGGGCAAATTTTATTGATAGGGGAGTTTTGTTCCCAATTACGGAGAGTCTGGAAGGCAAGAGAAGGGAAATGACTGGCTTCTGAAAGATGAGAAAGAAGACATTCTAACCAGTCCAAATCCCATGTTATGCACATCATGACTATCCTGGGAACCTGTATAGAAAATGACTTCTCCAGCATGCATGTGCCCTTTCTAGTCACTGCCATGTCACTCCCAGACTCCCATAGATGCCCAATCAGTGCCACATAGATGAGACTTTGGAGCATGGGTGTCGGCCTCTACATTAGACAATAGCTGCAGTTAAGCTTTTGCCAGTTGTATTCCTTTATTTTTATTGTCCTCCATAATGTTTTTTGGTCTAAATTATGTGCTGAATAATTTCATAATAGATCTGGGCAGAGGAGCTCGCTATATCTGTCACCATATATCTGCTTGTCTTATTTGACAAATGATAAAACTCTGGCTGGTTGCAGCCACCAGTAGGGGGAGCTCACTACATTTGGATATGTACAGATGGTATAAATTAAAGATTTGAATATAGGGAGCTCTCCCTAGTGGCATCTTCAGGTAGCTACTATAATATTATCAGATCAAGCAGGAGAAGTTGGTTTCCTGAACCCCGCAGCAGTCGAGAGGTCTTCTTCTATGGTAGATAAGTATGGATCTGTATGGAAGATTTAGTTGCACCTTCAAGACTAGGATATTAGTATTCAGTAGACAGTATTGGATGGGCAGGTTCCCTTTAAGACTGTACAATCCCTCCATATTCTCAATGTCTCACTTCAATTTAGACTAATTTCTTACTTGCGTTTCCTTCATTTCTGATTTGTTACATTGAGGGGTGAGATTCTCAGATGTCGAGCTCTGTGAGACCTCAGCATTTTCTAATAAAAAACACGAAAACCTGTATCAACACTCTGACTGCAGATTGTGTATAAAATATTGTTTACAATGATTAAAAGACAGTTTATTAGGTGCCGGTAAGATTTCTGTCCTTGTATACCTGCCGGCGCTGATAGCTGCAGCCCGCTCTTCTCTGTCTCCATCTTCCCTGTCTTCTTACTCACAAGCAACATATTAAGAAACGGAGCTGTTAGCGAATAGCACAAGTCACATAGATGGAGAAACTGAGAAAAATCCTAGTTATTAAAGTAAAATATATTATACACATTTATGGAAGGGAGAGGAGGGGCAGGCATCTTACAGACATCATTCTTCAGAGCTCCAAAGATGCTGAAGACGGAATTTCCTTAGACACTGAGGGAGCTGCAAAAGAGAAATTACAAGCAGTTTTCTCCGCTGACATAATTCACTAATAAATTATTTATATTTTATAAATTATTATAAATTATTTTAAAAAATCTGTTTCAATTCCTATAAGTACATATTAAAAATGACGCATTGAATTGACTGTCACACTTTAAAGAGTACAGTAAGTAATTTCAGTATTATCAACATCCCAACAGTCATGACATAATTGCCTCATATCAATCTACAAAACTACTGCTCCTATGTGCAAAAATACTTATACACTACTGCCTACCTACTGCTAAAATAATGTCTCCTATGTACAAGAATATAACTACTATAATACTGCTTCTATGTACAAGAATATAACTGTTATAATACTGCTCCTATATACAAGAATATAACTACTATAATACTGCCCCTATGTACAAGAATATAACTGCTATAATACTGCTCCTATATACAAGAATATAACTACTATAATACTGCCCCTATGTACAAGAATATAACTACTATAATACTGCTCCTATGTACAGGAATATAACTACTATAATACTGCCTCCTATGTACAAGAATATAACTACTATAATACTGCCTCCTATGTACAAGAATATAACTACTATAATACTGCTCCTATGTACAAGAATATAACTACTATAATACTGCTCCTATGTACTAGAATATAACTACTATAATACTGCCTCCTATGTACAAGAATATAACTACTATAATACTGCCCCTATGTACAGGTATATAACTACTATAATACTGCTCCTATGTACAAGAATATAACTACTATAATACTGCTCCTATGTACACGAATATAACTACTATAATACTGCTCCTATGTACTAGAATATAACTACTATAATACTGCTCCTATGTACAAGAATATAACTACTATAATACTGCCTCCTATGTACAAGAATATAACTACTATAATACTGCTCCTATGTACAAGAATATAACTACTATAATACTGCCTCCTATGTGCAAGAATATAACTACTATAATACTGCCTCCTATGTGCAAGAATATAACTACTATAATACTGCCTCCTATGTGCAAGAGTATAACTACTATAATACTGCTCCTATGCACAAGAATATAACTACTATAAAAAAAATCTGGATAAAGAAAGACTGACGGCACCAATCCTCTCACCCAATAGCTTCCAATGTCCAGATTGGCCTCCACGGTCCAACAGAAACACGGGGTGCAAGGCTCCAACAGGGCAAACTAGTAAGTAAAGAATAAAGAGGAGCCGCACTCACCATCCTTGAAAAGAGTGTCCCTTTATTTTCAAATCTTCAGGGCTTGGGCGAGTAAATCCCAAAAGTGGGGGAGGGGGAGACTCACATGGATACACAAATGACAGCGACGGCCGTTTCACGGCGTCCCGCTTCCTCCGGCTGTTACACAAATTTAAAAAGATCGCGCGCCTCTTAATAGCGTCACGGGGGAAGGGGGGTGGAGCCGTGCCATCACCTAGCAACCACCTATGCTGAACAAGCCGCACGCAAATTACAGAATCGCGCGCTGCCTGACAGTGTCAAGTGGGAGGGAGGCCGGAACACATCATCACCTAGCAACCCCCGACGCTGAGTAAGGTGCGTGTGTTACAATATACGACATAACCACAGCTTGGCAACAAAAAGGCCCAAGCTGAGCAGATAATTGCAAGGATCGCAGTATAGGAACATATATACAAACATGGCAAAATACTTGGAAATGCATTTGTCGCACATCTGAATGACGCGAACGACATGAACATGATGTTCACCCTCAACTTTGGGGGTTTGTCCATCGAGTTTTTGGACGTACGCGTCATGGTTGAAGATAGTGCACTCCGTACCGAAGGGTACCGTAAACCCACTGCCACTAACACCCTGCTACACTATGACAGCTATCACCCACGGAACGTAAAGGAATCGCTCCTTTACGGACAATTCCTGAGGCTGAGACGCATTAATAGCCTCGATAGGGTATATCTGAGGCAGGCGGAGGAGTTGAAGAAACGCCTGCTACAACGTGGCTACCCTCTAGAACGGCTTATTACTGCCATGGAAAGAGCAGGATTATACACACAGCGGTCTCTAATCATGCGGAGTGGGCACACTAGAACTGAAGCGCAACAGAACGAGGACAGGTTCGTGTTTGTTTTTAAGCATAGCCCCTTAGCAGAAGACATAAAGAAAGCCATTTGGAGCAATTGAGAAATCCTTAGAGCAGAAGAGGGTTTAGGAAACATAATTGATCAAAAACCTATTTTGGCCTTTAGGAGATGCCGCACATTTAGAGACATTTTGGTGCGCAGCCGCTATAGTGAGCCTACACCGCGCGATTGGCTCTCATCTGGGCGACCGACGGGAAACCACAGGTGTGGAGATTGCTCACTATGCAGCTTCATCATACAGGGCCGCCATCTTTTCTTTGGAGGTTTGGAACATTACGTGGGTCATTTGATCACATGTAAAAGAACGTTTGTGGTATATGTACTGATATGCTTGTGTGGAGCATTTTATATATGTAAAACAAAGAGGCCTTTAGTACAACGAATCCGTGAGCATCGTAAATCTATAAAAACAGGAAAAGGGCGTACTCGCCTCATTGAACATGTACGCATTTAACACGGAGGTGATGCTAATGTGCTAAAATTTGCGGGAGTTGAGTTCATCGCTCCTGTACCACAGGGTGGCGATCGTCATCGCATCTTGCTTCAAAAAGAAGCCCGTCTAATCATTAAGACAGATGCCACGGGTCCTTTAGGCCTGAACGAACGAAATGATAAGTTCGCTTTCACATAAATGTTCGCATTGTTAGTTTCTTATACCGTATGCATTTCCAAAGTATTTTGCCATGTTTGTATATATGTCCCTATACTGCCGATCCTTGCAATTATCTGCTCAGCTTGGGCCTTTTCGTTGCCAAGCTGTGGTTATGTTGTATATTGTAACATGCACTCCTTACTCAGCGTCGGGGGTTGCTACGTGATGATGTGTTCCGGCCTCCCTCCCACTTGACGCTGTCAGGCGGCGCGCGATTCTGTAATTTGCGTGCGGCTTGTTCAGCGTAGGTGGTTGCTAGGTGATGGCACGGCTCCACCTCCCTTCCCCCGTGACGCTATTAAGAGGCGCGCAATCTTTTTAAATTTGTGTAACAGCCGGAGGAAGGGGGACGCCGCGAAACGGCCGTCACTGTCATTTGTGTTTCCATGTGAGTCTCCCCCTCCCCCACTTTTGGGATTTACTCGCCCAAGCCCTGAAGATTTGAAAATAAAGGGACACTCTTTTCAAGGATAGTGAGTGCGGCTCCTCTTTACTCTTTACTTACTATAACTACTATAATACTGCCTCCTATGTACAAGAATATATCTGCTATAATACTGCTCCTATGTACACGAATATAAATACTATAATAATGCTCCCATGTACAAGAATATAACTACTATAATACTGCCTCCTATGTACAAGAATATAACTACTATATTACTGCTCCTATGTACAAGAATATAACTACTATAATACTGCTCCTATGTACAAAAATATAACTACTATAATACTGCCTCCTATGTACAAGAATATAACTACTATAATACTGCCTCCTATGTACAATAATATAACTACTATAATACTGCTCCTATGTACAAGAATATAACTGCTATAATACTGCCTCCTATGTACAAGAATATAACTACTATAATACTGCTCCTATGTACAATAATATAACTGCTATAATACTGCACCTATGTATAAGAATATAACTACTATAATACTGCTCCTATGTACAAGAAAATAACTACTATAATACTGCTACTATATGATGTTGATCGAACCCGAACTGTAAAGTTCGGGTTCGTACCAAACATCACGATTTTTCGCACCTAAACCAGAACATTTCCATAAAAGTTTGGGTTCGTTGTTCGGCGATTTCTTCCCGCTTTATGAAAGGCTGCAGGGCAGCCAATCAACAAGCGTTTCACTACTTTGCCCTAAGAGCCCATCACAGCCATGCCTACTAATGGCATGGCTGTGATTGGCCAAGTGCAGCATGTGACCCAGCCTCTATATAAGCTGGAGTCACGTTGCGCCGCACGTCACACTGCTCTTCTTAGTGTAGGGACAGGATGCTGCCGCTTCTGTGAGGGAGAGATTAGGGACTCTGATTAAGAAATCTGTTGAACTTGGTGGTGTTAACTCTTCAAACTACAGCAATTATTGAGGGTGCTATGCTACATATTTGTACTCAGCCCTGAGCCCAGTAATACTGCAAAATAATTTTTAATCCATCTGTTACTGAGGTGGGGGTCGGCGGCCATTTTAGCAACTGCAGTGTCCTTGGAACTGCATGTGACCTGCATCTGTGCCAGCCTGCCAGGGGTACTTGGAACCTTTCTGTAGTAAAACAGCACCGGCTCCTATGGAGGAAGCGTCCACTTCCAAAAAGAATTGGCAGGTGACATCGGGATGAACAGGTGCAGAAGCAAAGGACCTCTTTATATGGATGAAGGCGGCTTCAGGCTCAGGAGTCCAGACTCTGGCATTCACCCCTTTCTTAGTAAGAGCGGAGATCGGAGATGTAAGAGATAAAAAATTCAGGATGAACTGACGATAGAAATGAGCAAATCCAAGGAAGCACTGTATAGCACGTAGACCCTGTGGTCGGGGCCAGTCCATTACTGCATTCAATTTTTCAGCTTCCATCTGCAACCCGGCATCCGATACAATGTATCCAAGGAACGGTAAGGTAGATTTTTCAAAGATGCATTTCTCGAATTTGGCATAAAGTCGATTCTCTCTCAACTGCTGTAAAACCAAACCTACATGCTTCCGGTGAGTGGTCAAATCCGGAGAATAGATCAGTGTATCGTCACGCAGATATAGAGCAGGTCCCGGAGGATATTGTTTACCAACTTCTAGAATACCGCGGGAGCATTACACAGACAAAGGTCATGATGAGATACTCGTAGTGTCCATCACGAGTGTTGAAAGCAGTCTTCCACTGCCCTTTAGAATGCGGATAAGGTTGTATGCGCCGCGCAGGTCGAATTTTGTGTAGACCTTAGCTCCCCGGATCCTGTCAAAGAGTTCGGAGATTAGCGGAAGAGGGTATCGATTCCTGACCGTGACCCCTATTCAGACCTCGATAGTCGATACAGGGCCTTAAGGATCCATCTTTTTTCTGCACAAAGAAGAACCAGGCACCGGCTGGTGAAGTAGATTTCCTGATAAACCTCCTCTCGAGATTTTCCTTAATGTAATCAGACATCGCTTGGGTCTTGGGAAGTGAGAGTGGGTAGATTCGACCAGTAGGTGGACTGACGGGATTATCCCCAACACAGAATCTGACCGGAGTGCCAGTCCAGAACTGAAGTGTGCCGACACAGCCAGGGAAGACCAAGGATAACCGGATTCATGGACGCTGGCAGCACATAGGAGATTATCTCTGAATTCAGAACCCCTATTTGCAACTTAAGGAATCAGAAATTGGCAGTCCATTTATGGAAGCCACTGACAGAGGTCTTTCTAGACAGATGGCAGGGAGCCGGTACTGATGGACCAGAACTTTCTGAATTTAAGGGCTTCTGTCTCCCCCAAAATGCATTTTTCATCAGCTGACATTAGCTATTTGCTAATGTCAGCTGATCTTAAACATACTTTTCTTACATTCCCCTGTGATTTCGTTCTTTTAAGATTCTTACTTTTATTATATGCAAATATCTTTACTACCAGCAAGTTGGGCGGTAACTTGCTGATAGCCGCTGTATCCTCCAGTTGCCGACACGCCCCTCTCCTCTTGATAGACAGGGCCAGCGAGCGCTATCCTGCCGCTGGCCCTGTCTTCTCATTAAGTCCTGCGCCGTAACATTCTATAATCGGCGCAGGCGTACTGAGTGAAGAACGCCAGCTCCGTCCTCAGTGCGCCTGCGCCAATTTCGTCATGGGTGTACTGTGACGTAATTGGCGCAGGCGCACTGAGGACGGAGCTGGCATCCTTCACTCAGTACGCCTGCGCCGATTGAAGAATGTTACGGCGCAGGCGCGCGACTTAATGAGAAGACAGGGCCAGCGGCAGGAGAGCGTTCGCTGGCCCTGTCTATCGAGAGGAGAGGGGGCGTGTTTGAGATCAGCTGACATTAGCAAAAAGCTAATGTCAGCTGATGAAAAATGCATTTTGGGGGTGACAGAAGCCCTATAAGTTACCAGCTGACCCAGAGTCCTAGAATGCAGGCACAGACAGTGTGACTCCCTTGTGAGAGAGAGTCACCGGAACTGAAAATTTCGGAGAGGACTTCTCCTTGTCTAGGACCACCTCTCCAACTGACCCAAGACATTGGCGTTTCCCAGCTTCTGTGGACAATTACGCACAAAGTGGGCCTTACCATCACAATACAGACACAGGTTCTGTGCTTTGCAGTGTAAACGTTCCTGACAATCGAAGGCACTCTATTTGCATGGGCTCTTCAGATGGGGTGGACACTAGAGGAAAAACCGGCCTCTGGAAGGATCGAGCCAAACAAGATGGTCTTCTGGTGCATGCAACCTCCTTAGAACGTTCCCTGAAACGCATGTCTATCCTTGTGGCCAAGGTGATCGGGTCATTTTGAGTAGATGGATGGTCGCGACCAGCTAATTCATCCTAAATCCGGTCAGAAAGGCCCTCCCAGAACACCGCCAGTTGAGCCTCATTGTTCCATGTAAGCTCAGCAGCCAGGGTACGAAACTGGATGGCGTACTGACCCACAGACGAGGAACCCTATAGTAGACGCAGCAGAGCTGATGCAGAGGAGGACGTGTGGCCAGGCTCTTTGAAGACCAGCCAGAAGGTAGCCAGGAAAGACTGCAGATTAGTGGTCTCTGGACCTCCATGTTCCCAAATAGGATTTGCCCAAGCAAGGGCCTCATCAGACAGAAGGGACACAATGAAGGTAACCTTGGACCGCTCATTGGGAAACTTCTGCCCATGCAACTCAAAGTGGATCAGACACTGGTTCAGGAAGCCACAACAGGTTTTTGGATCTAGCGTGATGGCAGAAGGAGTTGCACACCAGCGGCACACAAATTCGTATTTACCGGTGTGGGTATTGCAAGGGTAGCAGAGACTGGTGACTCTGCAGTATCTAGTGAAGAAATGGCATCCAGAGGAGCAGCAACATTTTTCATAAACTGCATCATGACATCCTCACATTCTATCTGACATCTCACTTCATGTAACAATTCCTGAACGAAAGGCTTGAGGTTGTTTAAGTAAACCCTCGATCTTCGCAGTACCCCTGATGGTGGGGATAGACTTTCCCGAGGGGAACACCAGGTCGCTACCTCTTGAGGAGGATAGGCATACGAGACAGCTGGTCCAGGCGGACAAGGAGGTACCAGAGGTATAGACGCAGTCAGCAGGCCGAGTCACCAGTCACCCAGGAGCAACAGTGTAGGACTGAAGGATGAGGCAGAGACAAAGTCAAACAGGCAATAGGTCAGGGCAGACGGCACAGGTACAGGTCTGGCAATCCGGTTCGGCAACAGGAGAGTCAAGACAAGCAGGCAAGGATCAAACCGGTATCGGAGTCCAGAAACACAAGCACGGGTCAGGTACACAGAAACACAAGCAGAGAAGATAAGAAACCTAGCAGGAAACAAGGACCTTGAGGGCTGAGGCATCTGGGAAAGGGGGCTGAGCCACTTATATATGTGCAGCAGGGCTAGGATTGGTCAGCGAGGTCACATGATCTAACCCAGGGAAGCTCAACCTGTGGCCCTACAGCTGTTGTAAAACTACAACTCCCAGCATGCCTTAATAGCTGTAGGTTGTCCAGGCATGCTGGGAGTTGTAGTTTTCCAACAGCTGGAGGGCCACAGGTTGGGCATCCCTGATCTAACCCATAAAGCACAGGTGTAACACCCCAGAGTGGTGTTCCCACTTCTGCACCCTGCTACTGTCTTTATTGGTCTAACCTCATGTCATCTTATGCATTTATTTCCAGGTCCTCCACAATGTGCATTCCTAATACTGTTGTTATGTAACTGTTCATGTAATGTGCTTGGTTCACCAGCAGGTGGCAGCAAACACAGCAGAGCTGTACTTACATAGAATGGAACTTTCTATTCCATTCTAACCCTCTCTCTGGAGAGTCCTACTTCCTAATGGAAGGGTGCGGCAGAAGTTCTAGTCAGTCTAGCTTACCCCCAGTTAGGGGAAGGGTGTGCCGGGGTATGTCTCTGCTGGACCTGCCCACACCAGCCAGAGCACCTTAAGCTCTGCTGGCCATGGAGGCCAAAGCTTAAAGTCTCAGGAGCCAGGAAATACCAGAAAATATTAAAGCTGGTGTGAAAGTAGCCTTAGACATAAACAAGTTTGCCAGGAATATCACTGTCAGGCCTCTTGCACACGGCCGTTGTGGGTCCGTTCCGTGAATTGGGGACCACAATTTGCGGTCTCCAATGCACGTGCAACATCTGTGCGGCATCCGGGGCGAATCGAGACCCATTCAACTTGCGGAGGCACGGACAGAAACACCACGGAAGCACTCTGTAGTGCTTCCGTGGGGTTCCGAGACGTGCTTCCGTTCCGCATCTCCGTGATTGCGGAGTGAATGCAGAGTGCACACGAGTGCCCGTGTATTGCGGACCCTCCGCATGAGGGCCGCAATACGGCCACGAGCACACAACGACCGTGTGCATGAGGCCTCAGTAAGCACTTTCGGAGGAATAACAATCCTCCTGAGATGTTGGAGGGTGGGCTCCACCAGACAGGGCTTCCAGCAGGAGTTTATTGCCTTTATCTTTTCAGGAATTGAAAATCACATGGACTGGGTCAAATTATATGATGTGAATAAGTCCCAAACCAATAGACAAATCTTGAATCTTTCTAGAAAGGAGAGAGATGCCCTGACCCTGCTGAGCAAAGTGGATGATACAATTATAAAACAGGCAGTCAAGGGGTGGGGGGGGGGGGGTTTGGGGGTTGGTGTTTATTGTTGTTTTGGATGCAGGTCTGTACAAAAAACAATGTTTATCAATGTTACAAGACGCATCAAAATATAAAAAAATATTGTCAGACACAAATATTCCAAAAAGAATTAGAAAGGCTGGTAGCAGAAGGACTTCAAAGTTGCATCATTACTCTTAAACAAGATTGGTTGAGAAAGGCTGGACGAGCCGAAACGCGTCCCTTATAAACCCTGTATTATTATTCTTGAAATAATTAAAAGAAGCATTCTACAGAAGCTACTGTTGCTGGGAACTTTCTTCCTTACTACTCTTAAACAATCAGAATATTTAATTCCTGCACATCCAGTTCTTCCAATTTTTCATGCCCTGCGGAAGGTTCATAAAAACTGTTTCCCTCCCCCACTCAGACCTATAGACTCAGGGATGGATTCACTGAATGAAAGGCTGTCTGAGTGGGCTGATAGCCTACTCCAGCCATTGATTGGATCCATTCCTAGTTTTATACAAGACACAAAGCATGTATTACAAGCAATACACAACCTCCATTGGCGAACAGAGGTTCTATGGATAACTGCCGATGTTACGGCATTATACACGTCCATACCCCAAGATCAGGCTGTATCTGCTCTACAGTGGTTTTTGTCAACATATAGCGATTATACTCCACTCTTTTGCGGGATTTATTATGCACAGCCACACATTATTTGTTAACACACAATTATTTTATGTTTTGCATATTTACAAATATCCGGTGCGTCTATGGGGGGATGGTATCATCATCGATTGTGTCTGTGGGAACATCAATATCTGTTCTCTGACAATAATCCGTTCATTGACCACCTGCAGTGGTGCGGTCGCTACATCGATGACCTATCATTTATATGGTAAAAACTACACAAAACAAACTGAGAACCACTGGACCCAATATAACAAATAATTTATTAATTAAAAATGTTGGTACAAGTATTACAGGCGACAATTGATAACAAAGAGGAAAAATGTGTACAAAACTCTCCTAAGGAAAAGATGTCTGTATATAACAAGTACAGATACAAGGGAATTGTCCAAAAAACACTTAGGGAAAAATAAAAAATTACCGATAGTGTGGGATCAATTGCACAGCACAGGCAGCACAAGTGCATATGAGTAAGTATCTTTCCCCTTCAATCCAAAAATCTGCATTAATGGCTGCCAACAAAATTCATATGTGCTGTGCAGTAATGTCCACAAGTAGATAAAAACTACTGACTAATCATAGTGTTAAGGCCTCTTTCACACTAGCGTTTTAGCTTTCCGTCCTAGAGTTCTGTCCTCGGGTCTCTAGGATGGAAAGCTACTGATCAGGATTATCCCAATGCATTCTGAATGGAGAGAAATCCGTTCAGGATGCATCAGGATGTCCTCAGTTCAGTACTGACACGTTTTTTGGCCGCAGCAAAATCCGCAGCATGCTGCGCTTTTTGCTCCGGCCAAAAAATCTTGAAAGCATGCCGGAAGGACAGATCCGGAATTAATGCCCATTGAAAGGCATTAGTCCGGATCCGGCCTTTAGCTAAACGTCGTTTCCGCGCATCGCCGGATCCGACGTTTAGCTTTTTGTCAATGGTTACTATGGCAGCCAGGACGCTAAAGTCCTGGTTGCCATAGTAAGAGTAGGAGCGGGGAGCGGCATACTTACATTCCGTGCGGCTCCGGGACGCTCCAGGATGACGTCAGGGCGCCCCAGTGCATAGATCACGTGATCGCATGGATCACGTGATCCATGTGCGCGGGCGCTCTGACGTCATTCAGGAGCGCCCGGAGCCGCACGGAATGAGCATGCCGCTCCCACTCCTCAGCACTATGGCAACCAGGACGCTAGTAGCATCCTGGCTGCCATAGTAACACTGAAAGCATTTTGAAGACTGATAAGTCTTCAAATGCTTTCAGTTCACTTGCGTTGTGCCGGATCCGGCGTGCACGGAAGTGCACGCCGGATCTTCACAACGCAAGTGTGAAAGAGGCCTAACAAGTACCCCTGCTAATAAAGTGCAAGTGCTTACATCACAGTGACATGAGAAAACAGTAATACCGATATAAAGGACAACACATACCCATAAACGAAGTAGCAGAAAAATCCTCAGGAGAGCCGTACGCCCCAACGCACGTTTCCGCTAAGCCTTCTTCCAATTATTTGTTATATTGGGTCCAGTGGTTCTCAGTTTGTTTTGTGTAGGTTTTACGCTATGTTGCTGAGCGGACTGTATTAGGGTCTGACATTTTCCCACTCCTATGTGGGACATTTGTGTGTCTTGTAACCTGTTTTTGTTTATTGTTTATATGGGTCGGAGATGTAGCAACCGTACCAGATTAAAAAAAAAACATAAATAATAATATAAATAATTTCTGTTTTACATATCACTGTGATCCTATGGAAATTTCCTTCCTTGATCTGAAGCTGACAGCCTCACCAGACACAGGGAGGCTTATTGCCTCCACCTATAGAAAAATCACGGCAGGTAACACTATACTCCATGGGAAATCATGTCATCCTGCACATACAGTCAGTATACCTGTGGGGGAACTAGTCAGAGCAAAGCGGAACTGCACATGTGAACAGGATTACCTAAAAGAATCCACTGACATAGCACAGAGATTAATAAGACACAGTTATCCTGACTGGAGTGTGAACAGAGCCCTAAAACTGGTTGGTCAGATTGATAGGACTGAATTACTCAGGGATGTGCTGTTACCACTCCTTCACCCTGCTACTATCTCTAATGGGCTAACGAAACATCATCTTATGTATTTCTGTCCAGATCCTCCAAACTGTGTATTCCTAATCTGTTTGCAACTGTTATGTTCATGTAATGTGCCTGGTTCACCAGCAGGTGGCAGCAAACACAGCAGAGCTGTACTTAGCTAGAATGGAACATTCCATTCCATTCTAACTCCCCCCCCCCTCCTCTGGAGGGAAGTGGACTAGTTCTACTTCCTGAAGGAAAGGTGGGGACCAGTTTTAGTTAGTTTAGGTCTAGACAGGGGAAGGAGTGCAGGGGCATGTCTCTGCTGGACGTGCCCACGCCAGCCAGAGCACCCTAAGCGCTTCTGGCCATGGAGGCAAACACCTAAAGCCTGAAGAGCCAGGAGATTAGTTCCTCGGCTGGAGATAAGTCAGACTAAAGAGAAAAGTGCTGCATCAAGAAGAAGCTGAGTTATCCAGTCAGCCTGTCAGTACAGCAGAGTGAGAGAAACAGATGTAGCAGAGTTGAGTTTGCCTGCCAGTTTCATGCTAAAGCCTGCTGGAACCAAGACAAAGCTTGAATATTGTTTTTGATGAACATTTACTGAAGTAAAGCTGCCATTTAACTTCATCTCAATGTCTGGACTCAAGTTCTTTCCAATCCCTCAATTATTCCCCCTATTTATTGCTTCTGAGCCAAAGCCTGGGCTCCAGTGGTATCCATGTGGTAGCACCGTGACACACATAGAGACATTTTAGGCCACACACAAACTTAATTTTCAGTCAAAAACAAGACACATGCAGTTCCTATCACACATAGGAAACACGCAATGCCCGCACCAAGACATTTTTTGCCTAACCCTATTAGGTGTAGCACACATAAAGGGGCGGCCTAACTTCAACAAATGGCATTTATTATGTAGAGAAAGTTACTAATGTTTTGTGATTCTCCATATTGGCTCTTTTCCATCACATTATACACGTAGCACGTAGCCATGGTTTTGACCACTCTGTAATCCAGCAGCGGTGGCCGTGCTTACACACTATAGATAAAGGTGTTGGCCTATGAGCACTTCCAGCCTTTCCCTATAGTGTGTAAGCACGGCCACCGCTGCTGGATTACAGGATGGTCGTAACCACGTGCTGTGTATAATGTGATGGAAAGGAGGCAATGTGGGTAATAAGAATATATTAGTAAGTGCCTTGTATCAACTTTCTCTAAATAATAAATGCCATTTTCTGAAGTGAGACAAACCCTTTTAACCCCTTTAAACATAAATCTGGCATGAAATTTACCAAATCCTAACCTCCTCATATTGCACATAATCTACATTATAATAAAAAGGGTTGTCCTCCCATAATGACCTATTGCCTATCTACAGGATAGGTGAAAATATCAGATTGCTGGGGTCTGACTGCTGGAACACCCACTGATCAGGAAAAAAGGGGTCCTGAGACATTCAATTACATTACCGCCAATCTATGTACACAAGGGTCTTAAGACCACATTTCCTTGATCTTGGGGGTCCCAGCAGTCAGACCCCCACCAATCAGACACTTATCACCTGTCGTGTCATAGCTGTTGGACCATTTCACATTCCCTATCCTTAAAGGTTTTCTTTGGGTGTAAAAAAATAAATAAATAAAAATTTAAAATCGGGCCCAAAATATGTGTCAAACATAAATAGTAATGCTCGCCTGTTAAAGGGCCGGTGTCCACTTTTCTAGTTATCGTCTATCCACAGGATCGAGGATAAGTAAGTGATCCATAGGGGTCTGAAGGCTGGAGCCCCCACTGATCCCCCTTCTTCACTGAGTGGCAGGTAGAGCATATGCCCGGCCTCTCCATCCATTCTCTATGGGGTCGCTGGATATGGCGGAGCAACATGAGCAAAGGGCACAAACGGAGGGTCATAACTGAAGCAGAGGCATTAGGGTCACCTGAGGCTGGGTAATAGTGGGGATCCTGGAGCAGGGGTAACTGGAGAAGAGGCAATATTAGTGGTGCATTTAGAGTGGAGGCATCTGGAGCTGTGGCACTTATGGGGGTGCACCTAAAGCAGAGGCATTAGGGCAGGGGCGTAGCTAACGGCTCATGGGCCCTGGTGCAAGAGTTCAGCTTGGGCCCCCCCTTCCCTCAGTGCTTTGTGTGTCTTCTTATGGGGCACAAGGGTCTTTGGGCCCCCTCAGGCTTCTGGGCCCGGTAGCGACTGCTACCTCTGCACCCCCTATAGCTACGCCCATGCATTAGGGTCGCTTGAGGCAGGGTAATAGAGGGGATCCTAACTTGTCACTCCTGTACACCCAGCTTTATTGTGTAACCTACAGTATCAGTGCAGTGATTGGTTAATCTTCATTTGCTGTTTTATAATGTGAAACATAACAAATAATCACCGCTGGAGATGACCAAGTTTCTTGATACTGATTCTAATGATTTACTAGGCGGATTCGAAGATTTGAATCAAGCAGGACCAATTTCAACCCAAGTCTTCGAGTTCAGATTGCTGTGTAAAGACATGCATACCACTCTGTGTTCTCCTAGGACTGTATCCAACCCAGCATTAACAATGTTAGAGCGACACTGACCTATAGATATGGGTAAACACACAGTCGATGATGCTGACAAACAGCCTTTTTAATAACACCCTGCACTATATTAAAGAATGTTCTCTTACTGGGGGCAGATGTCTGCCGCTATTTATACACCCGTGGTATCAGAAGGAGCATACGTTTATGTAAAACAAGTGTCCAAATCTATCACATTTTTGGAAGTAACAATAGGGTTGGTGTTATTTTCAATAGAATACATATAAATATTCTACTTCCACCGGTTTCATCGCCACAAATATGGTGTGCCTGAGTTTCAAGAAAATGAAGAAGCAGTAGCATTTTTTTTACCAAAGCCATGAAAAGAAATTTGGGTGCAGCAGTAGTGGAACCTGCCAGTCAAAGAAGAATATGTGCGGCTGTGTAGGGGTGGTAGTAGCAGTAGTAGTAGTGGCAGCAGAATCAGCAGAGCATGGAATATGACCGACAAAGCAGGACATGTGTAGCTGTGCAGGAGTAGTAGTAGTGGCAGCAGTATCAGTATCAGCACAAGGAAAAAAACACAATGCAACAGAACTCTGCAAGCACAAATAAAGTACAATAATGCCATAGTTATACAAAACATTCTGGGGATAATGCTACGCTTATTTTGTAAATTCTTTGCAAACACATTTTGTACATAATTATTTGGGCCCGTCTGCCGGTGTCAAGGCGATCTCTGTAAGACGGGAATCTAACACTAAGCACTGCCTGTTATGTGCCTTACTGGCCACCTTAAAATTCAGGGAGTATGGGTTCCACATTCATGCTGGGTCCACTCTGCCCTTTACCATCTTTTGTGCCATAATGGCCTTCATTAAATGCAGGGAATGCAGGTACCAACATGCATGCTGAGCCCACCCTATACCTCTCCTGGTGCCAGACAGCTTCCAATGAATACAAGGAGAGCAGGCTACAGCTTTATAGTTACACTAATTAGAATCAGCTAGTCAGGGGTGCAAGACCAACAGGAGTCAGCCACACCTCCAGCTCAGTACAACTGCACGAAAAAGGGGGTCAGTCAGCACATCCCAATGCGCAGGTGCATGTCGCCATGGCTAGAAATACAAGGAATAAAACACAAAAAATGGTAAAAGGCAGCATGGAATCTGGCAAAGCAGGACCTGTGTAGCTGTGTAGGACATTCTGTCACATCAATGTACAAGCTCCGAATACACATTGCTTCCCTGCTTGGGGTCATATATAGCGCTATGTTAATATCGTCCCTTGTGATTGGCAGACTGCCAGGCATTATGGGCAAGCCTATCAGCCAGGGAACCTCTTGGGGTCATGCGATCCTCCTTGTTATCTTACTTGCCCTGCTGTACTGTCTTCTGATCTTTAAACTGACGCTATCTTCAGCAATTCGCCAGAAGTCTATGGAACAGGGAAAGCAAGAAGAAGGAAGCAACGGTAGAGTCAGAGAGAGGAAGCGAGACAAACAGGCTGTTTCATTGTCTCATCCCAGTGCTGGATTCTCAGCTACACTGCTCAGTACCACTGTATAATGTCCTCCATGCTGTTGTTTCGAAGGGTATGCTTCAGAAGGACAGAGGAGCAGGATCTCCTCTTCTCTGTGTGCCGTGGGAGACATTATATAATTTGTATAGGGAAAAATAAAAACTATAGTCGGAGCCTCCAAAGGGGGAACTGGTGATATATGCAGAATACTGGCCAGATATACTGTTATTCCTCCTGAAAAGTCATCTTAAATGATAGGTACACCAGAAATTATGAACCAGAAAAATAAATATAATGTATATTTTCCTAATCATTTTATAACTGATACATAAATTTAAAACAGGATTTAAAGTGTTTGGAGAACTACGAAACATAGCAGATTTGTATGTTCTACTTTAAAAATATATAAATTAACTGCTGAATGTTATGTAACTAAATGTTATACAAATTGAGGCGATAATGGAAAAATACGCTATGATCTCAAGGTTACATTTAGTGCTGTAAACCTGCCTTTCCCTAGTCCTGCAGCGCTCACACAGCTGCTACAATATGTAAAAGTAATCAAAAGAACATAACAAGCTTAAAAGTATTCTCAGAAATCTTCCCTTAAAGAGGACCTGTCCCCTCTCCTGACATGCCTGTTGTAATAGCTTCATGCACCCCCCCTGTAATACTAATAACAATTCTGGAGCATCTGTTCTTATGACTCCGTATTGCCTAATTCTTTGTTATTTCTGCTAGAAGTTATAAATGAATTGCTAGCAGTCTACAGTAAGGGTACAGGGGGTGGTAACTAGAGATAAGTGAATTTCTCCAAATTTTGATTCGGTCGGTTCGCAGAATTTTCCAAACAGGTTTGATTCGATCCGAATTTATTTGGGGCAAATCGAGTAAAAAAAACAGCTATTTCCTGGCTGCAGAGAGCCTGTATAGGGGTGTAGAACACTGTGCCTTGCAGCAACACGCATAGGGAGTCTGCTGTGGTAGTGAAATAATACTGTGAGTCCGTATGACATGCAGATGACAGGCGTCGCTCTTAGAATCACTGGATACTTCACTTATTTGGGTGGAACGGGACCAAAACTGACCAAATAACTCAAGTGTGATCTCAGCCTTACAGGTCGATGTTAGTGTCAAGAAGCGCCCTCGTTTTACACCGTCGTCAGATAGATGTCTACAGAACCTGTTCTATTAAACGCTTATACAAGTAGAGCCTCCTGACAGAGTGGAGAGGGTGTCAGCAGTAAGTTTGTGTTAATGTCACTGATTATTTTGCCCTCCCTCTGATTCGTCAGAAGAATAACCCCCAAAAAACGGATCCTGTCTGTTGAGCATCTGCGGCGTCCCACTCAGGACAAGTGGGAACTGCAAAATCATTACAAACTGTTATGCTGTCTTTGTATTGCCTGTAATGTTCCTCTTCATAGGCTGGTTAGGTGTGTTTAATACATCCCGCCACTAGATACGGATAGCACTTACTTTATATATATATACCTTAGTCAGGCCTAGTGTGGGAGTTGAGTTCTGAGTTCAGTGTCAGAGGAGTCCTGAGTTTGTAGAGATCAGTTCATCCCTAGAGAGTCAGGGAGACTGAAGTTCTGGAAGATGTAGTACCAAGGTATGAGGCGCAGGAGAGCGTTTTTCTCCTGTGGTCCTCTTACTTCTTTCATCCTGCAACCAGAGGACAGAGTTTCATCCCTGGAAGAAAGCCAAGCAAAGTAGAGACATAGGTAAGAACAGCCGTTACTCAAGGCTTAAAATGGGCACCTTTGCATATGGTGGAAGACAAGCTAGCTAGAAGCAGCCCCACCGATATTTATAGAAGACAGATTAGCTACTTGTTAAAGAGCTTGGGAAAATATAGATTACATGACTAAGCATACCCGAAAAGAGTACTACTGAACCACAGCCTGAGTCAGGACCTAATTACAGCCTATTAGCAGTGGATCTACATAAAATCCTCTACATGCCTAAAGACTGTGTAACATCTGGATGTACTGCAAAAGAACCAAGACTCAGTAAAAGTTGTAAGTTGCATTCTACCATTGCCTACTTCATTCTTCATCCTTACTACCACTATAAATGGTTGCACCACCATAAACGGTACTGGCGTCACGACAAACAAACCGAGGGACCCAGCTGCCCCAAGCACCCTAAACACTGCCGCCATCTTGGCTGGTGTTCCCCTTGCAACAGAGAGTGCCCAGTAAGATTATGTGCTGCCTTTCCTTTCACTGCGCTGCCGACCCAGGAAGGCTTCTGCTAACCATGAGTAACCGATGAACTTCTACCCCTATCGGCCCACCGTGCACCTCACGTGTCGCCCCTGCGGTCCGGCACGCCGCACATCCGCCTTCACTCGGTCAGCATTTGGTCAGTAATCCATCAGTATTGCTTATGCCTAAAAACAACAAGATTAGATCCAAAACAGAGATGACACATGAATGGAATATTTGCATGTCTTCTGTGTTTTGTACCCACTCCTGCTTTTGGCTACCAAATCACAAGCCAATTCTGATGGGATCATACAGGCCTTACAGCTGCTACAACGACAGGATTCATTGTGCATCTAATTTTTCCCTCCTTCGCACAGATCAGAAGAAGGGTCAAATAAATGATGATATCAACCAGGCCAAAAAGGCAAAACAGTGGCCCAGTTATAAAGTGGGTAGGATGGGAACAGCATGAGAAGTCCACAGAGTGGCCCAATGACATAGTGGTGAGGTGGCAGCAGCATGAGGATACCACAGAGTAGTGAGGTGGCAGCAGCATGACGAGACCACAGAGTGGCCCATTGACATAGTGTTGAGGTAGAAGCAGCATGAGAAGACCACAGAGTGGCCCAATTACATAGTAGTGAGGTGGCAGCAGCATTAGGATACCACAAAGTGGCCCAGAGACATAGTAGTGAGGTGGCAGCAGCATGAGGAGACCACAGAGTGGCCCAGTGACAAAGTGTTGAGGTAGCAGCAGCATGAGGAAACCCCAAACTAGTGATGTGGCAGCAGCATTAGAAGACCACAGAGTAGTGAGATGGCAGCATCATGAGGAGACCACAGAGTAGCGAGGTGGCAGCAGCATGAGGAGACCACAGAGTAGTGAAGTGGCAGCAGCATGAGGAGACCACACAGTGGCCCAGTGACATACTGTTGAGGTGGCAGCAGCTTGAGGAAACCACAGAGTAGTGATGTGGCAGCAGCATGAGGAGACCACAGAGTGGTAAAGTGGCAGCAGCATGAGGCGACCAGAGAGTGGCCCAGTGACATAGTGTTGAGGTGGCAGCAGCAGGAGACCACAAAATGGATGATGTTGTAGCAGCAGGGTGCAGTCTAAGTATGCCACAACCTGTTCAGGTTCTTCTCTATGGCTACCTGCTGCTGCTGGTGAATAGTTTCTTCACTAGGCGAGTGAAGAAAGCTGCTCATCAGTGAGTCTAGACTCAAGTTTCTGCTGATGAAGCTGCTACTGCTACTGCTTCCCCCCCACAGCAGCCATGGCAGTGGAACGTGAGCGCAGAGGGCCACCCAGGCAGACCTGCTTGAGGTAGGGCGATGGCGCACATAGGTAGCGGCCAACTGAAAACATAGGATGTCTCGATTGTAGTTCAGTTTGTACTCCCTCTCAGCGGGTGTAAAAAAGGCCCCCATTTTCAACCGGTAGCAAAGGTCTAACATGGTGGAGAGCCAGTACTCATCCCTCTGATGAATGGTGACAATTCGGCTGTCATTACGCAAGCAAGTGAGCATGTATCGGGCCATTTGCGCAAGGACTCCCTGCCTTCATCTCCACTGCATACTGTCACAGTGTGTCTGGGTCCTCTGCTTCCTCTTCCTCATTGTCCTGTAGCTCCTCTGGCTGCTCCTGCTCCTTCTGTCTCCTTCTCTCCTGTCACCAGTGTAGAAAAACCACCCATTTCTTTACACATTGCTTGTTCTCGAATGTCCTCCTCCTTCTCTAGTTCAGCCCCCACAGAGCTTATGTGGCCGTGAGATCTAGTCGCCACATTTCCTGTCCCCTGGTCTGCCAGATTTACCAGCATCTGTTCCAGTACAGTACAGAAATCAGTGGAATGACGTTGTTCATCCCGTAGTCCTGGTAACTGACAAATAAAGTGGCCTCCTCAAAGGTCACTTTGGCAAAGGTCACTTAGGCAAACAGTAGGTGTCACGCAGTCACGCATGAGCTGCCACTGGCTGACATCGAAGTTACACAGGGGAGTACCTCTGTCGACCTGTATCATCAAGAAATCGTTTATGGCCTTTCTCTATTCATATAATCGGTCCAACATATGGAGGGTGGAATTCCAACGGGTGGAAATATCGCATATTAGCCTATGTTGGGGGATGCCATTCTGCCGCTGCAGCTCAAGGAGGGTGTGCTTTGTGGTGTGCGAGTGGATGAAGTGATTGCAAAGTTCTCTGCCAATTTTCAGGATGTCTTGCTGATGGGCGGAAGACTTCAGGAACTGCTTTACAACCAGATTGAACACATGTGCCATGCAGGGTGCATGACTCAGCCCTCCTTGATGCCGCGCCGACACCATGTTCTTCCCGTTGTTGGTCACCATGGTTCCAATTTTGAGTTGTCGAGGAGAAAGCCAGGATTTGATTTTTTGATGAAGGACGCGGAGCAATTCTTGTCTCGGACATACTGAGACATATGGACGTCCCTGCGACAGTGAGTGGCAGGAGAACTTTGAGACCGGCAACACGTGGTTTCATTTGACATGTTTACCTTGTGGATCAATAGGCGTTTGTGTTGTTTCTGGTATTGGCCACATCCTTAGCCTTTATGTGTTGCTATTTTTGTCATTTACCTTTCCCTATTTATAGTTGTTTCTCCCACAATGCTGTGAGGTTTATAGCTTCAGTTGGATCTGTGGATAGCTAGTGTTTGGATCTCCGCTGAGTTTCTGGTGCTGCTATAGCTTCTTTGAAGTTTAGTGTTACCTTTTCCTTTGTATTTTGGCTTTTCTGTGTGCTGCATTTCCTTGTCATTTTGTATTAGGCCTTAGGGAGACTCCCGTTCATCCTTCCTTTTGGAGGAACAGGTTGTCTCATTCCTGTCATTAGTACCAGGGTCCTTTAGGGTTAGATAGGACTTTCCTGTGTATGAACTCACCTACGTCTGGGGTCTGTTCATACTGGTAGTCAGTCAGGGCTTTGTTTAGGGATTTCACTAGGAGGTGTCCATCTTCCTTTCCTAGTTTTCAGGCCTTATTTCTTTTCCCCTTTCCCTCTTATGTTCAGTGGGGGTTCCCTTCCCACACTAGAGCGTGACAGTTCCTCCCCTGTGTGACTCTGTTTGCCCAGGCAAAGTAGGTGCCGTGCCCTGCACATGTAGTATGCTGGAGGGGCACTGTGAATTGTTCCTGCAGTGAAGGCTGAGGACACAGTGGAGGATGAGAAGGCAGAGGCAGACATTGTGGCAGGACCAATGGCGTGAGAATGTGGAGGCAGAAGCTAGTACGTCACCTGGCCAAGTTGCTGGTGTGGCTGTGCAGGAACCACTTTCACTCAGTGGGCCGTAAAGGACATATATTGTCCTTGGCCGTAGTTACAGCTCCACATGTCGGCGCTGCCATGCACTTTGGCAGACACCGACAGGCTGAAGGACTGGCCCACCTTCTGTTCTACATGTGTGTACAAGGCTGGTACTGCCTTTTGGCAAAGAAATGACGGCTTGGGACTCTCCACCTCGGCTCGGCACAAGCCATGAGTTCTCTGAAAGGTGAAAGAGTCCACCACTTGGAAAGGAAGGGACTGCAGCACCAGCAACTTGGCCAGAAGCATGTTCAGCTTTTGGGCCGTTGGATAAGTAATGTTGAGCGCAAGTATTCAAAAAGCGAATTTTAATAGCAAATATCGCAACTTCGAGATTTCACAAATATTAAGAATATAGTGCTATAATTTCCGATATTCGTCATTTTTTTCCCATCTTAACACATGATTCCTCCATGCTTCTTGCTTGTGGGCCAATGAGAAGGCTGCAATGTTAAGTGTACAACAATACTTAGTGCACCAATCTGTAATATGTAGTCAGACCTGTTAAAATGTGAAGTTGCACGTAGTCTGAAAAAAATATTTTAATTTGAGCAATCGCAAATCTATTGGAGCACTCTATCTGCATATAAAGCTATTGTAATGTTCTGCCGTGCCAACCATTTTCTCCAGTCTCAGGATAACCTCAGGGAACTTCTACCAGCTTGAAGAATGTACCCAAAGTGACCCACGCCTGTATTTTGCGTTACGAATTCGCATTATGTGATTTTTACATTGCCAATTTTTCTCAATCAAGAGAATAATCTCGAATACGAATATACGCAAATATATGACAAATATTCTACCGCATTTTTGCGAAATATCGCAAATTCAAATATTGACCCTACCGTTCATCACTATGGATGAGTGCATGCATTCTCTTGGCAATCGGTTCAGTGACCGATTGTTGACGGAATGACTGACGAGGAGTAGGAGGAGCAGGAGCATCAGGACCAGCAGATAATGGGAAGGACAGACAGCTTCCTTCGGCTGAGGTGGTGGAGCCTTGACTGCCTGAAATTGGGAGCGTGCCACTGGGTAATGCAGCGGTTGGACCACCACATCAGAGCTACGGTTCTCCCAGGCCACATTATGGTGCCGCAGCTGCCGCTGCATGTGTTGACACAGGGCAGTGGTGCCAGCATTGGCACCCTGCCCACGCTTCACCTTCTGCCCACAAATTCGGCAAATGGCCATGTCCACCTCCTCCAGCGGCCTAACAAAAAATTGCCACAACGCCAGTAAGGCATTTTCCCCCCAACACCCCGTATTCACTGCCGCTACCGCTGCCTCCGTGAACCCCTGCAACACTACTTCCCGGTCAGGTAGTCTCCTGCGAAGTGGGCAGTTTACCCTGAGCACGTTTGGCTCCTGACCTCCCACTGCTGCCCCCCTGCTGACTCCCGGCCACACTACCACCTTGCTTGCTCAGCCGCTTACTCGTGTGCAAGCTGCCACCCTCTTCTCCTGATAATGATGAAGCCCCTTCTTCACCCGGCTCCCAAGTGCGATTGACTTCATCATCATCGAGTACTTTCTGCACGTCACTGATGTCCCCCTCAATGGTCTAAGGGCCAGGAGCCAGACCTCTCTTAACATCAGCTCCCACGCCACTCCTATCATCACTACTTGCCCGCCTACCGGAGAAAGCGGTGGATGTCTCCTCCACATCTTGGCTGGCGAGTAGCTGCTGACTGTCCTCTAGTAGCCTGTCCTCGCTGAAAAGTGGAGCGGAGCCTACGACATATAATACTTCTCTAGCAGATTGAACAGAAAAGGACAAAGGCAGGTTGAGGACAGGTGAGGGCACAGGGCTTGCTCTCAGGCCATGCCAACTAAAGGTTGTGTCTGAGGAACCCAACGACTGGCTGGGGGTGTCTGATGTCACTTGGGATGAAGTGGATGACCGAGTCAACCATTCAAGAACCGCTGGGTTGCTGGTCAAGATACGACCGCTAGATGACACCAGGCTCTCAGGCCTCTCGCTGCGACTCCTGCGACAGTAACATTTTGGCCACCGCCCGTTCCCTTTGAAGGGCCTGTCACCTGTCTGTCTGTCATACTGTATAATAAAAGAATTAAAGTGACAGGCAAATAACCATTTGCCGGATTTGTGGGAGGGGAGGCTTGTTACCTGGCTATTTATTCTCCCCTCCCTCCGGTCATGTCTGCTGACGGTGTGGCAGCTTCAACCTCGTCACTTCCAGCATCACTTAAACAACGGGTTCAGTGCTACTACCATCGGGACACTTCCAGACTGCAGGGGGGGAGGCAAGTTCGGTACCGGGTTAGCCGCCGGCTGTTTCATACCCTCTCGTCGGGGGCCGACTGCGGGGGCAGGTATCGCGGGACTTCGGCTCGTCCCGTAGCGTGGCTCAGGGGATTGTGCACCGCATAGTACTAGAGCAGGTCAGGCTCAGCTTAGTATAGAGGGCAGGGATATATCAAGCAGAGGGGGAATAATAGTTAGGTTAAATAAAAATAAAAAATAAACAGAAAGAAGAACATGGAGCAGAAGGGGTCCAGTAGTGTACGGCGCATAAAATATAAATAGGTGGTTGATTAAAATATATATATATGATATATATTTACAGTTGCAGAGAAGAGGAAGGTTAGTAGGGGAATAGCTACTCATACTTACAAAAATAAAATAGGAGGGGGGAAGTAAGGCTTTGATGGTCAGGTTCTGCTCTAATCAACTACTCTGGGTTAAAAAAATAATACTGTAATATATATAAATAAATAAATAGATGGGGGGAATAGAATGGATGCTTGTGTCCATTCGGGGGAGAAGGGTTGCCACTACATTTAAACGTACAACCAATGTGATCCGCCGCTACATATATGAGTGGCAGCTGTGGTACAAGGTTACTGTTTATTATCATCTTTGTGGGGGCCATAGGACATACCATTATGTATAACTAATTCCGTTTGCATTACTGTAGGCTTCAGAGTTCATCGATCATAGGAACTATTATTGTCTCACTCAAGATTCATCTCTTGTAAGGGGAGGAAGTAGTAAGCTAAGGTACGAATTTTGGCATCAGGGCAGTAGCGTAGGCGGTAATTATTGGCTATACTAACTTATCATGTTACAGGTTAATACCGGCTCGTTAAGTATCTACATAGGATCTCCTCATCGTTTGTATCCCTTAATATCGAGACCAAAGCAAAGTCTGTCACGTCCTCAGACTCGATGTAAGTCCTGTCACGACTTCAGGCACAACACTACAGTCTGTCACGTCTACAGACTCGAGTTAAGTCCTGTCACGACTTCAGGCACGTTTTCTGTACAATCGGTCTGATTAAGGTACTATCACAATCACTAGCACAGTTAGCTAGTAGGCTACGATGCCAGGCTCGTACCGCAATCACGATCACTACCACAAGGTCAGCTGATGGCTATACAAAAAGTCCAGGGGCATACATCAGGATCTTTGGTGTTAAGTTAGGCTTGCCTTCAGATTAGTCATTGGTGACGGTAAGATCATGGTTAGCAGTTCGTTAAGTATTGGGTGGTTGGTGGAGTTGGTAGAGTTTATATATATTTAGTAGCATGCAGCAGGTGGTGAGGCGAGGGTGGCATTTATGCAGTCAAGTGCAAGGCATATAAGGGGTTTCCTTTTTGCTATTTTAGCGCAAGATGTCAAATAATTCAGAGATCTAGAGCACTCCAAGCTGTCAAGGAAGTATGGAGTCTTCAGTCGGAGAGAGGAGGTGTTCCATCTTTGAGATCATGGACTGTGCCTAAGCTGACGGCTGAATTATCCAAAAGAGGAATTCCATTCCCAGCATCAGCCAGGAAGGCGGAACCATATAGGCTTCTCTGTTTAGACTCAGCAGGGCCTAGTCAGGATGTAGTATCAATAAATAAGATACAGACATCCCTCACTCAGCTGCATACTATGTTTAATTCTATGGCTACGTCAATATCCGACGTGCAAGTCAGTAGGTCCTGGCCCCTCAGTAGCTCCAGTAGCCCAACAATACCCGCTAGTTACAGCAGTCAATATTCCTGACATCGCACCATCTCACTTCATTCCGAGTAACGTACGTCAAGACATCCTCGAGGGTAAGGACGTCAACTTAGCTACACTCCTCATTTCCACGCACGAGGTTCCAGATAATAAGACTATAGCTCGTGGGGAGGTCTCGGTAGTTTTAAAGTCCAAGAACGTCAGGCTCAAAAGGAAGCTCAGCATTCCAGAGTTTATTCTTGCCTTTAGTTTGTATCGAGATGTAATCTGCTCAGTTAGCCCTCAAAGAAGGGAAGAATTAGATTTATATTTATACAAAATCGTGGACTTAGGGCATAAGTACGGGGGTTCAGCCTTCTATGAGTACCATAGGTCCTTCTCAGCCAAAGCTGCCGCTGCGTTGTCTCAATTTTATCAGAAGATTGATTGGTCAAAGATAGATACGGAATTATTCTGCCGTCACTTTGTGGGGCTGAAAGCCCCAGCGTATTCGTTGTGTAATTCTTACTCCCACTCCGCTGAATGGTGCTCCAGCGTCAATGTGTCGGCAGAATCCCAGCAGGCAAAGAATTTTCCGGTACCATCAACAAGCAAGATGACGGCAGGTGTTGATAAATTGGCACGACCTATTAGATACCTGGGTAAGTCCCAGATATGTAATAATTTAAATTTCGCAACTTGCCATTACAACCAATGCAGATTGTTGCATTCATGTTCCATTTGCTTCAGAGCCCACCCACGGGTTTCTTGCCCCCAAAAGAATACAAATACGGCATGACTAGGCGTAGTTAATATAGATCTCCTACGTGCCTATTTGACAGACCACCCAGAACCTGAATGGGCTCAGTTCGTATTAGAAGGTTTAGCTAATGGGTTCCATTCGGGGTTTGTGGCTCTCCCACAATCTTCCTATGAATGTAAGAACTTGCGCTCAGCTGACAGTAATTCACAGATAGTGTCAGAGTTGATCCAGCAGGAACTTGATAAGGGTTACCTTATAGGTCCTTTGAGGCAACCGCCATTCGATTGCTGGAGAATCAATCCAGTGGGGGTTGTATCTGGGAAATTCAATCATAATAAAAGAAGATTGATTTATGATTTGTCAGCGCCTCATTCATTACCCATCCCCAGCTTGAATTGCTTGATACCATCAGAGGAATTTACCATGAAATATTCTTCCATTGACGAGGCCATCCCGGGGATTCTGTCATTATTGAGTAAGACCTGGTTATCGAAGGCAGATATCACGGACACCTTTAAATTTCTGCCATTACAGCCCCAGTTATGGCGATAGCATGGCATAAAATGGCAAGAACAATACTACTTTTCAATCAAATTGACTTTCGGTTCAAAATCCAGCCCTTGGTTATTTGATCAATTTGCAAAGGCCTTGCACTGGGTTTTGACCAATAGATTTCAGGAAAAGATTCAGTGTAACTTGTCATTTATACATTTTATTCCTGCTCAATCTGGGCTTCAAAGTCAGGGAGGCGGTCCCATCAGTATATCTGTGTATACAGAGAGAGCTGTCAATCACTGATAGGACCGCCGCCTGGACTTCATGGCCCCAAATGAGCAGAGATGTAAATTAATAAAATGCACGTTTTACCGAATCTTCTCCCACAAAGCTATATATCAGTCTGCTCAGCTCCTCCTGCTCTGTAACATGCTGCCTGTAGCTTACATTGCATTTTCATGGTGACAGGTTCCCTTTAAAATTCCAAACAATCTCTCATTTGCACATTAGGTGACAGCAATCAGATAATGATATAGGGAATGTTTCTAATAAAATTACAGAATACATATTAAAATCACAATAATGGACTTGAAGGACACGTTTAGAAACTTGCTGTACCCGTGAGTGACTAATGTTCCGGTGGTGCTTGTTGATCCGCTGTGGTACAACCTGTATGTTTGAAGGCCACATCTAACAGATAAACATAATTCAGAGAGGACTTTATTGTAAGTTCTCCCCTGCAGTTACTGATGAATCATCCATTATTACTCCACTTGACTTTTGGAAAAGGAATGCCTTCTTTAAAAATTTCTCCTATCAGCTCTCAGACACCCAATGCTAACTTCTGTCCGGCTCTGTATTTGCCCACATACACAGAGTGCAGCTGAAGATTAGTGTTGGGCGCGAATATTGGCACTTCGAGAATTTGCGAATATTTAGAATATAGCGCTATATGTTCATAATTTCGAATATTCTAAAGAAAAATTTCATCAGTAACATCCCTCTTGCTTGTGGGCCAATAAGAAGGCTGCAATGTCTTTGTCTGAGCTTAGCAACATCCCCAGCAATCAATAGGAAAGTTGCCTCCTACCCCTTACTGTATAAGAACCTCCCCAGCAGCCATTTCCTGTAGTGTAATAGAGTTCTGAGAGAGAGACAGCAGTGTCATTGCTGTGCTCAGTGCTCTGCTGTATAATTAAAATGAAGAGATCCCAGCAAGCGCTTGATCTTTAGTTAATGTCTCCTTTATTTCATCTGTAACAATGTATCATTGGTAACAATAGACGCGTTTCAGCCCGTCCAGCCTCCGCCAGCTGACGAGGGCTGGACAGGCCGAAACGTGTCCATTGTTACCAATGATACATTGTTACAGATAAAATAAAGGATACATTAACTAAAGATCAAGCGCTCACTGGGATCTCTTCATTATATTCTCCTTCCCACGCAGACGCCTAGTGCCGACCATTTTTGGACTACAATTGCTGTATAATTAGACAGTTAACTTATATATATAATACAGATAGTTAGGTGGAGATAGTCAGTGTAGGTTATATATATATAATACAGATAGTTAGTGGAGATAGTCAGTGTAGGTTAGATAGCGATACAGTGTAGCTGACAGGTTCCAGTGCAGGGTGTTAGGTAGTGTGATAGGTTCTGCTGTCCATACATACATAGTGCTGTGATGTCACCCAGTTGCACGTATTGTGCAAAAATATTCGCATCATTAATTGCCAATTTTCGCAATCGCGAATATATATTGGAGCACTCTGTATATAAAGCTATTGTTCTGCCGTGCCAACCATGATCTCCTGTCTCAGTAAACTTCTAGCAGCTTGAAAAATGCACCCAAAGTGACCCACGCCTGCATTACGTGAATATTACATTAATTTTTCGCAATTAAAAAAATTTGTGAATATATATTTGCCCATATATTCGCGAAATATCGCAAATTCGAATATAGCCCCTGCTGAAGATACCATTTCTAAAAGAGCAGGAGTGCAGTGGTATAATTGGTGAGCCCATGCAATGTTTATCAGCTCCTCTGACTCACACTGACTCAGTTCTGTCTGTAGGGGATCTGCAGACTCTCCAGTGTACCCTATGAGATGCTGCTTCGCACTGCTGTCCCATGCCTCCCGCTTGTAACAGCTGAAAGCGAGGAACCTATTACAAGCAGGGAAGACAGGGTGAAGCTGGATCACATAGGAGGGTATTTCTACCAGGATTGCAGTGCTATAATAGTCGAGTGCACACAATCAGGGGCATAACGACCGTGGTCGCAGAGGGCGCGACTGCGAGTGGGCCCAGCAGGGTGGGCCCGTAGCCCCGTAAATGCTTTTTTTTTAATGCGGCGGACAGCGGTGCTTTTTTTAAGTGGGGCGGAGGCTGGAGCGGGGCCCTCCCTATGTTTTGCTGAATGTAATACCTAGTCATATTATCCCGCGAGACCTGGTCGTGACCTCCCGTGGCTGGTCTTGCAGGATCACACGCAGAGGGATTGCGCGTGCGCACCAAACTGAACCCAGCAGCAAGTGTGGAGCGGTACCAGCAGCCGAGGTGTGTACTATAAGAAATAACGTCCCTTCCTGTTTGGTGTTTTATTTATGATGGGAACAATCCAAAAGGCAGTCGGCCCTCAGAAGGGGGAAGGAAGAAAACCACTGTGTGATGAAGAAATCCCCGCGAGCGCTTGCAATCCTCAATTCATATATTCTTTATTTCATCAGCATATTGGCAATACGTTGTTGTATTACCAATATACCGATGAAATAAAGAATATATGAATTGAGGATTGCAAGCGCTCGCGGGGACTTCTTCATCACACAGTTATTTATGATGGGGACATTATCCCACATGTGACAACCGCCACACTGTAGGCTCGCTGGGGGGCCCCAATTCAAAGTTTTTCCTGGGGCCCATAGAACTCTAGTTACGCCACTGCATACAATGTTTAGCTTATAACACTCCCCCAAATCATACTGCTTGTTAATACTCTGTGTCTGTGATGTGTGCAGAATCTCCAGAGTATCCTATGAGATACTGCTTCACACTGCTTTCCTTTGCCTCCTGCTTGTAAGAGCTGACAGGTAGAAGCTTTTTTTCAACAAGAAGCAGGAAGGACATTCTGAAGCTGGATCACATATGGCAGCAGTTTTACCAGGAGTGCAGTGTTATAATAGGCGAGTCCATGCAATGTTTAGCTACAGAGTTCTAAAACTTCCTGAGCTCACACTACCTGTCAGTACTATTTGTGAGCTGTGTGCAGACTCTCCAGTGTATCCTATAAGATGCTGCTTCACACTACTCTCCCCTGCCTCCTGCTTGTAAGAGCTGACAGGGAGAAACCTATCAAAAGCAGGAGGCAGGGAAGACAGACCAAAGCTGCATCATATAGGAAAGCTGTTCTACCATATGTAAACCATCCAACACTGGCTGTCCTTAGAAAGGACTAAGAACAGAGCACTGCAGTGTGACTATGCTCCCTTTGTGATGAAACTTCACTCTTGCAACTCAAAGATTATCCAAAGTTTAAAAAATGCCCACCAATGCCCGGGCCCCTCATATAGATTATACTTACCCCACTCCCCAGCACCCGCGTTAGTTCTGATCCCTGGAAGAGGCTGGGGAGGCTCGTCCCCGTCTCACGGCCTGCTATTGGCTGCTCCCCCATCGCTAGATGTTTTGATGGAGCAGCGGCAGTGTCGGGATCAGAAGCGACGCGGAGAGGGGGGGGGGAGTATAATCTATATAATGAGGGGCCGGTCATTGGGGCATGTTTTAGACTTTGGATAACCCTTTAAAGGCATAATGAGACGTGTAAGCTGCATTAGGGGAAGCACATCAGAGCGGGAGAAGAAGTAACTGATCAGCTAAAGCAGGTAGGCAAAAGTCAGGCAAGACATGTGAGGCCTCATTCACATATGCGTTTTTCCTTTCCGTCCTAGAGTTCCGTCTTCGGGGCTCTAGGACGGAAAGATACTGATCAGGATTATCCCAATGCATTCTGAATGGAGAGAAATCCGTTCAGGATGCATCAGGATGTCTTCCGTTCAGTACGTGAACGTTTTTTGTTTGAAAACTCTTTTTATTGATTTTTCAGTTTTTCAAGCAATGAAAAAGACACTATTACAGAGATGCAAGTAAGATTCGTACATGGCCATAACAATAAACAACGGCATGTGGCTTCAAACCATACAGAGACACAGGTCTAATCAGGAAATCACAGACCCGTGGAACTCAGCTGCCAGATCAGCTCGTGTCTACCCCACCAGTCAGGCGGGTTTCAAACTGAACATTAGCCTGAAAATGGAAATTTTGTGAGGTGTCAGACAAACACATACACCCAACAGGGTGTCAATAATAGAAGCAGGAGAGCATAACCATTTCGTGGAACGTGCGGGGACCAGACCTTGAGCCAAGCGAGTCAGGCACTGTCCGGCTCCGAGAAATTGCCATCAGAGTGTGCCCGGAGTGTACCAATTTGCGCACTGCGAGAGAAGGTCTTCCAGGGCTCCCAAATCCTAACAAATTTTGAGTGTTTGCCATTAGCAAAGGAGCAGAGCTCCTCTAGTCTTGCAATTTGGTGAACCTTAGATAACCAGTGTGATAGTGGTGGGGCAATCGTCTGTTTCCAATACAGTGGAATCATAGCCTTGGCCAGCAAGACTAGTTGATCCCACAAAGGCCTGTTATAGGTCCCTTTCAGTGCCGGAATCAGATTAAGAAAGATTATCTGTGGTGACAAAGGAGGGGCCCCAGGGCACAAGTTTGATATCACTTCTGATACTGAGGACCAAAATGGTTTAATCAGGGAGCACTCCCACCAAATGTGTGTATACGTTCCTGGCTGTGAGGAGCACCGCCAGCAAGAGTCAGGGATCAAGGGATTCATGCGGTGTAGGACAATTGGCGTTTTATACCACCTACTTACTAGTTTGTAAGAGGTTTCTTGCAGTAGAACGCAACTGGAAGGACCCATACATGATCTATATATCCTCCGGACCTCTTCGTCTGTCACAATTATGGAGAGCTCTTTCTCCCATGCCGTAATATAAGGTAGAATTTCCACCTTGCCAGGACGTGAGCGCATACCCTCGCCAATCTTAGAAAGAGTTTTCTTGGGCTCGGAGCGCTGTGATGCCAGCTTCTCTAACCAAGTGAGTTCCCTAGAGATATCACCCGACTTGATCAGTTTTTTAAAGCTGAGGGCGACATGGTTATACCAGAGGTCATCTACTACTACCTCCGGTATCAAGGACTGGAGTGATGTTTTATCTGGAAAGGTGCCATCTTGCAATAGGTCACCTATTAGATGGTTCCTGAGTCTATGCTGTAGTGGCAACCAATGAAAAGCCTGCGTGTCAAATAGACCTAACAAGTCGCCTATACTGGTCAGAGGGGACGGCATAGGCCACAAGTCAGGGGACTTAGTCAAGCGTCTCCAAGTATGCAAAAGAGCTTTCGTGAGTGGGTTACATGACAAGGGGAAAGCAGTTTGTAATGTGATTTTAGCTAGCGCCTGCGTACCAGAGAAAGCATTTTCCTCCTCCTCAATCGGGACATATAGTTTCGGTGTCGGTCTCCTGTGCCATTCTACTAACCTCAACAACTGTATGTTATCGTATATCAGTTTGACATTCGGCAATCCGATCCCCCCATCCTTCCTCCGCTTGTATAGGGTGTTAAACGCCACTCTATGGTGGGAGGAGCTCCATATGTATTTTAAGAAGGTGCCTCGAATGGTCTGGAAGAAGGAGGGGGGGGAGATAAATTGGAAGGGCTTGCATTAAATACACTATCTTGGGGACGACGATCATCTTCAATAGGTTGGAACGGCCTACCCAGGATATAAAGGGAATTTTCCAGGAGGAGAGCAAGGAGACTATTGATTTTATAAGTGGGGTGTAATTTAAGGAGAACCAATTCGCTGGGTCAGAGGACACAACAAGACCTAAATATTTAAAGGCCTTCGATGCCCAGGAGAATGGCGACAGACGTGTGGCCTCGGCCACATCGCGGGGGGAGCATGTAATGTTTAGAGCCTCAGATTTAGAGGCATTGATTTTAAAGTTAGATAGCCGACTAAACCGGTCAAACAGGGCGGATAGAGCTGGGAAAGAGGTGGCAGGGTTGGAAGTGATCACTAGCAGGTCGTCTGCATAAGCCGCAGTATGATGTATCCGTCTACCTGCCCAAAAGCCCTTGATGTCTGGGTGCTGTCTTATCGCTTGACATAGGGTTTCCATAGTGAGCACGAAGAGGAGTGGGGAAAGGGGGCAACCCTGTCTCGTGCCATTCGCTATTTGAAATGACGGAGATAGGGTCCCATTTACCCTCAGTTTTGCAGACGGTCCACTATAGAGGGCAAAGATCAAGGTCTGAAAGGAGTCCGGTAACCCGAACCTACTCAGGGCGGCGCACATATAGGACCAGTCAACCCGGTCAAACGCTTTTTCAGCGTCAGTAGATAAAAGCGATAGGGGTAAGTTTTTCCTTTTAGCTAGTTGAATAAGCTGTAAGACTCGAAGGGTGTTATCCCTCCCTTCCCTGGTTTTAACAAAACCCACTTGCTCGACATTTACCAAGAGAGGCAAGAACTTATTGAGACGGTTCGCCAAAATCTTAGCGAAGAGTTTGACATCGACATTGAGCAGCGAAATGGGGCGATAGCTGCCGCACATTTCTGGGTCCTTCCCCTCTTTTGGTAATATCGTGATGTGGGCTTCTACCGTTTGCGGGGGAAACGAGCCTACTCGGGATAATGAATTAAAGGCAAGTAACATGTGGGGAAGCAAGACATCCTCAAACTTCACATAATAAGAAATCGTCAGGCCGTCCGGTCCTGGACTCTTCCCTTTGGGGGATTCCTTCAAGGCCTTTTGGAGTTCGGCCAGGGTAAGTGGGCCACTGAGTTGCGCAATTTGGGTGCTATCGAGAGATGGGAGTGAGAGCGTCTGAAGAAACGTTTCGATCTCTTGGCGTCGGGACGCTAAATCAGAAGCAGATTCGTCTGCCCTAAGGTTGTAAAGTGCAGCATAAAAATCTGAAAATTGTTTAGCTATGGTGGGTGTGTCGGTAGCACAGCGTCCGTCGGGAAGTCTGATAGATTTGATGAAAGTCTGCTCCCTGGCCGACTTGGCCAGCTGGGCCATGAGCTTGGAGCCCTTGTTCCCGTGCGTGTACAATCTATGTTTAGTGTGCATGTATGCTTTAGAGGCCTCCATGTTGAGAAGATCTAGAAGGTGTTCCCGTTGCGCTACAAGGTCCGCCTTAGAGGATACAGCCAGCGATCGTTTATGTAGCCTTTCCAGGGTTTCAATGCGTTAAAGGGTGTCATTTAGTTCCTTAGTTCTTTGCCTTTTTAAATGGGTACATAGGGAGATCAGTTCACCTCGGACCACAGACTTGTGCGCCTCCCATACCATGGTCGCCGAGATCTCCCCGTTCGCATTCCGAGCAAAGTAGTCTCGGAGCGAGTCCGTAATTTTCTGAGCATGTTCGGGGAGTTGTAGAACCGTCTCATTGAGGCGTCAGAGGCCCTCTGAGGTCGGGAGAGATCGGATAACCAGGGCGAGGGAAATCGGCGCGTGGTCTGAGACCGCTATCGTGTGTATAGAGGATTTGGTGACGTCTTGCAGATGCGTCGGGGAGAGGAAGATGCTATCCAACCTCTGATAGGAGTTATGCTCTTCCGAATAGTAGGTATAATCCCTATCATTGGGGTGCAGTGCTCGCCAAACGTCTAGTAGTTTACAAGAGGAAAGTGCTAACTTTAAAGCTCTTAAGCTATGGTAGGAGACAGCATGATTTGGGTTGGAGGAGTCAAGAACAGGGTCCAGGGTAATATTAAGGTCGCCCCCCACTATGCATATCCCATCCTGAAAGGATTCCAGACGTGCCAAGGCCTTATTTAGCCATGGAACCTGTCCCGTATTGGGGGAGTACAGACCAGCAATGGTGACTGGTGTATTGGCTATGTGGCCCTTCAAGAACAAATAGCGGCCCTCAGTATCTGCAAGACTAGAGGAGATGGCAAAAGGAAGTGACTTTTTGATCGCAATGGTAACACCCCTGGTCTTGGTAGCTGAAAAACAGGAATGGAACCACTGCGAAAAATATGTTTTCTGTAATGTGGGCAACTTACCCATTTTGAAATGGGTTTCTTGCAGTATGGCGATTTCGGCGTGGAGAGACCTGAGTGTTTGAAAGATTCTGGATCTCTTGGTAGGTGAGTTCAATCCCCGCACGTTCCACGACACCACATTGACTGTGGACATATTCCTGCTCTAAGTAAAACAAGAAAAAACAAAAATACAATGAAGTCCAACAATCGATTGAGTCTGCAGCCAAGTTGTCAGGTCAACAGAGGGTGAAACGCCGGTACCCCCGGCAGTAAGAGCAGGCTGGACCTACGACCGGGACCAGTAGAGAAAGAAAGAGTGCTAGTAAAGAAGGAAGTCGTAGGAAAAGAACAGAGAGATGCAGGGGTGGAGAGAAAGGGAGGGCGACAGGAAGGCACTCCCAACCAGTGCGGGAAAGATGTCTCTATCCCGAGCCGGCAGGGGCGGTCTCCTGAGCACTGAAAGAAGGGAGAGATGAGGAATAGACGGACAGGAGAGCGGTAGATGGAGTAGGAGAAGGAGTAAACAGCATAAAAGAGGGGAGGAGCAGCACTGCAACCCTTTAGTGAGCATGAGAGCAAGCATATGCGGATGAAAGTATAGGAAGTCCTGAGTGGAGTCGTGGGTAGGGAGGAAACACGAGGGGGGGGGAGGACGATGGGAGAAGGGAGGGGGGGGGGGAAGGGGGAACAGAAGGGACGGAGGGGAGAGGGTCAGGCGCTAAATGACAACCTATAAATTGCAATGGATCCTCCCATCTTGAGATGGAAGGTAGGAGATCCTAGATAGCGATAACGCCCTGAGGCAATAAGCACTATGAGGCAGTAGACACTGAGGCCCCGAGTGTCAGAATACAAAGGCCCTGTTGTCAAAGGCGTTGAAGAACATCCTATCAGTCCTGCTTAGAGGACGACCTCTTTCTGGGATGCTTGTTGGCCCACGGGACCGCGGCCGGGAGAGCAGGAAGGTCGGCGACATCCGTAACCGAGTCCCATATAGGAGCTGCAGTGGTATCCAACTCAAGCAGTTCGTAGATATGTAGAAGGTCCGCTTGAGAACGGACAACTTGTGGAGACCCCGGAAAGAGAAGGCCAAGCCAAAGGGGAACAGCCAGCGGTATGGGATGTCCATGTTCCGGAGAATGTCCAAGAAGGGTCTCAGCCTGCGCCTCCTAGATAGCGTGACCAGGGACAGGTCTTGGAATATCTGGACAGGGGAGCCGTCCACCGTGAGACTGCGCTCATTCCTCGAGGCCCTCAGGATCAGATCCCTGTGATGCGAGTTAAGAATCTTACAAATCACGTCCCTGGGAGGGTCTCCATCTTTAGGTTTGGGCCGAAGCGCTCGGTGTGCCCTCTCTATGACAAGCTGGTCACGGTATGCTGGTGGTAGCAAGGGACGGAGGAGGTCAACGGTAGCTTCCATCACTGCAGATATGGGCACCGTTTCCGGCATGCCCTTCATGCGCAGATTGTTACGCCTCCCCCTATTATCCTGGTCCTCCACATAGGAGAGGAGGCTGTTAAGGTGGTATTGGCAGTTATTCAATGCAACAGTTGTGGCGCCTCCAAAGGATAGGAGAGCTGTTTGATTTTCACCCAGGTGTTCGACTCTGCCTCCTATGTCCCTAATATCCGCTTTTATATCAGACAGTTCCTTAAGGACAGGGGCTAGTGCAGATTCAATAATGCGCCGGAGCGACCGTTGCGAGGTGGATATTGCAGAGTCCATTCCCTGGCCATCCTCCAGGTCAGAGGTGTCCCCATCTGGTGTTGCCGAACGGTCATTAGGAAAGCGAGGCACAGGCGGGTTAGGTGTGGGGTTTGAAACAGGCTTCTTATGGAGATATTTTTCCATCTCCGGCTGCGAGGACCTCAGGGGTTTTGGTGGACCACCGTCATATCTCCCCACTTTCCCCATGATTGTCGGACGCTTATAGCAGCCAAAAGACACGGTGTGAAAGCCTCAGGAGATGATATAGATAATGCTTTGGAGCGCGGGATGCAGTGCTGGGACCGCTAGGTGCCGAGATTACATAGTGGCCAAGGGTGCCATGCGGGCAAGATCCAAAAGAAGGCTGAAGTCTCTAGCTCGCTGAGATACGCAAGCCACAAAAAATTAGGGCCAGGCCCTGTGGTAGTAATAGACGGCCGGGGGTGGTGGAAGCCGAGGGCACCTCAGATGAAGCGGTGCTGTCGCAGGACCAGCCTGAGGTGGTGAGTAAATACGGGCAAACGAAGCCCCTCGAGCAGCTCTCACCTCGGAGTAGTCCAGTGGCCGGGACAGTGCTCCTACTAACGCGGCAAGAAGACGGGCGGCTGCGTCGCTGGGTGTTGCTCAAGGCTGGCGTCTATTGTCCGGAGCCAAGGGAGAGGACCGAGGACGGTAAGTAAGCAGTCGTGGAAGGCGGTGGATGTCTCCAGTGACGACCCGATCCTTGTGCTGGGCGCCACCCGCGGGCCTGCAATGGCGCGTCTCGTGGCTGCCGGGGAAGGCCACAAGCAGGAAGGCCCTTCTAAGTGCCGTTTGGCGGCTATGACCGCAATCCAGGGGCAGAAACGTCCTCACCAACTCCCCGATGCAGTAAAAGGCGTCTGAGCTGTGATGAGAAGCCAAAAGACTGCCGATGGAGCCGGATTAGCGAAGTTTAAGCCGGAGCTGCAAGGATGGCCGTCTGCTCAGCTCGGCGGTAAGCCACCACGTGAACGTTTTTTGGACGTTGACAAAACCGCAGCATGCTGTGGATTTATCTCCGTCCAAAAATCCGGAAGACATGCCGTAATGCCGGATCCGGAATTAATGCCCATTGAAGAGCATTAATCCGGATCCGGCATTAAGCTAAACGTCGTTTCGGCGCATCGCCGTATCCGACGATTAGCTTTTTCTCAATGGTTACCATGGCAGCAAGGACGCTAAAGTCCCGGCTGCCATGGTAAAGTGTAGCGGGGAGCGGGGGAGCAGTATACTTACCATCCGTGCGGCTCCCGGGGCGCTCCAGAGTGACGTCAGGGCGCCCCATGCGCATGGATCACGTGATCGCATGGATCACGTGATCCATGCGCATGAAGCGTTCTGATGTCATTCTGGAGCGCCCGGAGCTGCACGGATGAAGTATACTGCTCCCATTTTCTGAATGGTTACCATGGCAGCCAGGACGCTAAAGTCCTGGTTGCCATGGTAAAGTGTAGTGGGGAGCGGGAAGCAGTATGCTACGCCCGTGCGGCTCCGGGACGCTCCAGAGTGATGTCAGGGTGCCCCACGCGCATGGATCACGTGATCTATGCGCATGGGGCGCTCTGACGTCATTCTGGAGCGCCCCGGGAGCCGCACGGACTGTAAGTATACCGCTCCCCCGTTCCCCACTACTACTATGGCAACCAGGACTTTAATAGCGTCCTGGCTGCCATAGTAACACTGAAAGCATTTTGAAGACTGATCAGTCTTCAAATGCTTTCAGGTCACTTGCGTTGTTACGGATCCGGCGGGCATTTCCGGCGACAGAAGTGCACGCCGGATCCTAACAACGCAAGTGTGAAAGAGGCCTTAATTGTATTACAGTGTTATATGAGAACTACATGGCAGTATGCAGTCAGTTCCACCTCACACTGGATAATTTGTACCCAGAAATAAATAAACATTTTTATTTTACAATGTAAAATTGTAACTTTGTAACAGAAAACTAATGAGCTGCGCTCCTTCTGGTATTTGGACTTGCGGGAGCGGCGTGTCATGTACGTTAGCAGGTTTGACTCCCCAACTATAGTGGTTGGAAACCAGCGACCATTGGACAATAAAAGTAAGTGAACCCCTCACTTCCCTTTGTTTAGCTCCTGCTTCACTCTGTAAGCTAATCAGAAGCCAAAATAATTATAATTTTTTTTCCAGAAGGTGGAATAGAGGATTTGCTTATTAGGGGAATCGCCTGGACGCAGGAAACGTATTGTCTTTAAGGGGTTGAGCAGTCATTTTCTGAATTGCGTGACCTTTCCAGAACCCTTGAAGGTTTATATTAAATGAATCTCGCTCCTGTGGGACAAAAGTGCAACTGATAATTTAATTGTTGTGACTTCACATTCTCTGGCAATAAACCTCAGAAGGTGACTATTCACACAGACGGCATTAACCCCTTAAGGACAGAGCTATTTCCCGTATTTGCATTTCAGTTTTATTTATTTTTTTACTCCTGGCCTTCCCATAACTTTTTAACATTGTTTCCATTCATGTAGTCGTATGAGGTCTTGTTTTTTGCGGGACCAGGTGCACTTTCTAAAGGCACCATTTACTGTTGCATATGATTTAGTGGAAAGCTAGGAAAAATTCCAAATGGGGTGGAAGTGGGAAACAAAATGCAATTCCGTCACAGTTTTATGGCTCTCGTTTTTACAGTGTTACCTATGCGGTAATCCTGACCTGTTCCCTTCATTCAAGCGTCACGTAGGGAAGACATTCAGGTCCTGGATAAAGTTGCCTCAGATGCTGTGGTCATAATTGAGAGGTTAAATATCTGCGATCGGCATTATCGATGATCGCAGACAAAAGCTCCGGATGTTTATTAGATGTTTCCACGTATAAAAAAATTGGATAATAACCCTTTGAATGAATACTAAAGAGATTTTATCCGAGTTCTCTGCAAGGCCAGAGATATGCGATTTATTACACATAAACGTTTTTTTTTTTTTCGAATGTAGAAACTCCAGTTACACCCATCATCGATGCTTTACCAAAAGTACACAAAGGTATAAATCCACCCCCCTGCGTCCTATAGTCTCTGGAATAGGTTCACTAACAGAAAGATTAGTGGAGTGGCTTGATTTGTTTTTGCCACCATTGGTAAAGAGAGTCCCGGGATATATTGAGGATACCTCAGAGGTTCTGAGATGCAAAATTCACATGGGTAGCCAGCGACGTTATTTCATTGTATCCGTCAATACCACATCATATTCTAGCATTGGAGAATCATTTACATAGATACAGCAAACACTTAACTGATCTGATTGATTATATTCTGGACCAGGGGCGTGGCTAGGGCTTTTTATCTGGTGCCAGGGCCCCGAATCAAACTACCACTGCCCTGAACCTCGCCAGGGCTGTCTTTATTGCGAGGTAAAAGGGGCAGCTGCCTCTTGAGCCCTGCTGGCCACTGCCCACAAATTCAATGAGGACTGGGAAGCGGTTAAAGCTCTATACTCACCACTTCCTGGGCCTCGGCTCTCCGCTGTGAAGGCTGCGCACATGTGAGGTCGCGCTGTGACCTCACGCTGTGCGCGCCAGATCACTGCACAGACTGGAGGAGGAAGACCGAGCGCGGGCGGTGAGGAGTGGCGGCTTCCGGAGCAGGAAAGGTAAGTGTTTTTTTTTTATTTTACTTATGAGTCTGATGGAGGCACTGGGGGCTGATGGAGGCACTGGGGGCTGATGGATGCACTGTGGGCTGATGGAGGCATAAGGGGGCTGATGGAGGCACTGGAGGCTGAAAGGAGGCATATGGGGGCTGATGGAGGCATATGGGGGCTGAAGAGAGGCATATGGGGGCTGAAGAGAGGCACTGGGGGCTGATGAGAGGCACTGGGGACTGAAGAGAGGCACTCTGGGCTGATGGAGGCATATGGGAGCTGAAGAGAGGCATATGGGGGCTGATGGAGGCATATGGGGCTGATGGAGGCATATGGGGGCTGATGGAGGCATATGGGGCTGATGGAGGCACTGGGGGCTGATGGAGGCATATGGGGCTGATGGAGGCATATGGGGGCTGATGGAGGCATATGGGGCTGATGGAGGCACTGGGGGCTGATGGAGGCATATGGGGCTGATGGAGGCATATGGGGGCTGATGGAGGCATATGGGGCTGATGGAGGCACTGGGGGCTGATGGAGGCATATGGGGCTAATGAAGGCATATGGGGGCTGATGGAGGCATATGGGGCTGATGGAGGCACTGGGGGCTGATGGAAGCATATGGGGCTGATGGAGGCATATGGGGGCTGATGGAGGCATATGGGGCTGATGGAGGCACTGGGGGCTGATGTTAATTCTTATTATGCAAATTTCAACACAGTGGGCTCGTGCCCCGGATGTTTTCAGACCCCAGCAATGCCCCTGTTCTGGACGCAGTTGATTTTTTACTGACTCACAATTTATTTATTTTTTGACAATAAGTTTTCTGTCCAGAAAAAAGGAGTGACGATGGGGGCTAAATTTTCTCCGTCGCTGGCTAACCTGGTGATGTCATACTGGGAAGAGAGATACATTTATAGTGACACAAATCCCTTTGTTTCAATGGTGAGCTGGTATGGCAGATACATTGATGACTTGCTCCTAATTTGGGAGGGCGATGTGTCTGCTATACCGGCCCCGAGCGAATATCTGAATGATTTAACCCGTATAACTTGAATTTTTTGGACCTTAAGCTGACGGGTGCTCCCAATAACGTAAAACAAACAGTAACATACCGGAAAGAGATTTCTGGTCTTACGATATTGAGGGCTAATAGTCACCATCCTTTACACACCATTAAGGCCACCCCTGTGGGAGAGATAATCAGGGCCCGCAGAAACGGTAACACCGACACTTCATTTAATAGAGAATGCGCCGATATTATTTCCCGCTTACGGGACAGAGGATATCCCCAATGGATGCTTACCAGAGCCCTCGGTATAGCGTGGAAAAAACCCCTGAAGAAGCGAGTTACTGAAAAAATGATAAATAAGAATTGTAAATATAACAAAAATAAAAATAAGACCACGTTACCCACTTTGGTCTTATCTTATAGCAGACAATTTAATTTTCAATGATAAAAAACGCTGTACTTAAATATAGTACCTCCCCACATTATATGAGGGCGATATTTTACACAAAATACTAGAGGGTGACTGTAGAATAGTGTCCAGACGTTCGCGAAGATTGGGAAACACTCTTTCTCCTTCGTTTTTTTTTTCTAATGCCACTGTTACCACCAAAAATACTTGGTTGACATGTAAGGGATTCTCGAAGTGTTGCAGTAATCCATGCAGAACATGCAAACATGCGGCAATGAAAAGTTTTTATGACTCACAACATACTTTGGAGTTTCCAATCAAAACTATATCAACTGCAACGCGGTGGGTATGATTTATATTATACGATGTGCGGAATGTGATTTGATGTACGTAGGCAGTTCTTCTAGAAAATTTTAGAATATTAGAATAAAATGTATAAATGTCACTAGTCCTTCCTGCCTAGATACATCAAATGCGGCCAAGCATTGTATATCTCTACATGATCGCAGTTTGAGGAGTTTTCAGGCTTTTGCAAGAATGAGAGTAACGGAGCGAGGTGCAGCCATAGCGGAGTGCAGCCTTGACTTGGGTGGAAGTCAGGCACAGTAGGGGTCAAGTTTAATGTTGCCGGATGGGCGTGGTTGTAGTTTTCCCGGGCCGTATATTAGTTGGAGTGGGGGCGGAGTTTGGCAGCAGTGCTCGTGGGGAAGAAGGAGTGAGTTTTTTCCCTCCCGCCCACCCTTTGTTTGGCTGGGTTGATGGATTTTGTGGTGGCGTGGTAATGGAGGGTCCTGGAAGGCAATTAAAAGTTTAAGAGGTGCATGGCAAGGTGGTGTGTGCATCTCTGGAGATTCGGTAAGCTGGTGCATGGGGCTCCTGTTGGGCAGATGGGCCTACAGGGGAGATCAATTACAATATGGAGGATTTGGTGCCCTTGGGTCGGCGACCGCGGCCGAGGGTAAGGCGGCATGTCAAGTGGAGATGAATGGTGGAGAACACAGCTTACCTGTTGCCTTCTAGGATCCTATGCAATGGTTCAGTTGTTATGGTAATTGATATGTTATGCGTGTTATTACGTACTTGCTGTTAACTGAATTAATGTTCTTGTTTAATAAAATGGCCGAGAAGGCTCTTTTCCCAAGAAGCTGTCTCTGTTCGTTAATTGTGGGTGAGGTGGGGTTTCAGCTTGGGGAAGGGGGCAGGTTTATGGCCCGAGCGATCTTCCATCCCATAAGTCAAAAGTGATTACCCCCCCTAGAGGTGGAGATGATCCTACAAAGAGAGGCTTTCTAGATATTTAGGTTAAATACTAGGCTTCCCATGGGTTTAAACATGAGAAAGGAACTTATGTATTATTATAAAAAAATATATATATATTTATTTTTTATTTATTTTATTTTTTCCCCCTCTCGTGTTTATCCCATGGTAAATCGAAGCGAACGCAAACAAGTTCCTTTTATTTTATTTAAATGTTGCGTCTTTTTTGTGTAGCAGGGCTAAATTAATGATGATATTTGCATGCGGGTTTCCATAGCATAATACACAAAGATGGATAACTTATGTCATTTTATAGGTGTATTTTGTATTGTATATGTAAGGTTTTTTGTCCTTGTAATAATTTTTTTTATATGTGATTGACCTATAATGTTGGTGTGTGGCAAGTTAATGAGAGATTACTTGCACTGGGCTATTCCCACCCCCGGAAGTGATTGGAAGGGGGCGGTATATTTGAAGCCCTGCAGTGAACCTCTCATTAGGTTACGACTAAGAACACACCTGGGTTCGAAACGCGCCAACCATGCTGGGGTAAAGGTTTGTGTCCAGGTGAGTACATGCTGCAATAAAGGCAACTGAGTTATTACAAGTGCTGGAACCATCTTTTCTTCTTCCAGGAGGCTGTGGTACTCACTACACTTTGGAACGGGAGACATCGACCGTGTATGTGCACCAGATGTCCTGAAGGGGTTAAAAAGAAATTAGTAGCTGGCAAAATGAGAGCTATAGAATCTTACTGCCCTGGGAAGGGCTGTTACAGACGTCAGCACCGCTCCATTGTTGCAGGTAATAATGTTATCCCATGAACTCTCTGTGGCCGTCTTACAATTGTGTTGATTGTATTGTCATCGCTAACGCTAGTACATGGCGAGCGGTATTTGTACTCAGTGCCAGCTCCAATCGTACAGGAGCCCTTGGGTTACAGCACAATGCAAGAAGCAAATTCCATCTGCAACACCTTCCATCTTCAAACTCTAATCTCCCCAGTATTATTGAGCATTATATGGTGGCACTGGTGTTATTTCAGTATATGGCGGTGTTTACGATTATGTGAACACTATCAGAGCCTTAGAAGTGCAATATTATCATCCTAATAGTATTGCAGTATTAAGCGAGAAGTATATGGCAGTATTATGTGGGCTCTTTAAGAAAGTATTATTTGGATTCTAAGGGATATTTGGCGGCTCTGTATGCAGTGCTAAGTGGATATTATATGGGATATATACAGTATGTGTGTGGGCTGCAGTGGTGTAGCTATCAGGGAAGCGACTTCTTTGGGGCCCGAGCTTTGAAGGGGCCCCAAAGCAGTACTGAATGTTTTTAATAGACCTATAGGCTTCCCCTACCTACCGCTGTGCGGCGCTTTACAGAAGCAGGTACCACATACAGCCGCAGCGCTGGAGCTGCTCCCGTTGAGGGTCCTCGCTCAGTTGCCGTCTCCTCCTCCTATGGCCGCTCTCACTCCGGGCTCCGCGGTACGGGCACACCACTTGCCAGTACTGCTTTCTGTTTTCTATTGGCTGGCAGCTTACAATGACACTTGCTGCCAGCCAATAGCAGAGCGTCATGGGATCAAGCCCCACCCCCAGCAGGAAGCTAGTGGAGAGCAGGCTGGCCGATCCAGCACACAGAGCTCTATAATGCCTGACCCCGACCCCCCCATAGTAGGTTACTGATTAACCCCTCCACTGCTGTCCCTGGATGGCACAGAGGGGTGAAGGCACCTACTTCTCCAGGCTGCCTGTGAGAACCAGACGTCCCCTGTCTACAGGAAAGGTAATAAGTGTCTGTATGTAGATATAGGTGTATAACTATATGTGTGTATGTATGTATATATATATATATATATATTTATATATGTGATGAGCTGATTTATGAGGGCGTCCATGTATGTGGTGACTGTATGAGCGCATGTATGAGTGTGTCCATGTATGTGATGAGTACGTGTATGAGTGTGTCCATGTATGTGATGAGCTACATGTATGAGTGTGTGAATTAAGTTGGAGTGGGGGGGGGGGGGGCGATAAAAAAATTTGCTGCGGGGCCCAGCCAGTTGTAGCTACGCCCCTGGTGAGCTGTATATACAGTACAATGTGAGTGTTGTATGGAGGTACTCATTATATTGCAGTATTATGTGAGAAGTATATGGCAGTATTATGTGTGCTCTTTAGGGAGTATTATTTAGATACTACTTTCACAGAAGAGGGTATGGGGTATCCTCTGCGACCTAACCACATCAGCAGTAGTGTTGAGCGCGAATATTCAAATTGTGAATTTTTATCGCGAATATCGGCACTTCGAGAATTCGCGAATATTTCGAATATAGTGATATATATTCGTAAAAACAAATATTCATTTATTTTTTATTTTTTCATCTGACCCCATTACCTAGTATACCTACCTGCTTCTTGCTTGTGGGAAGGCTGCAATATTGTAGTCTGTAGTGAATGCGAATATTCTTCATTAGTTAACTTATTTCATCTTTTGCGAAAAATCGGCAATGTAATATTCGCATAATGCGAATATTCTAAAACATGAATATATAGCACTATAGAATATAGTGCTATATATTTGTTTTTTAGAATATTAATTCATGATTCCTCCCTGCTTAAGTTGCTTTTAGGCCAATGACTGTTCACATTAAATTGGAAAAAATGACAAATATTCTATAGTGTTATATATTCGTGTTTTAGAATATTTATATTACGCGAGTATTACTTTGCCGATTTTTCGCAATCAATAGAATAATCTCGAATACGAATATTCGTCAATATATGACGAATATTCTAATGAATATTCACAAAATATTGCTAATTCGAATATTGCCCCTGCCGCTCATCACTAATCTCTCCCCAGCCCTGAAAGTTTGTTACAATGTATCAGAGCCGGTAACTGTATCAGTCTGCCAGACACTGGCTTTGAAGGACCGGGCTCGTACATGCAGTAGGCACATTTCAATCAATACCATTTTTCTTCAGTCATAACAGCCAATTACGGGGGTCCTCAGCAGAGTTACAATCTACTGGTTGATGGGACCTCTTATACAACCGCACACCATACATTGCCTGGAAAGATCATCAACATCCGTAATGATTATTATCTGCAGGATTGGATTTTATGCAGGAGTGAGATATGCTCTGATTCTACATTGCACACGATGATATAAATCTGAATCATTATATCCTATGCCAGGGTCCCTGAGCACCCCCTCCCCCATTATAAATACCACCCTGATTAAAGGGCATATAAAATATAACGCTGGGGGACTTCCGGTTCCGGCGCCGGCATGAGAGGGAGCGTGCATTAGAAGCTCCGCACCCCACGGCACCCAAATCTGCATTTCCCCCAAACTACGAGCCGACTTCTGCTCAACAACACACCGGAGGACTGCCTGCCACCGGTCACATGGTCTATGGACCGTTTCGTGGTGGTTATGGGGAACAAATCAAAGAAGACTCCGGCTAAGCCTGGGAAGGCGCCAACTGAATCTATCATGGCGGATCAGCCAGAGGATGACTTCAACCTCAGAGAGGAAATCGAGCACACAGCTCCTATTCCGGAACATCCTAATGGAAGCCAGGCGAACATTGATTATAAGCACCTGGCCATAGAGGTGGCGACCCGCATCTTACCGGATCTCCAGAAGGCCCTCTCATTGACTGTGTCGCACTACTTCGCATCCCTGCAGGCGGAGGTATCACAACATGCCACGCGCCTGGAGGAGTTAGAGACCAGAGTCGTCAAGATGGAGGCAGACAACGACCAGCTACATGCCCGGCTTAAGGAGACCTTAACAGACAACGCAAAACTCTGGGATAAAGTTGACGACCTGGAGAACAGGTCCCGCTGTAGTAACCTCCGCATTGTAGGTCTCCCGGAAACCATTTCAGCCAGAGACTTGCTCACCATCTGCGAGTCTGAGATTCCGGTGGCTTTGGGCCTTAACTATCTTTGCACAGTTGAGAGGGCTCACAGGGTGGGCCCGCCTAAAATATCTGCAAGCACCAACGGTCGGTCACCCAACTCACCCAACGCCAATAGACCTCGGCAGGTGATCGTGAAATACCTTAATTATGCTGAAAAAGCGGCTCTCCTGAAGGCGTACAAGCAAGGGAATAAAGAAGTGCGGGTGAGAGGCCATCGTGTACTGATCTTTGGAGACTATTCCGCCAAAGTCACGAGACGCAGAAGGACCTTTGCGCCCGTATGCTCATACCTATTTAAGGAACAGATCTGCCTTTCCCTGTTGTATCCAGCAATCTTGAGGATCTCATTCCCAAATGGAGAAACAGGAACTTTTACAGACCCGGAGGAGGCTGACAAGGCGCTGAGGAGCAACCATATTCATCTCAAGTCACGCCCGGCCCTGACTTTCCCAGACGATGACCGTTCAACAGCTGGCGGGAAAAGAGGATCCGCGTCAGGAGACAGGAGCTCCCCGCCGGCTAAGCAGCTGAGGCCACCGCCAGAAACGTCGACCGACATCGGCTGAGAGACTGGGACATTAATTTTATGTCCGATAAGTATCGATGTATTACCTGACTTTTATCGGTTCCTTAATTATCACAAGTTAACCCAGCCGGTTGCTGGAGTTATGAGGTCGGGAGACGGGGCCCCTTAAGGTGTCATGGTATCCACCTCCATGTTCATCGTTATATTGAGGTTATGCAGTTCAATGCTTAACACTTTTACCGCTATTAGTGTCAAGGTTGTATGGAGGGGGACGCTTTAATGTTTGATGCTTCTCTCTGATTCCGATATGCACTTAATTGGCTGACTAAGCCTTCTTCATAAGATTTAGCAGAGGAAAAATTAGGAGTGATAATATGCCATGGTTTGTTAGGGTGTCCGGGGGAGGGGTTAAGGCTATCGTGGCTTCCTATCTGCTGGAAAAAAGGGGAGTCCCGAGAGTAGGGCAGGGGAATGTTAGCTGGAACCTTCTATATGTGAAAGGCTCCATTTTTCTTGTTTTACTTCAGTTCGGGTTAATGTTACAGGTTGGGGACAAGGGGGGTGGGGTACTCATTCTCTCATTACAGCAACCCGCTTTCTCAGATCTGATCCGAGAGTTGCCCAATGGTTAACCCTTTAAAGATAGTGTGATATGGAATGTCAAGGGACTTAGATCCCCTGGTAAACGGAGAATGGTATTGAGACATCTCAAAAGACTAGGGACGGACATTGCTCTTTTGCAAGAGACACACTTGACCACCTTGGATATCCACAGAATGCAAGGTCAGTGGGTAGGAGAAGTCTACGGCTCTGGAGCTGATGGAAAGAAAGCCGGAGTAATCACGTTGTTGAGAAAAGGGCTACCGTACAAAGTTATTGATCATGTACCTGACTCCTGCGGGAGGATCTCACACCGTGTGCTGACATCTACGGGGGGTGACGTTAGTTTATACAATGGCTAGGGCCCAAATGAGCTAGACGCGCCTTTTTTTCATATATTGGGGAGCCTAATAGCCAAAGACGCCGCGGCCACTAAAATTGTGGCAGGAGATATGAATGCAGTGGTTTCTGTAGAGGAGGATAGGAAGAGGCCTCAGGGAACATTTGGGAACAAGGGTGACCAGGATAGGAGGCTTACACAACTGATGGAGGACACAGACTTAATAGACACGTGGCAGTTGCATCATCCCGAGGGTAGGGCCTTCACCCATTTTTCTCATACGCATTAATCATGGTCAAAAATCGATTATATCTTAGTTAATAATAGTGGGATAGGCCGCTTCTCCAACCCGAAAATTGAAGAGATGATCATCTCCGACCACTCGCCTGTCTCGGTGATGCTCAGAGATGATATCCCAAGAGGGTCAGATTTTATATGGCGCTTCCCATCCAACCTGATTAATGATGAAGAGTTTAGAGACCTACTTAGGGGATGGTGGTTGGAATATAAACAAGATAATGCAGCCACTGACAGCATTCAGCTGTTCTGGAGTGCAGGAAAAGCGGTGCTTAGGGGCAGAATAATGGCTTATGTTTTTACTAAAAAAAAAGACAATTAGGCAGAAACTACAGTATTTTAGTGATGTCCTGAAAAGGGCCTACACGTCTTTCCAAAAAACCCCAGCCCCGAACCTAAAAGAGGACTGGCTGCGCGCAAAAAGGGAATACGAGACCTGGATGCAGAACTGGGATGCTTGGACTCAGTCTCGGTGGGAGTCGCACCTGTACAGGCACGGGAACAAAGCAGGTAAATTGCTAGCCAACCTAGCTAAAGGTAGATTCCAGACAACCAACATCTGATCGCTCAAAGATACCCAGGGATACGTGACTACACATCCAAAGGCCATAAACAACATCTTGAGAAAATATTATGCTGACCTCTATGGTGTTCAACCCCGTGACTGTGCAGGTGGGACCCAATGGCTAGATAAAGTTTCTATGCCCGCACTAACCACGGAAGAAAGGGACGTTCTAAACTCTCCTATTACAGAGGAGGAAGTGCACCACTGCATCAAACAGCTGACGTTGGGTAGGGCACCAGGGCCCGATGGCTTTAGTGGAGAATTTTATCGAATACTAGACCAAGACATCGCGCCGACCCTGACTAAATTGTATTCAGCATACGTGCAAGGGCTGCCCATACCGGAACAGACCAACTTAGCATATATTAAAGTTTTGCCTAAGGCTGGCAGAGATCCCACAAGTGCAGCTTCATATCGCCCGATATCATTGATCAATGTTGATCTCAAAATGATTTCCAAAATCTTGGCTGACAGACTGGCACATGTTCTGCCTCGGTTGACATCTCCTGCACAAGTGGGGCTTGTGCAAGGTAGGGCGGCAGTCACAAATATAAGGAAGGTGCTGACGGTGCTTGATGAGATCAAGGCGCATCCCCTTGCCCATCCTTCCCCAGTAATAGTTACTATAGATGCTGAGAAAGCATTTGATAATGTACACTGGGGATGGATGGGACAGGTGTTAGATAGGATGGGGTTTGAAGGCCCTTTCAGGAATTATATAGACTCAATTTACACCAATCCTCAGGCCAAGGTCTCTACGCCGGGCTTCTTGTCTAGTCCCACACATATGAAGAAAGGAACCGGCCAAGGTTGCCCCTTGTCTCCACTTTTATTTAATATCGCACTGGAACCATTGTCACGGAGATTGGGGACTGACAGTGCTATTGAAGGCATTAAAGTGGGAGGTACTCGAGTCAAACACGCTCTTTTTGCCGACGATTTGCTGGTGTTCCTAGAAAATCCTCATAGAGACATAACACATCTATTTAACCTCTTGACCAAATTTGGATCGGTGTCAGGATTCAGGGTAAACGCCAGCAAATCGGAGATCATGTTCTTAGGCAATAAGGGTACACAATCTTCACGTGCTCCATTACCAATGTCTCTGCAGATAGCACATACCTCGATAAAGTATTTGGGGACACATATTGGACGAACGCCAGAGACCATATACAACTTTAACTACCCACCGCTATTTAAAAAAATCTTAGGAGACATCAAAAGGTGGATGAAATACCCTCTATCCCTTGGGGGTAGGGCCCAATTATTAAAAATGATGTGTTTCTCTAAATTATTGTACCCCATGCAAACCACACCTCTTCTCCTTAAACATACTGACATAACCCAGATGGAGACGGCGTTTAGGACATTTCTGTGGGCCGAAAAACGAGCCAGAATATCTCTGGCAAAACTACAATTACCCAAAAACTTGGTAGGAATGAATATTCCAGACCTTAGGGCGACACAGCCTTGACTGGATACACCAAACCCAATTCTACTCTAATACTAACCTAGAGGCACATTTGGTATCCCCTTGGCGACTAACGGCGCTATTGCACACCAAATTTGGTAACCTACCACCCGTGGCGAAGCATAGCTTAGTGATTAGAGACACGATAGCATCGTGGAAGGCGACACGTAAAATATTTGGATTACCATACATAATGTCAAAGTATATGACCATATGGGGACATCCCGAATTCCCAGCAGGTGTGGAAGCCGGGCACTTCTGCCTTTGGCAAACTAAAGGTATAAGGGGGGTACAGGACTTATGGCTAACGCAGGAGAATAGACACTATTCGTTTGCGGAACTTAAAGAAAAATATCAATTGAGTAACCCCCAACATGTGTTCGCCTTCTTACAGGTTAGAGGCTTTCTGAACAATAGGACGATCAATCTTACTAGAGAATTTTCCACAAATGATTTCGACACATTAGTCGGTCAAGGACGGTCGAAAAAATCCTTTGCAGAGCTTTTTCGGGGTATCAGAGACAAAAAGCAACGCCAACTATCGAACAGGATCTTTTCCTCATGGGAGTCGGAATTCCCACATAGGGACGTTCCAAAACAAATATTAAAGGGATGAGACTCCATCAGGAAAATGACTCCTAATGAAATCTGGAGGGAAACCTATTTCAGAATACAAAGCCATATACGGTTTCAAATTTTCCAACAGAAATACATCTGCCCACCAGAATAGAATAACAAAATGTCCCACTGACTTATTTCACGGACTTTGGTTGTGTCCAGCTACCACGCAATTTTGGAAAAACATACGTTACCAATTAAACACTTAAACACGGTAGTTCCTCTTGATCCCAAACTCCTATTATTTCACGTTGCCCCTGACGGAACAAAAATGACTCCTTTGATTCACTTGCTAATCCTAGCGGCCAAGAGATGTTTGTTGAGGAACTGGCTTCTTGATGACACTCCCTCGGCCACGGAAGTGTTCCTCCACACGAAATCCTGTTTTGAGATGGAAAGAGTTGAGGCGGAGAGATACCGAGGGAGTCGTGTAGATGTCTGTTTCAGGCGTTGGGAACTTTTTATTACATTAGTGTTTTCAGGTGCTGAATTGACGAAAGTGATGAAGCCCTTTATACACACAGAATGGTGTCTGAAGAGGAAAGTGGCGGGTTCTTTGGGAAAGCTACAAATAGATTAAGTACCCACAATAACCTGGTGCTTAATGAGAGAATGGGGGGGTTTCAGTTATGATCATGGTTATGTTTATACCTACCTGATAGGCTCAAATTGTTTATTACTGTACAGCTCTCATATTGCCTTCTTTATAGGTGATGTCTAATGCACTTTCTGCACAAATAACTATGATGACAACTCTTTGTATCGTTGCAATAATTGTTTATTATACTGTCAAGAATCCTTCCAATAGTACTTAGGCCTCATGCACACGACCGTTTTTTTATGCTGTCCGCAAAAAGGGGTTCCGTTGTTCAGTGAACCGTGTCCGTTTTTGCCTTCCGTTGTGTTTCCGTGTGTCTTCCGTTTTTTTAGCGGACATGACCCAAAATATTTTACCAAAAGACAGGCTGACAATGTTTCCCAAGTGCCTGCCAAGGGATCCGCAAAAAAAACGGACACGGAACACGGATGACACACGGATGGCCATCCACATTTTTCACGGACCCATTGACTTGAATGGGTCCGTGAACCGTTTTTCACGGACAAGAATAGGACAGGTTATATTTTTTTGACGGACTGGAGTCACAGACGACGGACGCGGAGTACAAACGGTGCATTTGCCGAGGTTTCCACGGACCCATTGAAAACCAATGGGTCCGCAGAAAATCACAAAAAATGGAGCAACGGACACGGAATCAAACAACGGTCGTGTGCATGAGGCCTTAACATGTGATTGTACAATTGATTGGAGAATATGGAATTGAGAAAAATTTCCAATAAAAATTATATTATAAAAAAAAAATTATAACGCTGGGACCGTTTTGTACCTATGTAGCAGTAAGTACCATTAACTATACGAAGTATATCTGGACTGAGCTGAGCAGGGAGGACTTGTGTAAACTGATTAACAACAAGAGCTCAATGCCAGACGGCAGCTGCAAAAGCAACTAACACCTTAACCCATTCCTGACATCGGGCGCCTATGTACAGGTTTTACACAGCAGATACCCGGATGGCAGAGTCTGTGATTGGCAATAACGACGATCACAGACTTTTAACCCTTCTTGTCACAGTCAAATACAACCACAGCATCTGAGCAGTTATTTTCTGGGATTGCTGCACTCCGAATCCAAATGCATCCAAATGGCTCCCCCGTGCAAAAATCGAGGGAGCCGTTTGGTTGCTTTGGCAGCCTCGGGCCCTGTGAAGACTACAAGGCCTGCCATAGCCCCTAGCATGGCTTGATATCAATGGACTGATTCTCCCATAGGCTGCAATGGAAAATCATTGAAGTCTATCAGAGACAAGATCAGATGATCACATGTTTAAGGCTCCTGGGAGGGAATAAAAATAAATGTAAAATTTTCATTTTTTTAATATAAAAACAAAACAAAAAAATATTCAAATTTCCAAAATTTAAAAAATAAAGATCATTAGTACTCTAGATTCTCTAACTATTAAATATGAACGTATTTATCCCGTATGGTGCCATGAATAGAAAAAAAAAATGTCAGATTCCTTTTATTTTGGTCACTTCACCTCCCCAAAAAACTGGATAATAAGTGATCAAAATGTCTTATGTAGCATCCCCAAGTCAGGGCAATGTATGGAACTAACCTGGGGAATGCCAGTGATGGAGAGGCCGGCACGCTGTTCCTCTGGGGCACTCTCTGGGTTCTTGCGGGACACAGCCAGGTGGAATGTGAGGTGCCCTTGGTGTTGTAGGTTAACGTGCCTATGGCTGGGTCCCTGAGGTGTCGTGACGCCAGTGCCAGTAAACGGTGGCACACCGTATTTATAGTAGGAATAACAGAGGTGCAGACTTGTAACTTGAAAACAGAATTCCAACTTTACTGAAAACCGTAGAAAATACAGCAGGCAACCTCTTAACACAGTTCTTGTTGCAGAGAATAGACGTTTGTACAGTCGCAGTTACAGCAGGCTTACATCCAGCAAGGTATAACAGAGGGTAAAATAACAGGACTTAGAATTGCAGGTGAACCTTACTTTCTTCCTGACTTGTCCTGACTGGGATTGATGCTTCAAGGCCCCAATGCCCTACTTCTGGCTTATATCCTTGAATCTCCAGTAGACAGTGTACCTCCTCTTGGCATTTAGTACCTCTTGCTCTAGGGATTGCCTCTGCTTGACTTCTGCTGACTCACTTAGGCCTGAGACATGTGGCCTTCACAGACTCCAGGGTCTGCACTAACACTAGCCTGCCTTGGCCTAGCTATATATATATCCTGCTCACCAGCTCCCCCCAGTGGTCTAATACCTACATGACACCCTTCACATTGCTGCAGGCAATTACATGAAACACTTAGGAGCATAACAGAATGGTGGTAAACGGGTATTAAAGTGCCCGTATACTGCATACCCCACAACTTTAAACTGAGTACGACCTTGTACTCCACCACAGAGGTCCACCCAGCTGGATTCTTTTCCTGAAAGACAAAAGGAAAACATGCAGGCATACATAAACACAAATAGATGACATCTGCATAAATTATATCAGGTCCAGCTGGAAAAGGTGGAGCGCGGTGACAAGGGCGTCGCTCTCTTTCTTCAGGATACAGAGTGGAACTGGGGCGCTGACCTGGCACAGCGGATGTTAGGGAATACCAGGATAGTCCATGACAATGAGTGAGTCCATAAAAGCATATCACAGAGGCTCGCACACAGGGGTCCATCTCTGGGCACATAGACTTAGAAAGGATGATGCTCACACAGAGGTTCCCTGGGGGTGTATAACAGGCAAGGGCTCACGTGGAGGAGTCCATTCTTGCGCACAAACGTCAAGCAAGGTATTTCCAGTAGTAACTGCCCGGGAGGAGACACCACCAGTATAATCAAAGTCCCCTAAACGGACTGGCGGACGTCCCCTGTTCATCCGGGTGGACCTTCTCAACACAGGAGTGTCCTCCTCCCTTAGAATCGAGGTAGAAGGGAGAGGAGCAACAGGAGGGTCTCCACCAGTGAGACCCTGGTCAGGAACAACAGGAGCCGGAGGATCCTCTACAAGGGGGACTGGATCCGGGACATTTTGAACCGGCTCTTCCGGAGGTGAAGGCACAGTAGGTGCCGGAGCGGGCACTAACAAATTTAACCAAGGTGTGAGGAACCAATGAAGTGGTTCAGCGTCATTGACTAGATCCGCCACAGCCTGCATAGGCTCCACAGGCTGAGCAGCAAGTCCTGGCACAGGAGACTGGGGTCCGGAGTCTCCAGCAATGGGCCCCTTTGTCATGCAGAGTTTTAGGCGGTTTCTGTGAACAATTTGGGGACCCTTACCCTCTCTGGTGACCTCATAGGTATGAGTTTCAGCATTAGGGATGGCAGACACAAGATAGGGAGTTCTCTCCCATTTACTGTCCAGCTTACTGGTACGGTGATTGTTCTTTAACCACACGGTGTCCCCACAGCCAAGGGCTCTGCATGGGCCGCCAAATCATAGTCTTTTTGTTGTCGCTCCCGGGCACCTTCCATGCGCTCCTGGACAATTTCTTTGGCATTAAGCAAGCGCCTTTGATGTTCCATTACCCAGTCAGTTTTAGGCAGGGGATTAATGTCGTCCAGCACTTGTACGTCCAGGGAATGGTCTGCAGGCAATTTACCCTGACGCCCAAACAACAGGTAGAAAGGAGTGTATCCAGTGGAACAATGGATAGTATTATTGTACGTATACATGAGCTGTGGTAACAGGTTAGGCCAATCTCCTCTGGTCTCAGGAGGCACGGCTCTCAACATTTCAATCAGGGTCTGATTCATCTTTTCACAGAGTCCATTACCTTGTGGATGATAGGCCGTGGTCCGGACCTTTTGGCAATTGTGTAGTCGGCACAGCTCCTGGAACAGATGAGACTCAAACGCAGACCCCTGGTCGGTGAGGATCTTTTCTGGGCAGCCGTAAGGCAGGAGGAAGTGTTTCCAGAACAATTCAGCGGTCGTCTTGGCTGTTAGGTCCTTCACAGGCACTGCTACGGCAAACTTAGTAAAATGGTCAATAATAGTCATGGCATAGGCATACCCTGAGTGACTGGGCTCTAACTTCACGTGGTCAATCGCAACCAGTTCAAGAGGGGCGGTACTTATAATAGGGTGCAGCGGTGCTCTCTGATCATGATATTCACCTCTCTTTAGGGCACAGGCTGTACATTCCCGACACCACTTCTCAATGTCCTCTCTGATTCCAACCCAGTAGAACCGCCTACGGATAGTGGCCTCAGTCTTTTGAACCCCAAAATGTCCAGACCTATCATGATACATTTCTAGAACCATACCTGCATCACGACGTGGGATGAGGATCTGGTGCACTCTGTCATTTGACACTGGATCCAGGCTTCGCCGCAGCAACAGGCCTTTTCGAAGGAACAGTTGTTGACGTTGCTTCCACAATTTGATGAGTTCTGGGTCTGCGGTCTTTCGCCGAATTCTTTCAGGGGTTCTGCCACTGATGAAGAAGTCCAGCAGTTCACCGAGAACTCTACTCTCTGATTGCAACTTAATCCACTTTTCTTCTCTGGATGCAGGCTTATCAAAGGATGGAGGGTCAGAGGTTCCACTGTTGGCAGCTTGAGCTTGGTCCTGTTGAGCAAACCTGTTGTAAAATGCTGGCATCTCTACATCTTCCCAGGCATCCCGTTTGTCATCTGGTGCTATCTCAGTGGGGAGCCTTGACAGGGCATCAGCATTATCGTTTGAACGGCCAGCCCGGTATTTTACGGTGAAGTCGTAATTAGCAAGGCGGGAGGCCCATCTCTGTTCTAAGGCCCCCAGTTTGGCGGTGTTCAGGTGGGCCAGAGGATTATTATCAGTGAAGGCAATAAATGGAGTGGCAGCCAAATAGTCTTTGAATTTTTCTGTTACCGCCCACACTAAGGCCAGAAACTCTAATTTGAAAGAGCTATAATTCTGATCATTCTTTTCAGCTCCCTTTAAGGACCGACTGGCATAAGCTATCACCCTCTCTTTCCCTCTTGCACTTGAGCCAGCACTGCTCCCAGGCCTTTCTTACTGGCATCTGTGTAAAGGTGAAATGGCTTACTGTAATCTGGGTACCCCAGCACAGGAGGTTCAGTCAACTTCTTCTTTAACAACTGAAATGCAACCTCCCTCTCTTCATTCCATTCAATGGGGACAGGAGTCTTTGGGCTCTTTTTGGTTGCCCCTCAGGAGTTCCTGGATTGGATCCGCTATTTGAGCGAAGTGGGGGATAAAGCGCCGGTAGTAGCCAGCGAAGCTAAGGAAACTCCTCACTTCCTTCACTGTAGTGGGAACCGGCCAATTTCGGACAGCAGCCAACTTATCAGGATCAGGCTGGACCCCCTCTGCGCTTACAACATGTCCCAAGTATTTTACAGCAGGTTTCAGCAAGTGACATTTGGACGGTTTAATCTTGAGGCCGTATTTAATAAGGATTTCAAACACCTCAGCTAAATGTTTTAAATGGTCCTCATACGTTTTAGAATAGATGATAACGTCATCCAGGTACAACAGCACCGTCTCAAAGTTCTTATGGCCTAAGCACCGCTCCATTAATCTTTGAAAGGTCCCGGGGCATTACACAGTCCAAATGGCATGCAATTAAATTCAAACAGGCCCATAGGGGTGGTGAAAGCAGTCTTTTCCCTATCTTCAGGGGCCATGGGCACTTGCCAATATCCGCTGGTTAAATCTAAGGTGGAGAAATAGGCGGAGGAGCCTAGAGCAGTTAGAGACTCCTCAATACGTGGCAATGGGTAAGCATCTTTGTGAGTGATCTGATTTATCTTTCTATAGTCTACACAAAACCGGATGCCACCATCTTTCTTTTTACTAAAACCAGGGGGCAGCCCAGGGACTACGACTGTCCCGGATTACGTTTGAGTCTTTCATTTCTTGGATCATCTCTTTAACAGTTTGGTATGAAGTTGGTGGTATGGGTCTATACCTCTCTTTAATGGGAGGATGAGAGCCAGTGGGTATGGTGTGTTGGATAACACTGACCTCTCCATAGTCCGTTGCATGCTTACTGAAGGCTTGATGGTGTTGCTTTACTAGGTTCAGGAGTCCCTCTAGTTGATGCTGCGGGGTAGCTTCGTCCCCGACATGGAGTTCCTTCCACCAGGGCACTGGAGAGTCGTCCGCAGGAAGAGGTCCTCGAGTGGCAGCTGATGGCTTCTCGGTGACAGGCAGGCGGATGACATCCTGGAAGGAAACCTGGGAAAGCTGGGCAACAGGACAGTGCTTAGTAAGCACAGCAGGATGATCGCTGAGGTTAATCAGACGGACAGGTACTTTACCTTGGGAGACGGTCGCCAGGCACTTGGCAGCTCGCACATATGGGTAGTTCTCCATCTGGACAGGTTCCACCAGGGCCGGATAGTCTTGGCCCTGGACTCCCAGGACAGCACGGCACCACAGGAGAGTTTGGGAGTTTGGAGGTAGAGTCACTGGTCTATTATCACCGATCCTGGCGGTGCAGATCTCTCCTTTTTCATTTGCAAACCTCTGCTGAGCACACAGTACGCTGATGGTCTTTTGGAGGACCTTCTTGGAGGCAGAGGAAGCTGCAGGCAGGGACTGATGGAGAGCTTCAAGTACCTCAGGGTAGCAATTTTTGAAAACATTAGTCCCAACAATCACAGGGTGACCCCCTTTATCCCCGGTTTGTACCACGATCACTCCTTGCTGTGGTAAAGTGGCTTCTCCCACCTGGAGCGTGGGTTCCCAGTATCCATGGACCTTTATGGGCTTACCATTGCTTGCAATTATCTCCAACCAGGACTCAGGTGGCTGGGTAAGCAGGCTGGAACTCCAGAACTGATTAAAGGTGGACTGCTGAATAGTGGTGACTTGAGATCCAGTGTCCAGCAACGCTTCAAAAGGCACTCCATTGATCCGGACGTTTATTTTGGGACGGGACCCCACATAACGGGGCATCCAGTTTGGATCCCTTGGACCTGTTGTTCTACCTCCCGAGGGGCGGTCCTCAGCCTCGAGGGTGACCCGCTTAACTGCCAGCAAGTAGATTCAGTATGACCCAACTTCTTGCAGTAATTACAGGAAGGTCGCTGCGGTTCCTAAACCGGTCACTTGAACGTCTTCCAGGATCTCTGGGATAAACTTCTTGATACGCAGGGGGCCAGGCTTTTGAGGCAAAAGGAGTTCATCTTCCAGCATTAAGGGTTTCTCCCACTCTTCCAGTTTCCTGCAGACTTTTTCCAGGCTCTTAGTGAGGTAATTGACCTGTTCCATCAGAGCAGCTACTGTATCAGGAACTGGAGTCTGGGCGGCTTGGCTGGCCCCTGGCAGGCTGGTATCCGTTGGCTTAGGATTACGGACAGGAGGTTCGGGATGGGCCACTGGTTCCGTTGGCAGATGTTGTCCCAGAATACTGATGGCCAGTTCTTTAAAGTCCAGGAAAACACTGTTAGGGTGCTGAGCCGACAACATTTTCAATTGTGTTTTTAAAGATTCGCTATTCACACCCGCAATAAATTGCTCTCTCAGAGTTTGATCCTGGGTGTCAACCTCTCTAGGGTCTATATGAATGACGGCTCTCCAGGCCTCTTGGAGGGATAAAGCAAAATCACGGAGTGACTCACCAGGCTTTTGTTTCTTACTGAAGAAGCGCATCTTTATTTCAGACACCGTCCTGACTTCAAAGGTAGTGCTGAGGCGGTCAAAGATCTGCTCTATGGTACTCCTCTCAGAACTGGGCCAGGACATGACTTCTCGACGGGCCGCTCCTTCCAACTGGGCTAACAGAATCTTCCATTTGCTGCTCCGGGTTAATAGGATAGAGCCGAACAGAGCCAGGATTTTGTCTTGGAAGTCTTTTAAATTATGAGCCTCCCGGCATAACGGGAAACCATGGAGCCCCAAAGTAGTACGGCATCGTCAGCGGCATCATGTTGGCAGCTGCAATACCGTTGGTGGCCACTGGCTCCCTGGGGGCAGGCTGCTCGGCTACTTCTGAGTCCGACATGATGCAGATTAATTTGTTGAGCGGTCCCTTTAAGAGTTAGCGATAGGTCCGATGTCGCGCTGGCGGGGTTACTGGCCGGTGAGCGCGATCGATGGACAGAGTCTGGTATCCCCTTTTGGGCCTTACTAACCAGGCGACCCCTCTCCGGTGTAGGATGATTTCTCCCAGGAGTTTGTACTTACTCCGGTGCAGGCGGTCCAAATCTCGCGAGATCCGGAAGGACGTCTTCGGGAATCCCTTGCGCAGCGTCCCTTCCCGCGAGGACGTCGGGCTGGAGGGGCGGAGCTTCGGACTTGCTCCGACGGGGAACAGCGTCTGCGTTCTTCCAAGTCCAAGGTAGGTGGAGTCCAGCTTGGGAAATTTGAATAAAGTGGTGACGCTGCAGAGTTTGGCGCTAAGTTTTCCCGCCAGCAATGAGTAGTGATGGCGCAGTAGATAAGTCCACAGTTCAGGCGGCCATCTTGGGCGCCATGATGCATCAATTCAATGACAGCAAGCAGCGGTAGTAAAACAGCATAAAAGTCCACAGAAATGCACTTTGAAGTGGCGATTTTCTTCCTCTTGATAGCGCAACACTGCACAGCGCTTTCTGGAGGTTTTAGGGACACTTTTCTGTATGTTTTAAGTCCACAAAGTTCACTTCAAATAAACAGGCGTTTTGTCACTTGGCAAACTGGTTAAGGCACAAAGTTCACGTTTTAGCTCACAGTCCGTAAAACGTGCGAATCCTGTTCGTGACGCCAAAATGTAGCATCCCCAAGTCAGGGCAATGTATGGAACTAACCTGGGGAATGCCAGTGATGGAGAGGCCGGCACGCTGTTCCTCTGGGGCACTCTCTGGGTTCTTGCGGGACACAGCCAGGTGGAATGTGAGGTGCCCTTGGTGTTGTAGTTTAACGTGCCTATGGCTGGGTCCCTGAGGTGTCGTGGACGCCAGTGCCAGTAAACGGTGGCACACCGTATTTATAGTAGGAATAACAGAGGTGCAGACTTGTAACTTGAAAACAGAATTCCAACTTTACTGAAAACCGTAGAAAATACAGCAGGCAACCTCTTAACACAGTTCTTGTTGCAGAGAATAGACGTTTGTACAGTCGCAGTTACAGCAGGCTTACATCCAGCAAGGTATAACAGAGGGAAAGACAACAGGACTTAGAATTGCAGGTGAACCTTACTTTCTTCCTGACTTGTCCTGACTGGGATTGATGCTTCAAGGCCCCAATGCCCTACTTCTGGCTTATATCCTTGAATCTCCAGTAGACAGTGTACCTCCTCTTGGCATTTAGTACCTCTTGCTCTAGGGATTGCCTCTGCTTGACTTCTGCTGACTCACTTAGGCCTGAGACATGTGGCCTTCACAGACTCCAGGGTCTGCACTAACACTAGCCTGCCTTGGCCTAGCTATATATATATCCTGCTCACCAGCTCCCCCCAGTGGTCTAATACCTACATGACACCCTTCACATTGCTGCAGGCAATTACATGAAACACTTAGGAGCATAACAGAATGGTGGTAAACGGGTATTAAAGTGCCCGTATACTGCACTTACACACCCTAAAATGGTATTGATAAAAACTACAGATCGCCCTGCAAAAAATGAGCCAGGGTCAGAATATGGAGATGCCCAAAAAGTTTTAAAATTGTTTTACATTTTTTAGATTTTTTTTTCAAAGTTTTTATTAAAACAAGAGCAATAAAAAACAAGAAAAACTATTAAAATCTGGTTTGGCTGTAATCATACTTACCTGTAGACTGAAGGGAACAGGTCAGGTTTACCTCATAGGAAACGCCATAAAAATAAAATCTATAAAACTATGTCGGAATTGTGTTTTTTTCCAGTTCCATATCATTTGGAATTTTTTTTCCAGCTTCCGTGCCATTAGAAGTACCACTAGTCCCTCAAAAAACAAGTCCTTATACAGGCATCTGAACAGAAAAATAAAAAAGTTATGGCTCTGGGAAGGCAGAGAGTAAAAAATGAAAACTCTCTGACAGAATGGAGTTAAAGGGGTTTTCCGAGTATCTGATCGGTGGGGGTCCGACACCCGTAACCCCTGCCATTCAGTGTTTGAGAAGGAACCAGCAATCGCATGAGTGAATGGGGCTGAGCTGCAATAACAAGCACAACCACTATACAATCACTGGCGGATCCAGGGGGAATGTGGGCAGCAGTGGCGGCGGCAGGACAGAGGCCACTGTGGAAGCGTTCATCTTCATAGTCATCTCTATCGCCGTCCTCAGGACAATGATACAGATGGCAGTGCCGTGCTGCGGCAGGGGAGGGAGAGATGTCTCCCTTCCCTGCTCCTCTGATAGGCTGCGGGTCTTGTGCCGGCAGCCTATCAGAGGCCTGTGCAGGCTGCGCGATGACGTCATCGCGCCGCCTTAGCAGTACAGAGCGGGACACAGGCCGGAATAGGCCTGCATTGCATCGCTGCCATGGAGGTAAGTATAAGTGTTTTTTTATTATTTGGGAAAATTTAACTGACACATGGGGGGGTGGGGAGAGTGGCACTTATTACTGGAACAATGGGGGTGGAGTGGACCTTATTACTGGAACATGGGGGAGTGGCACTTATTACTGGAACATGGGGGAGTGGCACTTATTACTGGAACAAGGGGGAGTGGCACTTATTACTGGAACATGGGGGAGTGGCACTTATTACTGGAACATGGGGGAGTGGCACTTATTACTGGAACATGGGGGGAGAGTGGCACTTATTACTGGAACATGGGGGAGTGGCACTTATTACTGGAACATGGGGGAGAGTGGCACTTATTACTGGAACATGGGGGAGAGTGGCACTTATTACTGGAACATGGGGGGAGTGGCACTTATTACTGGAACATGGGGGAGAGTGGCACTTATTACTGGAACATGGGGGGAGTGGCACTTATTACTGGAACATGGGGGGAGTGGCACTTATTACTGGAACATGGGGGAGAGTGGCACTTATTACTGGCACATGGGGGAGAGTGGCACTTATTACTGGAACATGGGGGAGAGTGGCACTTATTACTGGAACATGGGGGGAGTGGCACTTATTACTGGAACATGGGGGGAGTGGCACTTATTACTGGAACATGGAGGGGAGAGAGTGGCACTTATTACTGGAACATGGGGGGAGTGGCACTTATTACTGGCACATGGGGGGAGTGGCACTTATTACTGGAACATGGGGGAGAGTGGCACTTATTACTGGAACATGGGGGAGAGTGGCACTTATTACTGGAACATGGGGGAGAGTGGCACTTATTACTGGCACATGGGGGAGAGTGGCACTTATTACTGGCACATGGGGGGAAGTGGCACTTATTACTGGCACATGGGGGTGGGAGTGGCACTTATTACTGGAACATGGGGGAGAGTGGCACTTATTACTGGAACATGGGGGAGAGTGGCACTTATTACTGGCACATGGGGGAGAGTGGCACTTATTACTGGCACATGGGGGGAGAGTGGCACTTATTACTGGAACATGGGGGGTGGGACTTATTACTGGAACATGAGGGGAGTGGCACTTATTACTGGAACAAGGGGGAGTGGCACTTATTACTGGCACATGGGGGAGTGGCACTTATTACTGGAACATGGGGGAGTGGCACTTATTACTGGAACATGGGGGAGAGTGGCACTTATTACTGGAACATGGGGGGAAGAGTGGCACTTATTACTGGCACATGGGGGAGAGTGGCACTTATTACTGGCACATGGGGGGAGAGTGGCACTTATTACTGGCACATGGGGGGAAAGTGGCACTTATTACTGGCACATGGGGGGAGTGGCACTTATTACTGGAACATGGGGGGAGAGTGGCACTTATTACTGGAACATGGGGGGAGAGTGGCACTTATTACTGGCACATGGGGGAGAAGTGGCACTTATTACTGGCACATGGGAGGAGTGGCACTTATTACTGGAACATGGGGGGAGAGTGGCACTTATTACTGGAACATGGGGGGAGAGTGGCACTTATTACTGGCACATGGGGGAGAGTGGCACTTATTACTGGCACATGGGGGAGAGTGGCACTTATTACTGGCACATGGGGGAGTGGCACTTATTACTGGCACATGGGGGTGGGAGAGTGGCACTTATTACTGGAACATGGGGGGAGTGGGACTTATTACTGGAACATGGGGGGAGAGTGGCACTTATTACTGGCACATGGGGGGAGAGTGGCACTTATTACTGGCACATGGGGGGGAGTGGCACTTATTACTGGAACATGGGGGGGGGGGAGAGTGGCACTTATTACTGGCACATCGGGGGGAGAGTGGCACTTATTACTGGCACATGGGGGGGGGGGAGTGGCACTTATTACTGGCACATGGGGGGGGGAGTTGCACTTATTACTGGAACATGGGGGGGGAGTGGCACTTATTACTGGCACATGGGGGAGAGTGGCACTTATTACTGGCACATGGGGGGGGAGAGTGGCACCTATTACTGGCACATGAGGGGGAGAGTGGCACTTATTACTGGCACATAATGGGGGTTAGAGGCACTTTTCACTAGCACATTATTATGGGGCACTATGGGGACATTTACTGAGGCCACAAAGAAGGGGTATTTTATATGGGGGCCTCCGTGTGGTACTAGTATTACCAGGGGTATTATCTGTTTCTGCAGTATAATATTGGGGAGCACAGCGGCACAGTATTGAGGGTAGTAGGATGAATTGCCCAGAAGATGGGAGGATGACGGAAAAGTACTAAACTGATTTTCTTTTTTGTCAAACTGCAGAGAAGAAAACTGGTGGTCCGGTCTGCAGGTCTGAAAGGAGAAGACGAGGACAAAGAACATCTACATCAGAGGATGTAAGAGGTATGGGGCTGTATTTCTGTAGTGATCGGAGCAGGGGCGTATCGATCGCCGGAAGTGCCCCTCCTGAGACCAGGCTCTGGATCCGCCACTGTATACAATGTACGGCGCTGTGCTCAGGGAGCAGGGAGAAGGCCACGGCGCTCCCAGGAGCTCCAGTACCTTCTCTAACAGCTGATCAGTGAGGATCCCGGGCGTCAGACCCCACCCATCAGATACTGAAGACCTATCCTGAGAATGCGGCATTAGTATAAAAATCACAGAAAAAAAACTTTTAATCTGCAAAAATTGATTTGAATTTTAATATTAGGAAAATCCTGTATCTTGCAGGCACTTAGAGTTCCACCACCTACATGAAGTCTCCTCCACTTCCCAAGAGCAGTGTGTATCCTCTCACATACAGCTAACCAGAGACAAGCCCTGCATTACATGGAATCGGTAAGCATTTGTCTTAATGCTCTGCTATTGTAACCCGTGCTGCTTTCCCACTGAGGCTTTTACTTTACTGACCCGATCTACAGCATGATCCCTGTAAAAAAGATGTTTTAGTGTCTCCACGTTCTAAGAGCTATAGTTTTTTTTAATTTTTTAAGCGATTTTCTTATATAGGGGCTCATTTTTTGCGGGATGAGGTGACGGTTTTATACCATTTTGTGGGACATACGCCTTTTTGATCACTTGGTGTAAGGTGACAAAAATGACTTTTTTTTACACCGTTTTTATTTAATTTTTTATGATGGTTATCGGACAGGGTGGATCATGTAATATATTTATAGAGCCGGTCGTTACGGACGTAGCAATGCCTAATATGTGTAGTTTTTTTTATTTATTTCATTTTTTTTATTATTGAATGGATATGAGAAAAGACAATTTTTATTTTATATTTATTTATATTTTTATTTATTTATTTATTTATGTTTCACTTTTTTATTACACTTTTTTTTTTTAAATTAATGAAGACCCATCTGGATCCTGAAGATCCAGTGGGCCTGATCACTATACAGTGCATTGCAATAGTCATCTACTGCAATGCACTGTATAGTCAGTGCTACACTGCCTTCGCTACACTGCCTTCGGTACTTCGTAAGGCGTCCGATTGCTATGGCAACCATCTGGCTGTTGCGATCACAGCATCAGCGGCGGCTGGATGGAAGAGAGAGGGAGCTCCCTCCCTCTCAACCCCCTGGATGCCATGGGCAGCTGCTGACCGTGGCATCTATGGGGTTAAACGCCCGAGATCAGTGCCAGAACCGGGTTCGGGCGTTGCAGCAGAGTGTTAGCTGTAAGTGACAGCAGAGGCTCCGTTCCTGAGCCGCTGCCATCAATGCCGGCAGCACAAGGAGGAGCAGAGGGGGCATCTTGGGGAGATTGGGGACAATATGGGGGCAACGGCCACATGAGGGGGGCATTTATTTTATGAGGGGCACTGGGGGCACATATACTGTAGGGTACACTATACCATTACAGTCAGTGGCGGATTAACATAGGGGCGTTCGGGTCGGCAGCCCCGGGCCCGGCATCACTGGGGGGCCCAATGCCGACCCGAGCGCCCACATACTGCGGCGGGGCACGGGAGCGTATAGTTCCCTGCCCCGCCGCCTATCACCGCCATAGGCTTCAGGCCTAGTAGGCCTGAGGCCTATGTGGTGGTATAAGCCCGGCGTGCGCGATGACATCATCGCGCGGCGCGCGTGATGACGTCATTGTGCGCCTGTATAGTGGCGCGCGCACGCTCTGATGTACGCGCACCTGCCACACCATTCAGCATACAGGTAAGTATTAGCTCTTTATTTTTTGTGTGTGTGCTAACTTGGGGGAGGGGATATTAAGGGACAGTGGGGCATGTTTCCATGGGGGCAAATTAGTTAATGGATGGCAGTTGTGGGGGCAAATTAATGAATGGCAGTTGTGGGGAAAATTAATGAATGGCAGTTGTGGGGGCAAACTAATTAATGGATGGCAGTGTGGGGAAAATTAATGGATGGCAGTTGTGGGGGCAAATTAATGAATGGCAGTTGTGGGGGCAAACTAATTAATGGATGGCAGTGTGGGGAAAATTAATGGATGGCAGTTGTGGGGGCAAATTAATGAATGGCAGTTGTGGGGGCAAACTAATTAATGGATGGCAGTGTGGGGGAAAATTAATGGATGGCAGTTGGGGGCAAATTAATGAATGGCAGTTGTGGGGGCAAACTAATTAATGGATGGCAGTTGTGGGGGAAAAATAATGGATGGCAGTGTGGGGGCAAATTAATGAATGGCAGTTGTGGGGGCAAATTAATGGATGACCGTGTGGGGGCAAATTAATTAATGGATGGCAGTGTGGGGGCAAATTAATAGATGGCAATGTGGGGGCAAATTAATGAATAGCAGTTGTGGGGGCAAATTAATTAATGGATGGCAGTGTGGGGGCAAATTAATAGATGGCAATGTGGGGGCAAATTAATGAATAGCAGTTGTGGGGGCAAACTAATTAATGGATGGCAATGTGGGGGAAAATTAATGGATGGCAGTTGTGGGGGCAAATTAATGAATGGCAGTTGTGGGGGCAAATTAATAAATGGCAGTTGTGGGGGCAAATTAATGAATGGCAGTTGTGGGGGCAAATTAATTAATGGATGGCAGTGTGGGGGCAAATTAATGGATGGCAGTTGTGGGGGAAAATTAATTAATGGATGGCAGTGTGGGGGCAAATTAATTAATGGATGGCAGTGTGGGGGCAAATTAATGGATGACAGTGTGGGGGCAAATTAATGGATGACCGTGTGGGGGCAAATTAATGGATGACCGTGTGGGGGCAAATTAATGGATGACCGTGTGGGTGCAAATTAATGGATGACCGTGTGGGTGCAAATTAATGGATGACAGTGTGGGGGCAAATTAATTAATAGATGACAGTGTGGGGGCAAATTAATTAATAGATGGCAGTCTGGGGGAAATTACTATATGGGGACAGTGTGGGGGAAATTACTGTATGGGGGCAGTGTGGGGGAAATTACTGTATGGGGGCAGTGTGAAGGGAAAATACTATATGGGGGTAGTGTGGGGTATTGGGGGACACTATACAGGGATTATTACCTGGAGCACAATATAGGATGTTAGTATTCCTGGGGGCACTCTAGGGGACATTATAACTGCTGTAGACACTATAGGGATCTTTGGGGTCATTTATCAAACTGTTGTAGTAGAACTGGCTTAGTTGTCCATAGAAACAGATTCCACCTTTCATTTTTGACAGCTCCTCTGGAAAATGAAAGGTGGAATCTGATTGGTTGCTATGGGCAACTAAGCCAGTTCTAATTTACACCAGTTTGAAAAATGACCCCAATTATGAGAAATCTAACGTGTCTGTGTAACAAACTCTGTAGGGACGAGATGCAGCGGGAGGAATTAGTCATGGCGGTCTGGGTCAGACGGAGAAGAAGAGGAAAGAGAAGATCTACATGACAGGAGAAGTCCCTGGATGTAAGAGGTATGTGGTGCTGTATCCTCACTGCTGTGACCTGCGTCTCATCTTCTCCTCCAAGTCTTTATCATAATCATATGTATTTTAAATTTGGCAACTAAAATTTAAATTTTTCACCTGCAGTCCTATGTAACAGCCCAGATAACAGTGATACATTTCTGTGTGCAGATGATGTTGTACATGTTCCCTGCAGTCCTAGGTAACACCCCACATAACACAATAATTCACTGTGTTATGTGGGGTGTTACATAGGACTGCAGGAAACATCTATGACATCTGTACTCAGAGAGTTATGAGATGGTGGGGGTCTGACTCCTGGCAGCCCCGCCAATCAGCTGTTAGAGGAGACCGCGATGTTCCAGTGAGCGCCGCAGCCTCTTTGCTCCTTACCAAGCACGGCGCTGTCCATGTGATAGCACTGCGCTTGGTATTGCAGCTCAGCCCCAATCACTCAGATAGGACAGAGCTGCAGATAGGCCATGTGAACGATGAATGTGATGTCATATGGCCGAGGAAGAGACTGTGACGCTTACAAAGCACCGCAGCCTTTTTATACAGAAAAAAAAACTGAAACCTAAAATGGAGTGGGGGGGGGGGGGGGCCCAAGTTGGGTAGACAGCCCCGGGCCTATCATGCACTTAATCCGCCCCTGATTACAGTATAAAAAATGAAACGGCGGTTACACTTTAAGTTACATAATAAAAAGATGACTAATGTTGAGAAAGCTCCGGACCTTGGTGGCGTTTACAGTACTGTGAAAAGTGTTTGCCCCCTTCCCAATTTCTTTTACATATTTTTCACAGTTCGTTGTTTTAGATCCTCAAACGGCTTTCAGTAAAGTGCAGGCCGGAATTGGGGCTGCAAGCCTGGATGCAGGCCTGGCATGACTGGGGCTTGAAGGGAGCTGAGGCATGGGATACGAAGGGTTAAGGATGGGGAATGGTGACGGAGGGAGGTAGGGGTGTGGTTTGGGGCTTAAAAGGGGTAGTAACGGCGCGAAAAGGGGCCATTTTGTGGGGACAGCAGTGTGGCAGCAGCCCCCACCCACCCTACCCTTTTTGGGCTGCTGTTGGTTTGGGTTAGGTAAGGGTCTTGGAACGATTAAGAATACGGGTGGGGAGCCTGGGGGGGCTGTGAGTGGATTTTGTTGGTCCGGCAGTTATTGGTTAGTGGGCTTTTGTCATAGCGGCCTGGGGCGGTGGGGGGTCCTTGGAGTTGGTGGTTATGGTGGTTCTGGCGTGGTGGGGAGGGAGCCAAAAGGAGGCTCTGGACTCCCCAGGTACTGGTTTAAGGTTGGATATGGCGGGTAGCGGCCCACGTTGGTTGCCCTTGGTTACCGGTTCCTGCCTCTGAGCTGGCGTTCATCGGCTAGAGGTAATTTAACGGAGGGTGGGGCGTTATCCGCCATTTCTGGGGCTCCAAGGACCCTCCCCGTGTTGTGGTTCTTGGGCGTGGCCTTCAGGTGGGAAGGCCTCGTTTCTGTATTATTTATGTTATTTATTTGTATTTATACTATTAATAAAAGGCTGTTGTGGCCTTAAAATCCACTTGCTGAGTCTGTCATTATTGGTTTAGCGTAAATTACAGGGAGGGTGAGGGTAAGCGACTCGACAGTACGCCAGTCATGGACAAAGATAACCCAATTCAGCACAAAATGTTCATTTTATACAGTATGATGATTTCATTTATGGAAGGAAACCTGCTGTCCAGCCTGTCCAGCTCTATAGGAGAAAGTTATTGACTCCTTAGCTACTAAATCAACAGGTTCAATGTCACTATTCACACCCAGGACGACGGTTAGATCTGTTCTATCTAAGCATCACTTTAATAGTGTAGTGTACGGGAGCTGTAATGCCCGTCACTACAGAAGGGTCACTTGTGTGCTGTCGTTTCCCCTTATTTATGGGGAGGTTGGTATAAGTCCTATTCATAAAGTGTAATGTAATGTAATGCTGTATTCTTCCCTGTTACTGTGATATTTGCCATGTGCAGGCCTGCTAGGGATGTCATTCCAGCTCTGAGTCACTAGAGGGAGCTAGGGAGCCCTAGTTTATATAAGGCCCAGTCAGGGAAGGGAAAGGCAGATTAGACTGTGTCTGAGTTAAGTCCAGGCCATGCGCCTGTGAAGGCAGAGCAGGCCTGGAGCCTGCAGACTAGGAGAGGGCATTGCAGTCCCTGTAACCGGGTTCCAGATCCAAGGAAAAGGTTCCCCTCCTGAGTCCGTATTTGCAGAAGCAGGAACACCACGGTTAACCAGCCTAAGGAAGCTGAGAGAGGCAGAGGCAAGTCTAGGAAAGCAAGAGGTACTAAAAGCAACAGAGGAGGTACTCGATAATTACAGACCCAAGGATATACGCCAGATATAGGGCATTGGGCCTTGGAGAATAATTTCCATGTTCCAGGATCAGTCAGGAATAGTGTGCAAGCCGCTGTACTGCAAGTCCTGTGCTTAACCCTCTGAGATCACCTTGCTACATAGTGCCTGCATTAAATGTACCAAAACCAACTGTCTTCAAAGGAACTGCGCTTCCATCCATGTCCATGTATGATGACTACTAAAGATCAAGTAAAGTTCGAGTTTGTTTTATCATCACGTGGTTCCTCAGTTATTCCTGCTATCAGCAAACGGCGTGCCACCGTTACTTGGCACTGGCGTCACGAACATTACCTATCACTACCTGCTCTTGCAGAGAGTCAGCTGTCCCAGGTTAGTGGTCACCATTGCACTACAACATTCAGGAACACTATTAACCCTAACTTGAGTACGCTGCACCTCTCTTTTGGCGTCACGAACAGGATGCGCACGCTTTCTAGTGTAAGAAGCGTGAACTTTGTGCCTTATCCAGTTTGCCCTGTGACCAATGTGACAAATTGCCTGTTTATTTGAAGTGGACTTTGTGGACTGAAAAACATACAAAAAAGTGTCCCTAAAACCTCTAAAAAGCGCTGTGCTGTGTTGCGCTATCAAGAGGAAGAAAATCGCCACATCCAAGTGTGTTTTTGTGGACTTTTTATCATCCTGCTTGCTGTCACTGAATAGCTGCATCATGGCGCCCAAAATGGCCGCCGGCGCCGTTGGACTTCTTTCTGCGTCATCACTGTCCTCAGTGGCGCGAATATTTGGCGCCAAAACCCTCCAAGAGGGTAGCGGCCCACGTTGGTTGCCCTTGGTTACCGGTTCCTGCCTCTGAGCTGGCGTTCATCGGCTAGAGGGAGGAGGAAGCTGCCCTGAGATACCGCCCACCTTGATGGATTATAATGTGGCCGCCTTCCCTATTGCGTTATACCTAGGGGGCGGGCCGGAGACGAAGAGGGATCTGCCCAGCCCAAGGGAGGAGCCTGAGTGTGAGCTGCGAGAAGTTGGAGAGAAGATGGCGACGCCGAACGCTGAGATGCCCGAGCCTGAGCCCACCATGGAGTGGGGCGCCACTCTACCAGACTCCCCTACACCGGAGGCCTGGGACCCTCCGGCCTGGACAACCGGACCGGAAGATGAGTCACCGGACCGAAGTGCGATCTGCCGTCGGCACCCGCAATGGCCGACGTTGATGGCCGAGCTGCAGGCCGCGGTTGCGCAGAAGACTACCGCTCGGAAGAAGCGGTTTGAGGAAATGGCGAAGTCGATCCAGGAAGACCCGTTCCAGGGTAAGCCGCAGTTAGCCCGACGCCTGCCAGTGATCAGTCCTGAAAGAGTTAATTCACCTCCACTGGAGCCGCCTGCAAGCGGACCATCAGCTGTGGAATTGCTGCAGAGAAGGATATACCGGGTGGAGGAACTCAGTTACGCTGGGTGTGTCCAGTGGGTCCCTTTCCCCAGAACCGAAGCAGAAGTGGAAGCTATGCTGGATAGACCCCGTCCAATCAAGATAGTACGGGGAGACGGCTTCCAAATATGGCCTGCTAGGCCAGAACAATTGCTGCGGGAGCCCAGTGATTATTCCTCTGAAGAGGAGTCAGATGAGTGTGATACATACCTGTGAGCAGGCCTGCTTGGCCATTTTGCTCATCCTCACAGAGACATTACCTTTGTTGCAGGAACTGTCCCTTACGTTTGTCAGGCTGGTGGAGCTTGCTGCCAGTTCTCCACGGCCGGTGGCATTGTTGTGAAGCTAAGTTGCCACTGTGAACCACTGCTCCCAGTCTGCCCTTTTCTGTTCTCGGGACACCCTGCCTGCGTCTGAAAAAGATTGCTTAATAAATCCCAGTTGTGCTTTCGTTTGCACCTTTTCCCCTTTTAACCCCCATTTCAGGTTAAAAGGGTTCTTTTATGTCAGCACCGTTTTAAAGGGTAAGCAGGACTTGCCAGGATAACATGGCCCTGGTATTGTCAGAGTCCTGTATTGTCATTTTATATGTGTATTGCTGACCGTATTTATTAACAGGTTTTATCCAAGTCTATGTGCCCAGAGATGGACTTCCTATGTGCGAGCCTCTGAGATATTGCTCTTATTATGGACTTATTCATTGCCATGGACTATCCTGGTTCCTTAACATCCGCTGTGCCAGGTCAGCGCCCCAGTTCCACTCACTATCCTGAGAGAAGAGAACGACGCCCCCTTGTCACCACACTTCACCTTTGCCAATTGGACCTGATATGAATGTATATGCAGAGGAATTACGTATATGTATGCCTGCATGTGTCTTTTTCTATTTCAGGTGAAAATTCCAGTTGGGCGGGCCCTGATGGAGTACGAGGTCGTACTCAGCTTAAAGCAGCGGGGTATGTAGTGTACGGGAGTTGTGATGCCCGTCACTACAGAAGGGTCACTGGTGTGCTGTCGTTTCCCCTTATTTATGGGGAGGTTGGTATAAGTCATCTTCATAAAGTGTAATGTAATGTAATGCTGTATTCTTCCCTGTTACTGTGATATTTGCCATGTACAGGCCTGCTAGGGGTGTCATTCCAGCTCTGAGTCACTAGAGGGAGCTAGGGAGCCCTAGTTTATATAAGGCCCAGTCAGGGAAGGGAAAGGCAGATTAGACTGTGTCTGAGTTAAGTCCAGGCCATGAGCCTGTGAAGGCAGAGCAGGCCTGGAGCCTGCAGACTAGGAGAGGGCATTGCAGTCCCTGTAACCGGGTTCCAGATCCAAAGAAAAGGTTCCCCTCCTGAGTCCGTATTTGCAGAAGCAGGAACACCACGGTTAACGAGCCTAAGGAAGCTGAGAGAGGCAGAGGCAAGTCTAGGAAAGCAAGAGGTACTAAAGACAACAGAGGAGGTACTCGATAATTACAGACCAAAGGATATACGCCAGAGATAGGGCATTGGGCCTTGGAGGATAATTTCCATGTTCCAGGATCAGTCAGGAATAGTGTGCAAGCCGCTGTACTGCAAGTCCTGTGTTTAACCCTCTGAGATCACCTTGCTACATATTGCCTGCATTAAATGTACCAAAACCAACTGTCTTCAAAGGAACTGCGCTTCCATCCATGTCCATGTATGATGACTACTAAAGATCAAGTAAAGTTCAAGTTTGTTTTATCATCACGTGGTTCCTCAGTTATTCCTGCTATCAGCAAACGGCGTGCCACCGTTACTTGGCACTGGCGTCACGAACATTACCAATCACTACCTGCTCTTGCAGAGAGTCAGCCGTCTCAGGTTAGTGGTCACCATTGCACTACAACATTCAGGAACACTATTAACCCTAACTTGAGTACGCTGCAATAGAACCCGTCTGGCAATAGGCTGGGATCAGTGTTAACCTTCACCGGGGGGGTCCGTCCTACCAAAATTTTACCAAGAGCATGTCAACGACCAGATGACCAGAACAACATGTGCAAACATCTAAAGAACTTCAGGCCTCACCTGCCTCAGATACGGTCAATGTACATGATCCACAATAAGAAAACAGCTGGGCAAAATCGGCATCCACAGGGGAGTTGCAAGGTGCAAACCATGAATGACCCAAATAAACGCAAAGATTTGTCTCAGATTTGCCCCCCCAAAAAAAAAACCATCTAGACGATCCTCAACACTTTTGGATAATAGTCCATGGACTAGTGACCCAAAGGTACTGTAGAACTTTTTGGAAGACATGGATCCTGTGACATCGGGTGCATTCCACTACAGGAGCATCACACCAACAGTCAACATGATGGTGAAAAAGTGATGTTCAGGACCAGGTACAAGCGAATCAATTCTACCAAATTCATCCCAAATTCCCCTAAAAATTTGGATTGTATTGAACTCAAATTGCTTGTGATTCATTTGGGGCAAATCACAGAGATGGAAAGACCCATGCACAATATGTCTCCAAGGGAGACAAGCAAGCCAGGTTTCCTTGCAAAAGGACAAGAATAATGAATGTGAGTGTGTGGCTGGATGGGAGTAGTAGTACGCACAGATCTGATGCTCCCTGGGCTCGTGCTGTGATGTAGAAGGACGCACCATTCTTCCCTTCAGGGCACTCTCTAATTCTGGGGTTCCTCTGCCTGGTGACAGATGAGGTGTCCTTTATGTTGGTAGTTTTGAGGTACAAGGCAGGGTCCCGAGTTGTAATGCCAAAATTTTGTAGTGCAGTGGTGCAGGAAGCAATATTGAGGCAGTTGTGCCGCTGAAAAACCCAAATACCAACAGATCAGGACTGCTCTTAGCATGCAATGGACTAGCAGATGTTATCGAAGTGCACTTTCCACGGATGTTACGGGTTTCACAGCTGCACAGGTAGTTGATAGGCCAAAGGCTTCCTCACTGTGCGCTGCACTAGCTGACTTGCACTTAAAGGGGTTCTCCGGGAAAATGAAAATACTTAAATATTACTTTATTTCCCAAATACCTTTCATTAGTTAGAGTGGATAGTTTTGTCTACGGAGCAATCACTAGGAGAAATAAAATGGCCACCGTCTTACCAGTACACACAGAACCTGTCCTAATCACACAGGAGGACGAGTCACTTTACAACACTGAGCTGAAGAGCTGCCTCAGCCTCCTCTCTGCTCTGTGGGAATGGAAACGATGAGGAGACATGAGGTACAGAGAGGAGGGTGGGGGTAATGAGCAGCATCTCTTATGTGCAGTCTCCATCACCACAGTCTGTCCTGTCCATCCTCTCTGTACTTCATGTCTCCTCTGATAAAATTCCCAGAGATTCAGCTAAAGTTCTTATCATCTGTATTCAGGATCATAATCACTCATAAGTAAAGCAGAAAGGAGGATGAGGCGGCTCTTTACCTCAGTGTTGTGAAGTAACTTGTCCTCCTGTGTGATTAGGACAGGTTTTGTAAGTACTAATAGGACAGCGGCCATTTTGTTTCCCCTGATGATTGCTTCTCAGACAAAACTAGCCATTATAACTAATAAAAGGTATATGGAAATATATTTATTATAAAGTAATAATTAAGTATTTTAATTTTCTTAATTCCCGGAGAACCCCTTTAAGCATCCAGGCATGGGGTGTAATACCTCTTGTAAACAATGCAACCAAAAGGGTGGACCCTGAACAGCAGGCTAAGTTCTGCACCTTTTTCGAACAGGTTGCAAGTCCACTGTGAGATGCGGGCAAAGTACTGACACAGATAGTCAATCTGCAACATGTGTCCAGGCAGCGGAAGAATTCCCCTGAATACAGAGCAATGGAGACTTGGCGGTGCCTTTAGGGCAGCAATTCTCCAATGACTTTGACTCTACTCTGACTTTTTTTCATCTGGCCTGCTCCAGTAGATAAAAGTCTTTTTTTCGCCTTTCCTTGGCTGGCACCATGATCCAAGACAGGATAAGGCCTCTTGCACACGACCGTATGGCTTTTTCAGTATTTTGCAGTCCGCAAAAAACAGATCCGCAAAAAATACGGATGACGTCCCTGTGCATTCCGTTTTTTGCAGAACAGAACAGCTGGCCCCTGATAGAAGAGTACTATCCTTGTCCATTATGCGGACAATAATAGGACATGTTCTATCTTTGAACGCAACAGAAAAACGGAAATACGGAAATGGAAGGCATATGGAGTACCTTCTGTATTTTTGGTGGATCCATTGAAATGAATGGCTCTCTACACAGAACGCAAAAAAAACGGAACGTAAATGGGGAAAAAAACGTTTGTGTGCAAGAGGCCTAAACTAGGGATGCGCAACAGGTAGCCCTCCAGCTCCCACCATGCCCTACTGTAGGCTGATAGCCGTAAGCTTTCCAGGCATGCTGGGAGTTGTAGTTTTGCAACAGCTGGAGGGTTGCAGGTTGAGCTTTCCTGGCTAAACTGTCAGCACTCTTATTTTGCATCTGTTCTCATTTCTATCTCAGTCTAGCTCAGGGATGGGCAGACTGCGGCCCTAGCTGTTGTAAAACTACAATTCCCACCATGCCCTGCTGTAGGCTGATAGCTGTAAGCAGTCTTTGCATGCTGGGAGCAGGGCCGTCTTTAACACGGGGCAAAAGGGGCACCTGCCCCGGGCCCAGTTGTTCCTGGGGGGCCCAAGGCAGCTGCCTCTTGATCTCCTTTGACCACTGCAGACAATTTCAATTACATTGAGTGGCCGTCCACCCCAGATATCGGGCTGTCAGCACAGGGAGGATGCGAACTGTTAGAGTAAGAACTGTGGGAGAAAGGACCTTCCATGACATCATCACCATGTGACCTGTAACATAGCAATATTACTGGTCACATGGCTATGAGGTCATCAAAGGTCCTTTTCTTCTTCCAGGACTCTGTGTTGCTGCAGCCTGCAGGAGAAGGGTAGGTCACGTGGGTACAGGCACTGGCCGACTGTCTGCAGAGGAGGAAGATCAGGGATGGCTGCTCAGCAGTGTCTGTAGAGGGGAGAGAGTATGTCAGCACTGGAGAGGTATTGTGGATGTAACTACTGGAGAGGGGCTGAGGATTGTATGCTGTGAGATTATATACTGAGGGGGCTGCTGTATAGGATTATATACTGGGGGGGCTGCTGTGTGAGATTATATACTGGGGGAGGGGGATGCTGTATGGGATTATATACTGGGGGAGGGGGGCTGCTGTATGGGATTATATACTGGGGGGCTGCTGTATGGGATTATATACTGGGGGGGATGCTGTATGGGATTATATACTGGGGGGATGCTGTATAGGATTATATACTGGGGGAGCTGCTGTATGAGATTATATACTGAGGTGCTGCTATGTGGGAATATATACTGGGGGCTGCTGTGTGAGATTATATAATGGGGGGCTGCTGTGTGTGATTACATACTGGGGGGCTGCTGTATGAGATTATATTCTGAGGTGCTGCTGTGTGGGAATATATATTGGGGGCTGCTGTGTGAGATTATATAATGGGGGGGCGCTGCTGTGTGTGATTACATACTGGGGGGCTGCTGTATGAGATTATATACTGGGGGGCTGCTGTATGGGATTATATACTGAGGGGCTGCTGTGTGGGATTATATACTGAGGGGCTGCTGTGTGGGATTATATACTGGGGGGGCTGCTGTGTGGGATTATATACTGGGGGGCTGCTGTGTGGGATTATATACTGGGGGTCTGCTGTATGGTATTATTTACTGGGGGGAGGGAGCTGCTGTGTGGGATTATATACTGGGGGACTGCTGTGTGGGATTACATACTGGGGGGCTGCTGTGTGAGATTATATACTGGGGGCTGCTGTGTTAGATAATATACTGAGGGGCTGCTGTGTGGGATTTTATACTGGGGGGCTGCTGTGTGGGATTATATACTGGGGGCTGCTGTGTGATATTATATACTGGGGGGATTATATACTGCTGTGTGGGATTATATACTGGGGGGCTGCTGTGTGGGAATATATACTTGGGGCTGCTGTGTGAGATTATATACTGAGGGGCTGCTGTGTGAGATTATAGACTGGGGGGCTGCTGTATGAGATTATATACTGGGGGACTGCTGTGTGGGATTATATACTTGGGGCTGCTGTATGAGATTATATACTGGGGGGCTGCTGTGTGGGAATATATACTTGGGGCTGCTGTGTGAGATTATAGACTGGGGGGCTGCTGTATGAGATTATATACTGGGGGACTGCTGTGTGGGATTATATACTTGGGGCTGCTGTATGAGATTATATACTGGGGGGCTGCTGTGTGGGAATATATACTTGGGGCTGCTGTGTGAGATTATATACTGAGGGGCTGCTGTGTGAGATTATAGACTGGGGGGCTGCTGTATGAGATTATATACTGGGGGCTGCTGTGTGGGATTATATACTTGGGGCTGCTGTGTGAGATTATATACTGGAGGGCTGCTGTGTGGGATTATATACTGGGTGGCTGCTGTATGAGATTATATACTGGAGGGTGCTATATACTATAGGGTGGTATACTGTGGGGTGCTGGGGTGCACTGTAACGCTAGGGTGAGCCGAGCCCCGGTCTCCTTCCTGAATTGCAGAGCGGTGCCCACCTCCAGCCCTGAGCCCGGCTGCCCAGAGCGCTGATCCTGAGCCGCTGGAGTCTTCAGAACTGGAAGGATTTACAGTCATTCACTGTAAGCTATATTATATATGGTGGTGGAGGGCGTGATTGCATGCTAGGGCGTGGGAAGGCGGGATCAAGGGGGCCCAAGTAAATTCTCGCCCAGGGTCCAATCAATATTAAAGACAGCACTGGCTGGGAGTTGTAGTTTTGCAACAGCTGGAGGGCCACAGTTTGCCCATCCCTGGTCTAGACTGACCCGAGATTGGCACCAGCCCCATCTAGTGGTGGCTGTGAATACGGCCTATTAATGCCTTGTGCATTCATATACTGTAAAGACATAGTTACACAGAAATACCTTCATTTGCACTTTGCAGTGTACCGGTACTCTACTGCGGGACTCTATATATGGGGAAGGGGGGTGGAATTTGAAGAAAAAAAAAGAGAAAGACAAGACAGAAAAAAATATGAGCCCTAGGAGACCTCAGAGTGTCATTAACCAATCTATTCAGGCCAATTGGAGCACTTTTTGTTGACCAATTTGTTAGAATCAGACCTGAAACGTTCGTTCCTTTTTTTTTCTTTTTTTTGTACCAAAAAGAACCCGTTTTTACGTCACACTCGACACATTGCTTTCTAAAATCACAGCACAGACGGGGCAAAGACAGTTTATATTCGGTGCAGTTTACACCAGCAGCTATGGCAGTCATATTTTTTTGGCGCAGTTTCGCGCATGACCCAAATTGGCTCAATACGCCAAAACAATAAACCAGACTAAGTAATCCCCCCGAGTGGTCGGACTCGAATAGACACAGACGTATTTAAATCTGCCATACTTCGCGAATAATGGGGAGCGGTGGTAGCGCTTTCTGATATTTCCATGGCGCGATGAATGTGGATATTTATGCGTCTTGTTCTTCCGTTTTATTTCTATGCGCTGTGGCAGTAGGGCGCTCGCGGGCGCCGCACTAAATTACCCAGACGAGTGCTGCAGGAAGCTTTCCTCTTTAATCAGTCGCCTCATCCCTCAGAATGTCTGCTCTTAAAACCCAAAGTATTTGCTCGGCACATTTTTTCCTAGATGCCTCCGATTGGGGAGAAAACTGTCAACGGCTTGACGTAGGATGGAGATTAATGAACATGTGGATATGGATTGTCGCTCTGATCACAAACATCACAAAGAGAAATGGCTAATCTGGAGCTTTTCCGTGCAGGTCCTTGAGAAATGAAAGAGAAGCCGAGGCCGGGGGCGGCAATACCGTGTTAAGGCTTATGTTTTACTTATGAGAAAACGGAGATTATTTTGTATCAAATGCAATTTTTAATAATGAAGTTGGAGGGAAGTTGGAGATTTATTGTCAAACTTTAAGCTACAATCTAACTGATTGTAAAAACAGTTAGAAAATATCTTAAAGGGGTAGTGCAACCAGCAAAAGCTACCCCTAAAGCTAGAATGGGGGCTCTGGGTCTCCTTCCATGTACAATCCCATACAAGTTGGGGCGGAGTTCCTGGAGTTTGACCCCTACCGATATAACATTTATCCCCTATCCTGCTGAGAAACCCGGGATACCTCCTTAACCCCTTTTCAACTGGACCTGGTATAGTGATGGTGCATTTACCTGTAGCCCATATTGCTGTGATGTGGATATCTGTCATGTAGATTTTGCTTTAAGGGGCTGACCCAACCACTTCTCTCTATGCAGATCCACTGTGCTCAACTGATTGCCAATGGTCTTCTAATCACTTATGGTGATTTCTTGGTATGGGTGGCCACAGCAGCATAGAAGCAGCTCTCCCCTTTTCTCTGGCCGGATCAGCTTCCTCTCCTGCACACCGGCCACAACTCTGCTACAACTTCACTACTCTGCAACAAGTATCAAGTTCAAACCTGCAACATTGGTTCTGTACTGGCACGTCATCAACTGCGCTACTCAGCGGTATCAGTTTTAACTCAGCTACATCACCCTATTACACTGGTACAGTATGCTGCTACATCTCCGTTACATCAAACTGCTACACCTGTCTCTATTATGCTGCTACAACTCTGCTACATCACTCTGCCATATGAGTCTCCAGTACACTGCAACAATTTTGCTACTTCATTCTGCTAAAACGGTTTTTAGCATGTTCCTACAACTCTGCTACAACACTTTACAGTAGTGATGGCCTTGCGGTTTGCCCGGCGGTCGTTTTGCTGTGAACTTTGCGCGTTCGCAATTCGCCGAACATATGGCGATGTCCGCCGGCGCCATATTCTTTCGCATTGCGCCGAACTTTGACCCATGACTAGGGTTGAGCGAACTTGTGTTTTAAGTTCGGCGTCCGAAGTTCGGGTTCCGGTTATCGCAGAATCCCGTTATGGATTTCGCTACCACGGACCATAACGGAATTTGGAAACCATAACGGCCCTTGTGGTTTCCAAATTCCATTATGGTTCGTGGTAGCAGAATCCATAATGGAATTCTGCGATAACCCGAACCCGAACTTTGGACGCCGAACTTAAAACACAAGTTCGCTCAACCCTACCCATGACACATCCATTAGGTGGGACAGGACAGCCAATTATGACGTTTCAGCACAAGGACACACCCCCACCCTATAGCAGAACACGATCTGGCAGCCATTTTACATTCTGTGTTTTGCCAGTGTAGGGAGAGGCTACTTTGTGGAGCAGGGACAGACTGTTAGGGACACCAAACGCTAGCTAATAGGGCCACAAAAGTCCTTTTAAGGACTGATATAGGTGTGCTATCAATAGGTGTGATATGCTGAGGGGTGTGATATACTTACTAACATAGAAAGTATTTTATAGTATGTAACAGAACCCCTGTTATTGCCTGGACCACAGACTGTAACCTTGTATAAACCCCCCTGGATTTATTACTTTAATTTTGTTAATTGTGTCACAGGCAATGCCCATTGTGTTTGTTAAATGTATAGTTTTGGAGTGCCAGAAATGTGTTAAAAAGTATATTGTTTGCTTGGAAATGATTGAGCCAATACCTCAATTAACTCATATGTCTCTCAAGCAGAAGGGAAGAATGTACAGTGATGAATGGGGGGTTTAACCTGTAAGATGGTAAACGATTGGCTGCTATGTTTATGTCCTCAGTTCCTAACAAGGTCCACGTGGGTGGTAATCTTGTTGGAAAATGTGTATAAATGGAAATGCTTGTGTGGTCATTAAAGTGGTCCTGCTTAACCCTCAATATGTAGCCTCATCTCGTTATTGAAGGGTACCGGCTTCCAGCTTAATCACTAGTTCTTTTAAGAGCTCTACTTCTCCCTCTCTACAAGGATCCAGCGGATGGGATATCTGGAATACTCTGCAGCACAGCCTCTCGCTGGGAAAAGTACGACTCCGACTGCATACACCCTGCTCCCAACCTGGGTGGCCGTTACATACTGCATTTGTATTGTGCAACAGGTGTGTGCGGTTCTGTTATGATACCGCAGGTATATAGAGGGACAAGCGCTATTGGAACAACTATTTGCAATGGGTGTGATATACCTGTTGCCCCAAATAAACAGGGTGGTGTGATATAACTGTTGTGGCAAAAAAAATAATTGAGGGGTGCGATATACCTGTTTCCACCAAATATTGATTGAGGCCTGCGATATATCTGCTTCCACAAATACTGACTAAGGGGTTAGATATGCCTACTTCCACCAAATATTGATTGAGGCCTGCGATATACCTGCTTCCACAAAATACTGAGTGAGGGGTGCGACATACCTACTTCCACCAAATATTCATTAAGGGGTTCTATATACCTGCTTCCACAAAATACTGATTAAGGGGTTAGATATACCTGCTTCCACCAAATATTGATTGAGGCATGCAATATACCAGCTTCCACAAAATACTTATTAAGGGGTTTGATATACCTGCTTCTACCAAATGCTGATTAGGGGTTTGATATACCTGCTTCTACCAAATACTGATTGAGGGGTGAGATATTCCTGCTTCCACCAAATATTGATTAAGGGGTTCTATATAACTGCTTCCACAAAATACTGATTATATGCGAGGGCCTGCAGGTGAGCTGACCCTGTAAAACATTATATGCGAGGGCTTGAAGGTGAGCTGACCCTCTAAAACATGCTACCGCTTTGGTGACTCTAGATAACCTTGGGCCGATCGCACGTCCCCGTGACAGCGACGATCTATTCGGATGTCTGCCTTATCAACTTTCGATGTTATTTTATGCGCCTACCATGGTGACCACGGGTAACGGGGAATCAGGGTAAAATTCCAGATAGGGAGCCTGAGAAACTGCTACCACATCCAAGGAAGGCAGCAGGCGCTAAAATTACCTACTCCCGACTCGGGGAGGTAGCGACGAAAAATAACAATACAGGACTCTTTCTAGCCCCTGTAATTGGAATGAGTAAACTTTAAATACTTTAACGAGGATCTTTTGGAGGGCAAGTCTGGTGCCAGCAGCAGACTCGCTCCAGGCCTCCACAACGTTCACCCAGTGTGCCGTCAGGGTGAGAATTGTGTTGACCAGACTCTTGGATAGTGAGACTGGACTTGTAGGTGAGGGTCTGCTGGTGAGCTGACCCTCTAAAAAATTATATACGAGGGCCTATAGGTGACCTGAACCTGTAAAACATTATATGTGAGGGCCTGCAGGTGAGCTGACCATTTAAAAAATTATATGCAAGGGCCTACAGGTGAGCTGGCCCTATAAAACATTATATGCGAGGGCCTGCAGGCGAACTGACCCTGTAAAAAATTATATGCGAGGGCCTGCAGGTGAGCTGACCATTTAAAACATTATATGCGACGAATAAGCATGTTGATATCATGGAAGAGAAGGAGGAGGATGAGAAAAGGGAGATTTAACCATATACCCTTTTTTGCAGTGGAAGGGGTGCATGGGAATACAGTGTATTCAGTACATTATAAACAACACATTTAAAGTGCCTTTATGTTCACCAGCTTTACTCTGGTGGAGTCGAGAAGTCAGAAGCAATCCAGGCCTTTTTATGAGAGACAACCTTTCAGCATTTTCAGTTAACAGGCAGATACGCGTATCTGTTATAATGCCAACAGCAGCCCAAAATACCCGCTCAGACAAAACGCTGGCGGGAGGGCAGGCCAGCACCTCCAAGGCGTAGAGCGCCAGTTCGTGCCACGTGTCCAGCTTGGACACCCAGTATTTGTAAGGCATTGAGGGATCATTGAGGACGCTGACACTGTCTGCTACAGTTTGTACTCCTTCACCATCTTCCAAAATGTTTCCCTCCTTGTGACACTAGGCTGCGCATCAGTGTGACGATGCTGGCGGGGTGTCATGAAACTGTCCCAAGCTTTGGAGAGTGCTGCCCTGCCTCTGGTGGAACTGCTGTGTGTTCCCCTTGTCTCCCCTCCTCGGTTGCCCTAGGAACTGCAGACTCCGCCACCAGCGTTGTCAGATGGAAATTTTTGGAGCAATTTTTCAACAAGGACCTTCTGGTATTGCACCATTTTGCTCGTCCTCTCCACCAGAGATGAGAAGTTCTCTTTGTAGCAGGGATTGAGAAGGGTGAACAACCAGTAATCCATTTAGTCTAAAATGCGTATAACGCGCGGGTCGCGGGAAAGGCAGCCTAACATGAAGTCAGCCATGTGTGCCAGAGTACCAACAGGCAAGACTTCGCTGTCGTCATCGGGAGGAGGACTCTCAATCGCCTCATCCTCCTCTTCTGCCTCCCCACGCTGAACAGATGTAATAAAACTTCCATGGGTACTACCCTCTGTAGCGGAGGCAACCGTCTCCTGCTCCTCCTCCTCTTCATCATCTAAGTCGTGCTGAGAAGGCGAACTGTGGGTGGTCTGGCTATCACCCTGTGTAATGTGATCCCCCATTTGCACCTCTTCCACATGCAAAGCGTCGTCCTTAATTGTGAGCAGCGAGCGTTTAAGTAGACACAGAAGTGGGATGGTTACGCTGATAATAGCATTATCGCCGCTCACCATCTGTGTTGATTCCCCATCTGTGAATATCTGACCTACCATGCCGGTATTGCCCTGGTGATACCATTATATTCTGTTTCTTGAGGAAATATACCCTGTAGTACCACGGGTTCTATACTGAGCTTTTAATATGGTTGTCTTATTTTATTTTATTTTAGCATGAAATAATTAAATACCTTTTTATCTATATATTCTCTACATACATTCCTTTGCTCCCACTGTGACTCTAGATTGAGAGTGTTGGTCCCTCCATTTGAATTTTTTCCTTGATGCTATTGCTGTTGGGGTATCAGTATTTTGACCGGAGCACCCACCTCCATAGATTTCCGTTGGTGAGCCACTTCATCATATTATTTAATGAAAAAGTTCAGTAAAAAACAACAAACAGTCTACGCGTTTCGGATTCATTTGGTATCAATACTTACTCCTTACTTTATGTATGTACCATGTACCGTGTTAGCCAGAAAAATCTACTTGATGTTAAATATTTTTATGTTAAAAAAGACAAAACTATTCTAGCAGTGATACCTTTATTGGCCTACCAAAGATATTCTGTTTGCAGCTTTCAGAGCAGAGAGGCTCCTTCATCAGGCAGTATACAAATGACTGTAAAAAAGGCAGAACTCTCACAGACATTTGTACGTAAGGAGATAAATCATCAACACAAGAGAGCAATCAGAGTGTGGTTATTGTTACAGATGGACGGGCAATAGGGGCTAAGAGTTAGGAATCAAGGAGATCTGGAGTCACTTTAATGGAGAGTAGGAAGAAGAAGGGTGTCCATGTAATGCGTCATAAATCGAGGTGTCAGTTTGACTCCTCTTTTCAATGATTGGAAAGCTATCAATTAGAATTCCCAGATCCTTCTATCTCTTCTGGTCTTATCGGTATGAAGTTCATGATACAGTAAAGACTTATTTCACATTACATGGACACCCTTCTTTTCCTCTCCATTACACTGACTCCAGATCTCCTTGATTCCTAACTCTTAGCCCCTATTGCCCATTCATCTGTAACAATAACCACACTTTGATTGCTCTCTTGTCTTGATGATGTCTCTCCTCATGTACAAATGTCTGTAACATCTTGTGAGAGTTGTGTCTTTCTAACATTCATTTGTATATCGCCGGATGAAGGAGCCTCTCTGCTCTGAAAGCTGCAAACAGAATTTTTTGGGTTGGCCAATAAAGGTATCCCTGCTTGAAAACTTTCATCTTTTTTAACACAAAAGTATTTAACATCACATAGATAACAAGAAGAAGAAAAAGAACAAAATGAAGAATAGGGAGAAATAGAAGTAGAAGAATGAAAAGAAGAAGGGGAGGAAGAATTGTAGGTAGAAGGATAAGAATGAGAAGGTGAAGAACAAGAAGAATTCAAATTAAGAGGTGATGAGAATAAAGGTCCATTCAGATGAACATTAGGACTGCAATATAAGGACATCGGTCGTGTGCACTCCGTTTGAGGATGCCGACCCATTGACTTAAATGGGTCAACGATCTGCAAGATATGGAAACGGATAGGACCATGTCTTATCTTTTGCGGAATGAAGGCACAAATTGGAAGCCCACGGAAGCACTCAGAAGCGCTTCCATGGGCTTTCAGGTCCATGCCTCTGTACCACAAAAGATAAGACATGTCCTATCTTTTGCCATATCTTGCGGATCACGGACCCATTCAAGTCAATGGGTCTGCAAACGGAGTGCACATGGCCAGTGCCCGTGCATTGTGGACAACAATTTGTGGTCTGCAGTACGGGCACGTAGCAATTATGTGATCTGATTGGACCCTAAGGAGAATAATGAGAAGGAAAAGAATAACTATGAGAAGATGAAGGAGACAGAAAAACAAGAATGAGATAAATGTGAGACACAGAAGAACATTAGAAGAAGAAAAATAATTAGATGTGAAGAATGGGATGGAAAAAGAAGGAGAAGAATGCAAAGAGCAAGAAGAATTTAAAAATGCAGAAACATTTAAAAGAGAAGAAGAGGATGAATAGGAAGATCAAGGAGAAGAATAAGAGGGGATAAAACAAGAAGCATTTTAAGAAATAGGAGAATGGGAGAAAGGAGAAAAGAAAAAGAATAAAGAGAATAAAAAGATGAAGCAGATTAAGAAGAGGGAGATGAAGAAGGAGAAGAAGGAGAAGATGTAGAAGGAGAAGAAAAAGTAAAATAAGAAGGAGAAGAATGTAAAGAAAAAGAGGAATAAGAAAATGCAGAAAAATTTAAAAGAAAAGGAGAAAATGAATGGAGAGATCAAGGAGAAGAATAAGGGCTCTTTCACATGAGCGGATGCCGTGCGGGTAACCTGCTGCGTGAACGAGTGCCAAGCCCCGTTCAAAACAGCAGAGACACGGAGCATTAACATGATTAATAATGCCACATGCCTCTCTGTGATCTTTTTACTACAAAATCACAGAGAAGCACAGAGCATTATCAATCATGTTAACCCTCCATGCCTCTGATGTCTGGAACGGGGCTTGGCACTCTTTCACGCAGTGGATTCCACGCACGGGATCCGCTCGTGTGAAAAAGCCCTAAGAAGGGATAGAACAAGAAGCATTACAAGAAATAGGAGAATAGGAAGAAGGAGAAAAATAGAAGAAGAAATAGAAGTAGAAGAGGGAGAAGAAGGAGAGGAAGGACAAAAAGAAGAAGTAAAAGGAGAAGAAAGAGAAGCAGAAGAAGCAACAAAAGAAGAAGAAGACAATAAACAAAGAGGAGGAGAAGGAAAAAAATAGAAGCTAAGTAATAATAAGAAGGAGAAGAACAAGAACAATTAGAAAATGCAGATAAATTAAAAAGAGAAGGAGATGATAAATAGGAAGATCAAGGAGAAGAATAAGAAGGGATAGAATAAGACGCATTACAAGAAATAGGAGAATAGGAAGAAGAAGAAAAGAAAAAGAAGAAGACGATGAAGTAGATTTAGAAGGAGGATATCAAGGAAAAGAAGGAGATCAAGAAGAAGCAGTTGAAGAAGAAATAGAAGATGAACAAGGAGGAGAAGAATCAGGAGAAAGGATAACAGTAGGAATTGGAGAACAATAGAAATGAGAAGAAATAGGGGAGAAGAAAGAAGTAATGAAAAGAAGAAGGAGAAGAGCAAGAAGAATGGATGTAATTAAAAGGAGAAGTAGAAGTAAGGAGATAAAGATTAACAAGATGGAGAAAAACAACAAGAAAATAAGGGAAATGAAGAAGAGAAACATTCAAACTTTTTCTGCACATTGGCTTAACATAAATTCCTTACAGATATGCAGCCTCAGGATTGATTCCGCTGGGCCCTTTATACTTCCACATGATCGGCCAACTAGTATATTATTTTATCATATTATTACCTCGACAACAGAAGAACATTCCTGATGTAATACCAAGAAAGCTTTTGTTCATTTTACCCAAATCCTTGCAATACGGTGTCACTTTGCAATGAACGCGAATAAAAAGAGATTTATTATGAAATGCATAAAATAAGAATTTGACTAGAATCTGGAGAAGTTGTTTTATGTACCTGTAGTAAATCGCGTTATCTTCTGTGACACATTCTGGAGACTCATGTTCTCCTTGGACATACTTTCATTGTCTTTTGGTCCTCTCCTTTTATCTATAGTCACACTAATCATTTCTTGTAACGTGACCTGAGCAGCTATATGTGACATCAGAATGTCCTGGCCACTGCCTTTCAGTTAGGTAATAAAGAACTAAAAGTTGTGTTTTCTCTCTTTTTTATGGAACTTGATCTCGTGTCTTGGCTCCAGTACTGGTTAAGATGACCTGACATTAAACCATCTATCCTGACACTTTACCACTTGACATTTTTGTGGCGCTCAGTGTACTGTACATCGTTTCAAACAAATATCTGTTCACAAAAGATTGTGATTATTTAGTTAGAGCTGGCAGAGTACATGGCACTTGTGTTCTCTGTTCGGCTCGCTATACGGTGCCAAGGTACAAAATCATGATGACTATTAATCTGAAGAGCCGCTCTATGGATAAGAAAGAAAACTGTGCTGGATGTCCAAAAAAAGGTGCTGTTGTAGGTAAACTTTGTGGCCACATCTAGTCATGTCATTGATGTACCTCATTGAAGAGCGCATTGGCCTAAAGAGACTTATTTTTGGGGCTGTTACAACAGTAGGAGTGGAACCCTTGTGTCAACCAGAAGACTTGACTTTGGGCTAATTCTATGGCCATTATCTTGGCAGTCCCTTGGTTTTCAAACTTTAAGCCCTATAGGATGATCTAGACTTTGCTGTACCACCTGGCTCTTACCTCCTGAAGTAGTCGTTCTATGATTGACAGTGACCCACAGGGGTCAGAGACACCGGTGCAGAGAACTGAGGTGTCAGGCAAACCTATAGTCAGGGACAGGCCAAGGTCAGAGCTGGCAGAGTACATGCAATATGATCTAAGGTCCGGACAAACAGGAAGGGATCAATACAGAGGTCAGGCAGAAGGTCAGGTCAGGAAGCAGAGTCAGAATCCAGTAAACAGTAAGAGGTCAGTACATGTGCAGACAAACAAAACAGGCCACCTTTATAGGAATATAGCAAGTTAGACAACCTATTGCTCAGAAACCCTCTCCTACCTAGAGTGGCCAGCCATAGGTTGGCGTTAATTATGGTGCGCTTGCTGGTCCTTTAAGAGCTGGAGGGAGTGGCCATATCTTGCCAGCAAGAGCAGGCAGTGGCCTGCCAGGGGAGTTGAGACAGGACACGCAACGAGAAGGCTGATGAAGACCTGTGGGTCTGGGCTGCTGTGAAAGGAGGAACATGAGGGTGAATAGAGCAGCGCTCATGCCTACTTGAGAGAAATGAGCGTGGACCCTCGATATAACACAGGCAATGCCCCATGGTATAAAGTATGCAGATTACCTCCTACTAGTCAAAGCCCCATTCGAGGGAAATTCATTGAGAGCAGCGTTTCTTAATCAGAAGAATTCCAGAAAAGTAAATCTGTAGCTGCTATAAACTAGTGTAGATGTAATGAAACTTTAAAGGGGTTATCGCATGACTAATGTAATAAATAAAAATCAGACATCATCTAGTACATGACAATCTCTAACAAACCTAGAACCAGCCCTGTACCTCACATGGATCCAGAGATCTCCCCATTCATTGCTCTGATAGATTTATATCAGACTGGCAGTTTAAAAGGGAGTGTCCTTTCTGCTGCAGCTCAGGAGTCGTGTCCATGCTTCCTCTATCACAGCTCAGGAGGTAGTTGAAGGATGAAACTGAGCATATCCGGCCTTTTTAGTGAGCAGGTCAAAGACATAAGAAAAAAAAAACAGCAGGTGGCGCTATACAGATACATTTTATTGAATAACTCAGTGGCTATGCTACATTTTTTATTAAATGCAATTACAAAAGTATTCAGATCCAGGTGCTGGTTTGATAACTGTAGAATATTTTTAATGAGACAACCCCTTTAATTGACGAGTTTCTGGGAAAAATGATAGCACATCTGTCAGGTTGCAAGAGGCTGTGCCCCTTCTTCTGTCCATACAGCTGAATAGGAGGAAACAGGGGCACATCCATTCGGGACTTCAAAAGAAGAGCTCACAGCCGGTTGGGTGGTCATGTGATCACAGCCAAGAGATGATGGAGGATCCCTTTAAATTCTCACATCCAACATCCATCCATCTGTCTTCTTGAAGTCAAAGGAAAGTGAAAAATTCTCTTTGTGCATGGGAGATTTCAGAAAATCTCTACCGTGGTCCGTGCCTATAGATTATTAGTGTGTGAGTAATTGAGTACCATTATCAATCCCTCCCGGCCTGATTACAGTAATGATTTTTAAGAAAAAACATATTTGGCCCTAATTGTACAGAAAATGATGTATCAAGCAGAAAACACAGATCAATAATTCCATATACATGAGGTTACTGTATGTAACGCCGCACGCCATGCCCTTTAATGTTGAAAACCAGACCTATTTATTCCACAGGCCAATAGCAGCTCCAATGTCCTCGCAGCTGAGGGTTTGTTACAATTGTATCCAGCCTGGAGAATCCTCTGTTATGTAAAAACCTCAGCAGCAATCATCTGACAGCTGTCCTGATGGTAAGATACAATGTATCATTGACGAAGGACTTCTGAATACATTTGTAATAAATCCATTAACCGTGAGAAGTCTGTCTAGGTTCTCAGCTTTTATGTATAGATAATTTCCGCTCTAGCATTATGAAATCAAGAAAACTGTGAAAATTTTTAAAGCCACACAACTTTCCATGATGCAGTGATGAATGCTTTATTGAAGAAAAAAACAGAAGATCCCTTAAAAGAGTCAGCAAAAGGAGACCAATTGTGAAGCATCGTTAGGCTCAAAATGCGTCAAAAATAGACCAAGAAGAATAGCATGAACGATAAAAAAACGGAAAAAAGAAAGTTCAGTTTGAGATAATCAAAAACATTCTAAAAATGTGGGATACATATTCAGGAGCTGTACTTCCCTCAGTCAGCCACTAGGGCACAGTCTACAACTGAGCAATCCAGGGCTTCTGCCAAGTAGTCACAACCCACAGAAGACGTGGATGGGGGTGAGGTGGAAGGAGCGTGGCAGACAAGGTTGTAATACAGGAATCTTGCATTCTTGTGAGATGATGATGTTTACAGGGCGAATACTTTTATTATCTTATTACTTACATTGCAGTAATGTGTCTTGAAGACTATGGAACTGATTTAAGTTTTGGGCTAAAAAATAAAATAATTTGAATAGGTGATTGTTACAAAGTTTACACCATTTGTCTTTTGGGACTTCTGTGTTTCGCAGTATATACAGCGGTAGAGCCTCCAGCTTGGGTCTAATAAATAATCCTTGAAGTTGAGTTATACCCAAATCCATTTTGATTTGTCAAGAAAAAAATCCAGCCAGTCTGATGGATTTATCACAGAACAGCATTCTGCAGCTGTATGTACAGTGAGACGTAGAAGCTGCATAAACCAAACAGTGCAACTTTTTAAATAAAAACCTATTGCAAAAAGGTTTATTTTTGGCCCCCAAAACATCTAAATTGATAATTTAAAAAAATGGCTTCTTAGCCTTTAAATAAAAAATAAAGCAAATATGCAAATAGCTTAGATTGAAAATCCGCTATCAATTGTGCAGATCATGACGTTGGAGAGGAGGGGGTTGAACATGAATGCGCACAGGGAGGCATTGGGACCTAGCATATCATATGGGAAACAGCGATATCCCTAACAAAGGCATAGTTGTGATGACGGTAAACTGAATGAGAATTCATTGTTACATACACGGGATAGAGGCGACAGATTTCCTTTAAAGGGAACCTGTTACCTCCAAAACACATATAAGGCCTATTGCACACAACCATATGGTTTTGCGGACCGCAAAAAATGGATCCACAAAAAAACCCGGATGACATCCGTGTGCATCCGTGGAACGGAACATCTGGCCCCTAATAGAACTGTATTATCCTTGTCCGTGATGTGGGCAATAATAGGACATGTTCTATGTTTGAACGGAACGGAAATACGGAAACGAAATGCATACGGAGTACCTTCCTTTTTTTTTGCGGACCCATTGAAATGAATGGTTCCGTATACGGACCGTATACGGAATGCAAAAAACGGCCCGTACACTCTCAAAAAAAAGTTTGTGTGAAAGAGGCCTAAAACCGACATCATTACCTGCATACTTTCTAAAAACGCTGTTTTAATCTCCAATCACGCTGACTCCAGAGCAAGCTTGAAGTCAAAGGGGTAGCGGCCTCCTTGCTTTAAGTCAAGCTAAGCCCGCCCCTTACCCGTCCTCCCTTCACTTTGATTGACATCCTGCTGTGAGGCTGTGATTGTGCAAGTCTCGCGCATGCGCGGTGCTCTTCTTGTTACTGCCGGCTGCTATCCTCTCACTGCGCGCGCGCCCTGCGATTCTGGTTCCCAGCATCGGCATGATGGAAATGGCCAGCGCATGCGCAGTGAGAGGATAGCAGCCGGCTGACTGCGGGAGCAGGAGAAGGGATCGCGCAGTAACAAGGAGCGCACCGCGCATGTGATCACGGCCTCACAGCAGGATGTCAATCAAAGTGAAGGGAGGATGGGTAAGGGGCGGGCTTAGCTTGACTTAATGCAAGAAGGCCGCTGCCCCCGTGACTTCAAGCTTGCTCTGAAGTCAGCTTGATTGAAGATTAAAACAGCAGTTTTCATAAAGTATACAGGAACTGATGGAGGAATGAAACACATGATTATGAACACATTGGGGGCTACTGTAAGGTAATGATGTCGGTTTTATATGTGTTTTGGAGGTGTCAGGTTCCCTTTAAAGGAAATCTGTCGCCTCTTTCAGGTGGTCTTTTGGGGTGTGGAGTCGTAGACCCCAAAACGCACGGAAACGCTTTGTAGCGTTTCCATAGGCTTCTTATCCGTGCCTCCGCTGTGCAAAAGATAGGATATGTCCTACCTTTTGCCGCATCTTGCGGGTTGCAGACCCATTCAAGTCAATGGTTACGCATCCGCAGCACGGAGTGGATGCAACCAGTGCCCGTATATTGTAGACCCGCCGTTTCTGGCTCTCAATACAGGCACGGAGTCCTTACGTTCATGTGCATAAGCCCTAAAAAATAATAAAACATAAAATGCTGAAAATTGCCTTTTTGCTATACTCGTTTCACAAAAAAATAAAAATAAACCTGCATTGAATTTTTTTTTTACTTCCACCGCAAAAAAACAAGATTCAAGAATCAAGCTTCATGCAGTCACATCAATGAAAAATAAAAAAGTTATGGCTGCTGAAATTCTGACATTCTGAGGAAAAAACTAAAATATTTAGAGCTTTGTTAAAGGGGCATTTGGGTTATAAGAGGTATCCACAGGACAGGGGATAACTATAAGATCAGTGGGGGCTCAACTGCTGGGAGTGATCATGACTGAGAAGAGGGCCCCCAGACCCTGAAATAAATGGACTGCCTGGTCAAGCATATGCTGTGGCCTTCCATTCATTCTCTAGTATTCTCCAGGAACGGCCAAGCACTGTGCTCCTCCATCTCCAGCAGTCCCTGAATGGACTGGCGCTGCTTATGCTCAACCACCTGCTCCATGTATTTTTGGGTACGAAGCCCTCATTCTCATATTCAGTGGAGTCCCAGCAACTGAACCCCCACCAATCTAATAGTCATCCACTGTCCTGCTGAAAAAGATATCATTCTTTATAACCAGGATACCCTTTAAGGTCCAAGCAGGCCTGATCCTTACAGGGGTTCGCCAGGAATCCCCGGTGATTTTCAATTTTTGTATTTTTGTTTTTCACTCTCTGCCTTTATTTCTCCATTCACAGACATTTACTGGTGTATGTATTGCGGGATAGCTTGTAATTTTATTCAACAAAGTAGGAAGCTGGAAAAAAATTCCAAAAGAGGTTGATATAGGAAAAAAAAACAACACTATTCCGCCACAGTTTTATGGGTTGTGTTTGTTCGATGCTCCCTATGACGTAAAACTGACTTATGACCTTCATTCTCCGGGTCAGTTCGATTACGGAGATACCACATTTACATAGCTTTTCTTGTTTATAACAGTTAAAAAAATAAAAACTTTGGAAAAAATAGTTTCTCTTTTCATCGCCATATTTTGGCTCTCATAACGTTTTGTAATTATGTCTATGAAGCTGTGGGAGGGCTCAATTTCTAAAGACCGATCTGTAGTTTTTATATATATACCATTTGGTCGCTAATAGTAATGCGGACAATAATAGGACATGTTCTAATTTTTTGCAGAACAGAAATACGGACATATGGAAACGGAATGCATGTGGAGTAACTTCCGCTTTTTTGCGAACCCATTGAAATAATTGGTTATGCATACGGTCCGCAAAAAAACGGAATAGACACGGAAAGGAAATACGTTCATGAGCATGAACCCTTAGGCCCGCAAAGACCTAACATCATGCAATTGTTAGATTGCCACTTTTATATATCAATGGAAATAAATCCATTAATAATAATCTTAATAATATGCAGTAATCTCCTGAGCTCCCTCTAGTGGTGGCTGTATATATCTGTATGTAGTAATCTCCTGAGCTCCCTCTACTGGTGGCTGTATATATCTGTATGCAGTAATATCCTGATCTCCATCTAGTGGTGGCTGTATAAATCTGTATGCGGTAATCTCCTGAGCTCCCTCTAGTGGTGGCTGTATATATCTGTATATAGTAATCTCCTGAGCTCCCTCTAGTGGTGGCTGTATATATCTGTATGTAGTAATCTCCTGAGCCCTCTCTAGTGGTGGCTGTATATATCTATATACAGTAATCTTCTGAGCCCCTTCTAGTGGTGGCTGTATATATCTGTATGCAGTAATCTCCTGAGCTCCCTCTAGTGGCGGCTGTATATATCTGTATGTAGTAATCTCCTGAGCTCCCTCTACTGGTGGCTGTATATATCTGTATGTAATAATCTCCTGAGCTCCCTCTAGTGGTGGCTGTATATATCTGTATGCAGTAATCTCCTGAGCCCTCTCTAGTGGTGGCTGTATATATCTATATACAGTAATCTTCTGAGCCCCTTCTAGTGGTGGCTGTATATATCTGTATGCAGTAATCTCCTGAGCTCCCTCTAGTGGCGGCTGTATATATCTGTATGTAGTAATCTCCTGAGCTCCCTCTAGTGGCGGCTGTATATATCTGTATGTAGTAATCTCCTGAGCTCCATCTAGTGGTGGCTGTAAATATCTGTATGCAGTAATCTCCTGAGCTCCCTCTAGTGGCGGCTGTATATATCTGTATGTAGTAATCTCCTGAGCTCCCTCTAGTGGTGGCTGTATATATCTGTATGTAGTAATCTCCTGAGCTCCCTCTAGTGGTGGCTGTAAATATCTGTATGCAGTAATCTCCTGAGCTCCCTCTAGTGGTGGCTGTATATATCTGTATGTAGTGATCTCCTGAGCTCCCTCTAGTGGTGGCTGTATATATCTCTATGTAGTAATCTCCTGAGCTCCCTCTAGTGGTGGCTGTATATATCTGTATGTAGTAACCTCCTGAGCTCCCTCTAGTGGTGGCTGTAGATATCTGTATGCAGTAATCTCCTGAGCTCCCTCTAGTGGTGACTGTATATATCTGTATGTAGTGATCTCCTGAGCTCCCTCTAGTGGTGGCTGTATATATCTCTATGTAGTAATCTCCTGAGCTCCCTCTAGTGGTGGCTGTATATATCTGTATGTAGTAACCTCCTGAGCTCCCTCTAGTGGTGGCTGTAGATATCTGTATGCAGTAATCTCCTGAGCTCCCTCTAGTAGAGGCTGTATATATCTGTATGTAGTAACCTCCTGAGCTCCCTCTAGTGGTGGCTTTATATATCTGTATGTAGTAATCTCCTGAGCTCCCTCTAGTGGTGGCTGTAAAAATCTGTATGCAGTAATCTCCTGAGCTCCCTCTAGTGGTGGGTATATATATCTGTATGTAGTGAGCTCCTTATCTTCCTCTAGTGGTGGCAGGAAATATATGTGTGCAGTAATCTCCTGAGCTCCCGCTAGTGGTGGGTTTATATAGCTGTGTGCAGTAATCGCCTGTGCTCCCCCTAGTGGTGGCTGTTTATATCTGTAGGCAGTAATCTCCTGAGTTCCCTCTAGTGGTGGCTATGTATACCTGTATGTAGTAATCTCCGGAGCTCGCTCTAGTGGTGGATGTATATATCTGTATATAGCAATCTCCTGAGCTCCCTCTAGTGGTGGCTGTATATATCTGTATGCAGTAATCTCCTGAGCTCCTCTAGTGGTGGCTGTATATATCTGTATGCAGTAATCTCTTGAGCTCCCTGTAGTGGTGGCTGTATATATCTGTATGTAGTAATCTGCTGTACTCCGTCTAGTGGTGGCTGTATTTATCTATATGCAGTAAGCTCCTGAGTTGCCCCTAGTGCTGGCTTTATATTTCTGTATGTAGTAATCTCTTGAGCTCCCTCTAGTGGTGGCTGTATTTATCTGTATGCAGTAATCTACTGACCGCCCTATAGTGGTGGCTGTATATATCTGTATGTAGTAATCTCCTGAGCTCCCTCTAGTGGTGGCTGTATATATATGTATGTAGTAATCTCCTGAGCTCCCTCTAGTGGTGACTGTGTATATCTGTATGTAGTAATCTTCTGACCGCCCTATAGTGGTGGCTGTATGTATCTGTATGCTGTAATCTCCTGAGCTCCCTCTAGGGGTGGCTGTATATATATGTATGTATTAATCTCCTGAGCTCCCTCTAGTGGTGGCTGTATATATCTGTATGTAGTAATCTCCTGAGCTCCCTCTTGTGGTGGCTGTATATCTCTGTATGTAGTAATCTCCTGAGCCCCCCCTAGTGGTGGCTGTATATATCTGTATGTAGTGATCTCCTGAGCTCCCTCTGGTGGTGGCTGTATATATCTGTATGCAGTAATCTCCTGAGCTCCCTCTAGTGGTGGCTAAATATATCCATATGTATTGATCTCTTGAGCTCCCTCTAGTAGTGGCTGTATATATCTGTATGCAGTAATCTCCTGAGCTCCCTCTAGTGGTTGCTGCATATATCTGTATGTAGTAATCTCCTGAGCTCCCGCTAGTGGTGTCTGTATATATCTGTATGCAGTAATCTCTTGAGCTCCCTCTAGTGGTGGCTGCATATATCTGTATGTAGTAATCTCCTGAGCTCCATCTAGTGGTGGCTGTTTATATTTGTATGCAGTAATCTCCTGAGCTCCCTCTAGTGGTGGCTGCATATATCTGTATGTTGTAATCTCCTGAGCTCCCGCTAGTGGTGGCTGTATATATCTGCATGCAGTAATCTCCTGAGCTCCCTCTAGTGGTGGCTGTATATATCTGTATGCAGTAATCTCTTGAGCTCCCTCTAGTGGTGGCTGTATATATCTGTAGGTAGTGTGAGATGAGTATCCAGTTTAAATACAGATTTCTATTGATGACTATAATGGTGGTCACCCAACTCTAAAGAATACCTACAAAAGAAGTATGTATCTACTTGAAATAGAATATTTACTTCATGGAAGATGATGGATTAACAACTTCTCTTTAATTATTTCAATTTTTTAAGTTTTTTTAAGGGGGAGCAAAAAAATAATAATATAAAGTAAAGCTGATTTCCAGTTTACCGATATTATTTACTCAAAAAAGTAAAACCCGTCTTCATTCATCCCAGCGTGTCCTAATGAGCTGATGTCAGAGACTAAACACCTTCTACAAATATAAATGTGCGCTAATTAGTAGATGACTCCTCGGCCATTACACGCAGCAGAAAACCATTGACTCAGTGGAAACCATTATCGTAATTACCGGCTGAAATCAAAAAGGATTTAAAGGTTGGATCTTCTCCAAAACACAGAGGTCACAGAGCGGAGATCAAAAGGGGTCTGGTTTGAGATCTATACAGTATATAGGGGTCTGGTCTGAGATCTATACAGTAGATAGGGGTCTGGCCTGAGATCTATACAGTATATAGGGGTCTGGTTTGAGATCTATACAGTATATAGGGGTCTGGTCTGAGATCTATACAGTAGATAGGGGTCTGGTCTGAGATCTATACAGTATATTAAGGTCTGGCCTGAGATCTATACAGTAGATAGAGGTCTGGTCTGAGATCTATACAGTATATAGGGGTCTGGTCTGAGATCTATACAGTATATGAAGGTCTGGTCAGATCTATACAGTATATAGGGGTCTGGTCTGGGATCTATACAGTATATGGAGGTCTGGTATGGGATCTATACAGTATATGGAGGTCTGGCCTGAGATCTATACAGTACATAGGGGTCTGGTCAGAGATCTATACAGTATATAGGGGTCTGGTCTGAGATCTATACAGTACATAGGGGTCTGGTCAGAGATCTATACAGTATATAGGGGTCTGGTCTGAGATCTATACAGTATATGAAGGTCTGGTCTGAGATCTATACAGTATATGAAGGTCTGGTCTGAGATCTATACAGTATATGGAGGTCTGGCCTGAGATCTATTTAGTATATGGAGGTCTGGCCTGAGATCTATACAGTATATAGGGGTCTGGTCTGAGATCTATACAGTACATAGGGGTCTGGTCAGAGATCTATACAGTATATAGGGGTCTGGTCTGAAATCTATACAGTATATAGGCGTCTGGTCTGAGATCTATACCGTATATAGGGATCTGGCATGAGATCTATACAGAGTATAGGGGTTTGGTCTGAGGTCTTTAGAGTATATAGGGGTCTGGTCTGAAGGGTATAAAGTATATGGAGGTCTGGTGAGAGGTCTATAAGGGTCTGGTCTGAGATCTATACAGTATATAAAGCTCTAATCTGAGATCTATACAATATAAACGGGTCTGGTCTGAGGTCCATCTGGTATATAAAGCTCAGTGTATATGTGTATATATGTCCGCTAAAGGAATCCGCACCGTCGCATTTGCAATCTCGAAATTTGGCACACAGGTACATCAGGTGTCCGGGAAGGTTTTAGGCCGGGTCTCAGCTCTCTAGGACGTACCGTTCCTGAGATATTCCCAAAAAAAGCATTCGCCAATAGAAGCCTGGTCACATGACCCTTATCAGCCAATAGACGGCGATTCAAAAAATTAGAGAGAGTGGTTTTCTCCCTGCAGCTTAACCTCAGACAGCACAGTGCTGCTGTCTGAGAGTAAGCTATTCAAAAGGACATCCTTGTGCCTGTCCAGGCCCTGCACCGGGCGGAGGACAGGGAGTCTGAAAGCCGGAGTGTTTGGCCTAAAACCAGACCTAGAGGCAGGCTGCTGTGGAGGTCACATTTAAGGGGACAGTCCACTATGGAATTCAGTGTTAAGGGGCAGATTGCTGTAGAGGCTACTGCTAAGGAGACAGGGTGTTGTGAAAATCACTGTTAAGGAGATAGGGTACTGTAGAGGTCACTAATAAAGGGACAGCGGCTATGGAGGTCACTGTTAAAGGGGCGGGCCTCCGTGGAGGTCACTGTTAAGGGGGTGGGCCTCTGTGGAGGTCATTGTTTAGGGGGCGGGGAACGGTGGAGGTCACAGTTAAGGGGATGGTCCACTATGGAGGTCAGTTTTAAGGGTTGGGGTGCTGTAGAGGTCACTCTTAAGGGGGTGGGGTGTTGTGGAGGCCACATTTTAAGAGAACGGAGCTCTGTGGAGGTCACCGTTAAGGGGCCGGGTTATTGTGGAAATCACTGTTAAGGAGACGGGGTACAGTGGAGGTCACTGGTAAAGGGGAGGACACTGTAGATGTTACTGTTAAGGGGGTAGGCCGCTGTTATAGTGGATACTGCCGATATCTTTTAATGACACACATAAACATTAAATAAAATAGGTGAAATATACCTGTGCGAAGCCGGGTTCTTCTGCTAGTACAGTATATAAAGCTCTAATCTGAGATCTATACAATATAAAGGGGTCTGGTCTGAGGTCTATAGGGGTCTGGACAGTATATAGGGGTAGTAAATACAATTATTGGGTGAATCGGTTTCTAACTCCCACGCGTTTCCCTGCTCTCTGCTTCCCAAGGATATAAACCCTCCACTGTATGCATGGACGTCCATTACTACCTGTGACTTCCATGAGCTGAAGCTCTCACGTTCCGTACATGAATGTGGTCGTGGCTGATGCAGCCTCTGATATAATCACTGCTGAGCACAAAGCAGTACGACAAATGACAGACGCCGCTGCCTGGGATTATCAGCCTCTAGGCGACATCTCTCAATAATTAGTATTAATTAACTGGGAGGATCCCAGGACAAATTCATTAATTTCTGGATGTCTAAAATTACAATATGCAGCAACGTTCATATTCATGTTATTAAAGTAAATCATGAGGAACGCAAGTCTCTGCAGAGCAGCTGCTCCATGAGGTGCTTCATCTTTCTAAACAGTGTCAAAGAATACTTCCATACAATGCCAAATAATACCTCCATACAATGCCAAATAACACCTCCATACAATGCCAAATAATACCTCCATACAATACTAAATAATACCTCCATACAATGCCAAATAACACCTCCATACAATGCCAAATAATACCTCCATACAATGCCAAATAATACCTCCATACAATACTAAATAATACCTTCATACAATACTAAATAATACCTCTATACAATGCTAAATAATACCTTCATACAATGCCAAATAATACCTCCATACAATACTAAATAATACCTCCATACAATGCCAAATAATACCTCCATACAATGCCAAATAACACCTCCATACAATGCCAAATAATACCTCCATACAATACTAAATAATACCTCCATACAATGCCAAATAATACCTCCATACAATACTAAATAATACCTTCATACAATACTAAACAATACCTCCATACAATACTAAATAATACCTTCATACAATGCCAAATAATACCTCCATACAATACTAAATAATACCTCCATACAATGCAAAATAATACCTTCATGCAATACTAAATAATACCTCCATGCAATACTAAATAATACCTTCATACAATGCCAAATAATACTTCCATACAATACTAAATAATACCTCCATACAATACTAAATAATACCTCCATACAATGCAAAATAATACCTTCATACAATGCTAAATAATTCCTCTATACAATGTCAGATAATACCTCTATACAATGATAAATAATTTCCATATAATGCTAAATAATATCTCCATACAATCTATCTATCTATTCATCTATCCAGGTGAGGTGAGGCAAGGAAATTGCCTCAGGTAGCATGGCCCTGGCGATAAGTGGAGGGTGGTGGCAGGTCCGAGTGAAATGAGAGCTTCCATTGTGGAAGCGCTCATCCCTCTATATTCAATTGTATCACCGTCCTCAGGATGGCAATATAGTTGAACGGTGAGGTGGGGCACAGGAGCGATGTCTACCTTCCCTGTTCCCTCTGATTCAGCCCTAGTCCCTGTAGCCTATGAGAGGTGGGCGCAGGCGGCGCAATGGCATCATCTTTATGGTTCCTTCTGAGAGGGGCAGTGTACAGCAGGGGGAGCATCTACAGTGACATTTTATACTGGCACACATTATGGGGGGCACTATGGGGAAGGAGGGGATAGGAGCACTATGGGGGCATCTACTGGGGGCACTATATAGGGGTATTTTATACTGGCACACATAATGGGGACACTATAGTATCATAGTAACATAGTATATAAGACCGAAAAAAGACATTTGTCCATCCAGTTCGGCCTGTTTCCTACAAGTTGATCCAGAGGAAGGCAAAAAACCCCTGTGAGGCAGAAGACAATTTTCCCCACTTAAGGGGAAAAAAATTCCTTCCCGACTCCAATCAGGCATCAGAATAACTCCCTGGATCAGCGACCCCTCTCTAGTAGCTATAACCTGTAATATTATTACACTCCAGAAATACATCCAGGCCCCTCCTGAATTCCTTTATTGTACTCACCATCACCACCTCCTCAGGCAGAGAGCTCCATAGTCTCACTGCTCTTACAGTAAAGAGTCCATAGTCTCACTGCTCTTACAGTATAGAGTCCATAGTCTCACTGCTCTTACAGTGAAGAATCCTTTTCTATGTTTGTGTCGAAACCTTCTTTCCTCCAGACGCAGAGGATGTACCCTCGTCACAGTCACAGTCCTGGGGATAAATAGATGATGGGAGTGATCTCTGTACTGACCCCGGATATATTTATACATAGTTATTAGATCTCCCCTCAGTCGTCTGGCACACACAAGGGGGATTGGCACACATTATGGGGCCTATGGGGGACATTGGCTGTACTGGGGGAACTAAGAGAAATATTTTTTTTTTCTACTCGCACACATAATGGGGCATTTTTTCCACTGGCTCATATTATAAAGATAATTATTACTACTTAGGGGCAATAGGGAATATAATTAATATTATGGGTAGTGTTGAGTGAACAGTTCGATCATAGTTCGGGTTCGTACCGAATTTTGGGGTGTTCGGGACATGGACCAGGACCCGAACAATTTCAAAAAAGTTGGGGTTCGGGTTCGTTGTTCGGCGATTTCTTCCCGCTTTCTGAAGGGCTGCACAGCAACCAATCAGCTAGCGTTTTACTTTTTGCCCTAAGAGCCCATCACAGCCATGCCTACTAATGGCATGGCTGTGATTGGCCAAGTGCAGCATGTGACCCAGCCTCTATTTAAGCTGGAGTCACGTAGCGCCACACGTCACGCTGCTCTGATTAGTGTAGGGAGAGGACGAAGCTGCTGTGAGGGCGAGATTAGGCAGGGAAAAGTCAGCAACAGCACCTAATGAACGGATCGATCTACAGCTGTGAATGATTGAACTTTCTGCGAGTTACTTGCTCACTGGTTTTTAGGCTGCACAGAGCGTTTTCTGTCACTTTTTTCTGGGTTGATCGGCGGCCATTTTGTGACTTGTGGTGCACCAGAACAAGCTGCCACTAAGTCCATCAATCCATCAATACTAGTTTTTTTTGCTATATCCTACATCAGGGGCTTGGCTGTGCTAATTGTCACCCCTAGAAACTCAGGATAGCAATTTCCATATTTTATTAAGGGGTTAAATACAATTGCCAAAATACCAATCCCCTAAATCTGGTGTTCCAGCTTTGGCTAGCCAAGTGTAATACTGTCTGCTGTCTGGCAAAGGATAGATTATTTTCTGTGGTGAAATTCAATTGCAAAAATAGCAATACCATAAATCTGGTGTCACAGCACTGGCTGGCAAAATATAATAGTGTCCGCCAAAACATAGATTTTGTTCTGGGGTGAAATTCAATTGCCAAAATAGCAATACCCTGAATCTGGTGTCCCAGCTGTTGCAGGCCAACTGTTAATCTGTCCGTTAAAGGGTATATTACACTCAAGGTGTATATACAAGTGCTGAGAGGGTCATCCTCAATAACTTCACACGCGACCGTGCATCTCCCATTGTATTTCTGTCCGTTAAAGTGTATATTACACAAAGTGTTAAAATACAATTGCTGAAGGCATAATCCTACATATTTTTTCTCACGCTACTGTGCATCTCCAAGTGTAAATCTGTCCATAAAAGGATACCTTTCATCCAGTGCCTAAATACTAGCCCTAAAAGAGATATTCCTTAAATCAGTGGTTTCTGCTGTGCCTGGATTAGTGTAATACGCTACATAAACAAATAGGCAGATAGTGTTAGGTGCCTGTAAAAAAAGGCCTGAATTTGAAATCAATACATTGGGCCAAATATTTTTTTTCTTATTGTGGTGCTTGGTGAACGGTAACAATGAGGAAAACATCTAGTAAGGGACGCGGACGTGGTCGTGGTGGTGTTAGTGCACCCTCTGGTGCTGGGAGAGGACGTGGCCATTCTTCCACAGCCACACTTCCTAGTGAACCAACTACCTCAGGTTCCAGTACCCACCAGAATTTACAGCGATATTTGGTGGGGCCCAATGCCGTTCTAAGGATGGTAAGGCCTGAGCAGGTACAGGCGCTAGTCAATTGGGTGGCTGACAGTGGATCCAGCACGTTCACAACATTATCTCCCACCCAGTCTTCTGCAGAAAGCGCACAGATAGCACCTGAAAACCAAGCCCATCAGTCTGTCACATCACCCCCATGCATATCAGGGAAACTGTCTGAGCCTCAAGTTATGCAGCAGTCTCTTATGCTGTTTGAAGACTCTGCTGGCAGGGTTTTCCAAGGACATCCACCTAGCCCTTCCCCAGTGGTGGAAGACATAGAATGCACTGACGCACAACCACTGATGTTTCCTGATGATGAGGACATGGGAATACCACCTCATCGGAGTCCGCACGTCTCTGATGATGACGAAACACAGGTGCCAACTGCTGCGTCTTTCTGCAGTGTGCAGACCGAACAGGAGGTCAGGGAGGAAGACTGTGTGGAAGACGATGCAGGGAACGATGAGATCCTAGACCCCACATGGAATGAAGGTCGTGCCACTGACTTTCATAGTTCAGAGGAAGAGGCAGTGGTGAGACCGAGCCAACAGCGTAGCAAAAGAGGGAGCAGGGGGCAAAAGCAGAACAGCCGCCGCCAAGAGAGTTCGCCTGCTACTGGCCACCGCCACCAGGGACCGAGCACCCCAAAGGCAGCTTCAAGGAGTTCCCTGGCATGGCACTACTTTAAATAATGTGCTGACGACAAGACCCGAGTGGTTTGCACGCTGTGCCATCAGAGCCTGAAGCGAGGCATTAACGTTCTGAACCTTAGCACAACCTGGATGACCAGGCATCTACATGCAAAGCATGAACTGCAGTGGAGTAAACACCTTAAAAGCAAGGAACTCACTCTGGCTCCCCCTGCTCCCTCTTCTGCTGCTGCCTCGGCCTCTTCCTCCGCCTCGGGAGGAACGTTGGCACCTGCCGCCCACCAAACAGAGGATGTGCCACCGACACCACCACCTGCGTCACCAAGCATCTCCACCATGTCACACGGCAGCGTTCAGCTCTCCATCTCACAAACCTTTGAGAGGAAGCGCAAATTCCCACCTAGCCACCCTCAAGCCCTGGGCCTGAATGCCAGCATTTCTAAACTACTGGCCTTTGAAATGCTGTCATTCAGGCTGGTGGACACAGACAGCTTCAAACAGCTGATGGCCATGGCTGTCCCACAGTACGTCGTTCCCAGCCGCCACTACTTCTCCAAGACAGCCGTGCCTTCCCTGCATAACCAAGTATCCGATAAAATCAAGTGTGCACTGCGAAACGCCATCTGTGGCAAGGTCCACCGAACCACAGATACGTGGACCAGTAAGCATGGCCAGGGACGCTATATCTCCCTAACTGCACACTGGGTAAATGTAGTGGAGGCTGGGCCCCAGGCGGAGAGTTCCTTGGCGCATGTCCTTCTGCCACCAAGGATCACAGGGCATCATTCTTTGCCTCCTGTAGCCTCCTCCTCCTACTCGGCTTCCTCCTCCTCTGCTTCCACCAGCTCATCCAGTCAGCCACACATGTCAGAGCTGCTGCATAAAGTGAGGACCATCTGTGCGCGCTTCCGGCGTTCTCATCCTGCCGCTGCTCGCCTGTCTGCGCTACAACGTACCTTCGGCCTTCCCGCTCACCGCCTCATATGCGACGTGTCCACCAGGTGGAACTCCACCTTGCACATGCTAGAGAGACTGTGCGAGTGGAGTTTCAGCTGCAGCACGCACGCGTCAGTCGCACTGCGGAACAGCACCACTTCACCACCAATGATTGGGCCTCCATGCGAGACCTGTGTGCCCTGTTGCACTGTTTCGAGTCCTCCACCTACATGGCCAGTGGCGATGACACCGTTATCAGCGTTACAATACCACTTCTATGTCTCCTTGAGAAAACGCTTAGGGCGATGATGGAAGAGGAGGTGGCCCAGGAGGAGGAGGAGGATGAGGGGTCATTTTTAGCATTTTCAGGCCAGTCTGTTAGAAGTGGCTCAGAGGGAGGTTTTTTGCAACAGCAGAGGCCAGGTACAAATGTGGCCAGCCAGGGCCCACTACTGGAGGACGAGGAGGATGAGGAGGAGGTGGAGGAGGATGAGGATGAAGCAGGTTCACAGCGGGGTGGCACCCGACACAGCTCAGGCCCATCACTAGTGCGTGGCTGGGGGGATATGGAGGACGATGACGATACGCCTCCCATAGAGGACAGCTTGTCCTTACCTCTGGGGAGCCTGGCACACATGAGCGACTACATGCTGCAGTGCCTGCGCAACAACAGCAGAGTTGCCCACATTTTAACGTGTGCGGACTACTGGGTTGCCACCCTGCTGGATCCCCGGTACAAAGACAATGTGCCCACTTTACTTCCTGCACTGGAGCGTGATAGGAAGATGCGCGAGTACAAGCGCATGTTGGTAGACGCGCTACTGAGAGCATTCCCAAATGTCACAGGGGAACAGGTGGAAGCCCAAGGCAAAGGCAGAGGAGGAGCAAGAGGTCGCCAATGCAGCAGTGTCACGGCCAGCTCCTCTGAGGGCAGGGTTAGCATGGCAGAAATGTGGAAAAGTTTTGTCTCCACGCCACAGCTAACTGCCCCACCACCTGATACGGAACGTGTTAGGAGGCAGCATTTCACTAACATGGTTGAACAGTATGTCTGCACACCCCTCCACGTACTGACTGATGGTTCGGCCCAATTCAAATTCTGGGTCTCCAAATTGTCCACGTGGCCAGAGTTAGCATTTTATGCCTTGGAGGTGCTGGCCTGCCCGGCGGCCAGCGTTTTGTCTGAACGTGTATTCAGCACGGCAGGGGGCGTCATTACTGACAAACGCAGCCGCCTGTCCGCAGCCAACGTGGACAAGCTGACGTTCATAAAAATGAACCAGGCATGGATCCCACAGGACCTGTTTCTCCCTTGTGCAGAATAGACATTTATAACTGCCTCCCCCTTAACCATGTATTATTGTACTCCGGGGCGCTACTTTATTGAATCCTCATTTTTTTAACTTTACCATGATCTTGCGGTGCAACCCAAAGTTGAATGAACCTCTCCTCTGTCTGGGTGCTGGGGCCGAAATAACTAAAAGTGGCCTTCTCCAGTGGTGGGTGATATGACGCATGATTCCTTGCTGTGGGACCTCTCTCCTCTGTCTGGGTGCTGGGCCGAAATAACTGAAAATAGCCTTCTCCGGTGGTGGGTGATATGACGCATGATTCTCTGCTGTGGGACCTCTCTCCAATTGATATTAGTTAATTTTTATTTATTTTATTTTAATTCATTTCCCTATCCACCTTTGTTTGCAGGGCATTTACCTACATTTTGCTGCCTTTTGGAGCCCTCTAGCCCTTTCCTGGACTATTTTACAGCCTTTTTAGTGCCTAAAAGTTCGGGTCCCCATTGACTTCTATGGGGTTCGGGTTCGGAATAAAGTTCGGGTTGAGTTCGGATCCCGAACCCGAAAATTTTTGGGAAGTTTGGCCGAACTTCTCGAACCTGAACATCCAGGTGTTCGCTCATCTCTACTCACAATCTAAGGTCCCTATCAGTAAGTCTTTGGAGTGGGGATGGAAACCTGGAGGAAACGTATGCGAACACGGGGAGAACATACAAACTCCATGCTGATGTGGTCCCTGGCCGGATTCGAGTCTAGGACCCCAGCGCTGCTAACCACTGAGCCATTGTGCTGTTTGATTCTGTGCCTGCACATTAGGACCTTGTTTTTTGTCTTTGCAGCAGGCAGATATTTGAATAGTTTTTCCCCAGGTCACCTTGTAGACATCGAGAAGGTTACTGAACAAAGAAGAACAAGGACTCCTCAGAACGGAAAGTTCACAAAATGCCATTGCACAAACTGTAACAACATGCCGTCGGGTCAGTGAGTGACACGCCGAAATCTCTTCCTGCTCCTGCATTGTTCTGGTTATTAATAAGGTGCCAAAGTATACCATGGCAGATTATAGAATTGTGAAAGCAAACTCCCCGAGATGAGAGCACACAACAGAGCGTGATGTCAAACACAAGCCAACATTGTCACCATTGTGGACATGAGACCTCCTCGGGCCCCGGTGTCCTAAGCCGTGTCAAGGTGAAATGAGAGTCACAGTGGGAACATTACTCCTGAGCTTCATGATATCCCATTCCGTTCTCCTTAGGTCGGCCATTGCTCTTCTGAAAGGTCCACTCCCGTGACCAGGAGCACAGAATGCAGTTTATGTCATTTTGGGGGATTTTCCAGAAATAAAAAAGGGTTAAAACATCCCCCAATTTGAGATTAAAAAGTTGGGAAGTATATCTGACCCTTGGTTCCCCTGACCTTGCTATTCTATGGCTCCCTTCATTATACAAATAACCATACCGTGCCCTACGATGCAGCAACACCGCCATACCTTGGTCAGATGAAACTGCCAGATAGTAGCCTAAATAACATTATGATATACAATATACTTACTGTGCCTCAGTAGCAGTGCCACGCGATGCAATAGAATACCGCCAAACCGCTCAAGTAATACCACCATATGCAGTCCAAATAAAAGCTCTGCACATGAAGGCATAATAGCGCTCATGTCTGTAACGTGCTGCGGAATATGTCAGCGCCATACAACTAAGGCCTCATGCACACGACCGTTGTTTGTTTCCGCGTCCGTTCCGTTTTTTTTCACGGATAGGATGCTTCCCCATTCATTTCAATGGGTCCGTCAAAAAATGCGGATGGTTAACCATTTTTGTTCCGCATCCGTGGTCCGTGTTTACCTTCTGTCAAAAAAATAGAGCATGTCCTATTTTTTTCACGTTTGCGGACAAAGATAGGCATTATTACAATGGATCTTCCAAAAAACGGATCCGTCAAAAAAAACGGTCCGTCATCTGTTTTTTTTGACGGATGCAAAATTTGCAGACGCGGAGGCAGGCAACGATCGTGTGCATGTAGTCTAAGCTAAATAAATAAAAAATAAATACAGTGTTAGTTATGGTCCATTCACACGTCCGTTGTTTTTCTATAATCCGAAAATAGGACCGTTTTTTGCGGATCCTATTTTACAAGAATTCTTTCCATTTGTCATCTGTTTTTTGCGGATCCGCAAAAAAAAACGGTTAGAAGAATAATAAAGTCTCTGGGGGCTGGACGTAATAAAAAACAGGAAGTTCTTTCATTTTTTTCGGATGACATACGGATTAGTTATCCGAATGTCTTCCGATTTTTGCTGGTTCATTGACTTTGCATTGCACAACGGACCGCAATTTTTGGATTAGAATAGGACATGTTTTATTTTTTTACGGACACTATGTACTGAGAAAATTATGCGGACAGCACTCTTTGTGCTGTCCGCATATTTTATAGACCCATTGAAAATCAATGGGTCTGAATTCTGTCCGCAACTATTCCGTGACTAGTCCGAAAAATCTGGATCAGATGCGGAACTAAACAACGGACGTGTGAATGGACCCTTACTCTTATTCACACTGATACATAGTTATTATTAGGATTTGTAGTAGGTACAAGTTTTGGGTCCCGAGTCATCAGTGGCGCCCCCTTTAGTTCTGCTCTGAACTTCAAAGGAGACAGCGAACACTGGCAAAAAGTATGGGAACCTCTGGCCGTTAATGTGGAGTCCATCCCCTTTTGCAGCTACAATGGCCTCTACTCTAAGCGGAAGATTTTGTACAAGATTTTGGGGTGTCTGTGGGAAAATATGTGGTCGAACCCTGGGAAACTGCCCTTCGGTATTACCCCTCCTCTACCACGTTACAGTGGGCACTACACATTCCGGTAGGTACCGTTCTCCAGACATCATCAATCTCAGATTTCTCCATCAGACTGTCAGACAATGAAAGTTGATTCCTCACAGTCAGAGAACTCGTTTCCTCTGCTCCACTGACGACATGCTTTACACCACTCCAGCCGTCACATGGCATTGTGCATGCTGGTATTAGACTTGTATGCAGATGCTCCACCATGGAGACCCTTATCGTGAAGCTCCTGATGCTCATTTTTTGTGCTGATGTCACTTCCAGAGGCCATATGGAAGCTGGAAGGAGTGATACGACAGAGGATAGGAAACGGTTACATCCCACGCGCTTCAGCACTCATCAGCCCATACTGAGGGTTGGCGTGGTCTACCACTGCATGGCTGAGCTGCTAAAAAGGTATTCCCATCTAGGACATAGCATCCGCGTCAGGAAGGTGTGGGACCCACCACTGGGACCTGCTCTTCTCTCCAGAACAAGGTCTCCAAAGTAAATGAGAGCACACCGCGCAGGCGCAGCCACCCTCTATTCACTGCTGTAGGAGTTCCCAAAATAACTCAGCTATTTCTGGCAATCCAGGGGCTAGCTATAGGGAAACAGGGGAACTTAGAAGGGGCCCGTCCAGGAGGAGGACTAAAAGACTTCATTGCCAGGGCACCCTCAACAGTATTATATAAGGACATTATATACAGAGACACTATAGGAAACGGATGGAGCGGCAGCCGAGTCTCTTCTGAGACAGGCATTAAAAAATTTGATTTGGGGCCCAGTAATTTCTATTTACGCCACTGTGGCAATCCGATATCGGTGAATAGAGAGATGGCCGTGCATGTGTGGTGCGCTCTCCATTCACCACTATGGGACTTCCAGAAAGAGCTGCATGCACTCACTCTGCTATTTTCGCAGCTCCCATAGCAGTGAATGCAGGGGTGCACCTAGCCTTTCTGCTGCCTGAGGCAAAAACTGAAACGGCGCCCCAACCCCCCAATGCCAATTTCCCAACCTAACCCCTTTCCTCCAGCCCTACTGTTAAAGACATACTTGGAAATCATTAGATACAGAGCTACAAAGCCTACACCTCACCTCGCCTCATTGGTGGCGCACCCCTGAGTGAATGCCCCCCTACACTTCGGCGGCCCCGTTTTGGAGATAGGAGCAGGTCCCAGAGGTGAGGTCCGTTCCACTTCACTATAATAGCCCTTACAGGTAGCCGGGGCAATGCTAGCAGATCAGAAATTTCATGAACAGACTCTTATAACAGTGCCACGGCAGCCACGGTAGTCACTGAGCTCTTTGGCACCACCCTTACTACTACCATGGCTCGTCCATGGAGAGTACATGACTGTGTGCCGGATTTTATGCAGCTGTTTGCAGTGGAAGCGGCTGGAACAGTTGAAGCCAATAACTACATTTTCTATACATACATTTTATATACAGTGTACATTTTCCAGTGTTTTTGTATGTTGTGTTTTTACTTCCATTACTACTATTCTCTCCACACTGAAGTGCAGGGAAGACACCGTTTGTGCCTTCCTTGATCCCTCGAAGACTCCAGAGAAAAAACTACCAAGAAAAAAAGTGGAAACACATTAAATCCCGCAATGATTTCCCCTCCCCACCGCCTTCAGAATCATATTCTTTAGGAATGTATTTTCATTAGTTTTCGCCGTTTTAGTAATTACTCATTTTTACAAGAATATAGAGCTTAGCGCCCCCCTCCCCCGCTTCCTCGTGCAGCTGTCAGCTCTAGGTGGGATAGTAAATGCTGATTTACATTCAGGGCCCGAAATGGACGGAATTTGTGCTTTAAATGTTGGAAGTCGTTTCTATAATAAGCGGCATAAGTCATTTCACGCGGTGGCGGGATACTACTATTCAGCCGAGTAATTGCCGGCTCATCAAATTAAACAGGTCGTAAACCTGCTGGGTTTATTTAGGGCGGGCGACGCACATAATGAATTCAAGGGGAGCAATTCTTCTTATCATAATCCAATAAAAAGACATACATTTATAAGGGGATTAGCATCTATGAAATCACCCGGCAGCTGCTGGCATGCCTCCACATCTGCTCTTAGTGCACTGGATGTGGCTGCGTATTTAAAGGGAAAATGCTGTCAGAAAATGGCATATTATATAAATCAGGTTTTATCTTGAACATATTTTTTAGATTAGCTTTTTTTAATTCTTTTTACATTTTTTCAGCTACTAAAATCAAATATTGCCATTTTCACAGTGGCCACTAGAGCACACAATAGGATGACACTTTCTGTTTTACACAGATTACTTGTCAGCTTTGCTGTGTAGACAGGCACAGAGTGAGCAGAGTCATCTCATTATCACTAAAGGGCAGGCAAGTTAAGGACTGCTCTTCTGGAGGCCAGGATAAGACACACACGGATAAAGCAATGTATGCAGCTCCCATGTTACTCACTGGTCTCTGTGGGAGTGGTGCTTCCCTTACTTTCACAGATGTTACCTGAAGCTGCTAATAGGGCTACTACAGATTTAGACCAATCCCAAGGCTAGCTATATAAATCTATATACATTGAACTACTCCTAGTGGTGGCTGTATAATCTGTATGTAGTGAGCTCCCTCTAGTAGTGGCTGTATAATCTGTATGTAGTGAGCTCCCTCTAGTGGTGGCTGTATAATCTGTATGTAGTGAGCTCCCACTAGTGGTGACTGTATAATCTGTATGTAGTGAGCTCACTCTAATGGTGGCTGCATAATCTGTATGTAGTGAGCTCTCTCTAGTGGTGGCTGTAGAATCTGCATATAGTGAGTTTATGATAGTGGTGGCTGTATAATCTGTATGTTGTGAGCTCCCTCCAGTGGTGGCTGTATAATCTGTATGTAGTGAGCTCCCTCTAGCGTTGGCTGTATACTCTGTATGTAGTGAGCTCTCCCTAGTGGTGGCTGTATAATCTGTATGTACTGAGCTCCTTCATAGTGGTGTTTGTAAAATCTCTATGTAGTGAGCTCCCTCTTGTGGTCACTGCATGATCTGCATAGAGTATGATCCATCTAGTGGTGGCTGTATAATCTGTATGTAGTGAGCTCCCTCTAGTGGTGGCTGTATAAATCTATATACATTGAACTACTCCTAGTGGTGGCTGTATAATCTGTATCTAGTGAGCTCCCTTTAGTGGTGGCTGTATAATCTCCATGTAGTGAGCTCCCTCTAGTGGTGACTGTATAATCTGTATGTAGTGAGCTCCCTCTAGTGGTGGCTGTATAATCTGTATGTAGTGAGCTCCCTCTAGTGGTGGCTGTATAATCTGTATGTAGTGAGCTCCCTCTAGTGGTGGCTGTATAATCTGTATGTAGTGAGCTCCCTCTAGTAGTGGCTGTATAATCTGTATGTAGTGAGCTCCCTCTAGTAGTGGCTGTATAATCTGTATGTAGTGAGCTCCCTCTAGTAGTGACTGTATAATCTGTATGTAGTGAGCTTCCTCCACTGGTGACTGTATAATCTGTATGTAGTGAGCTCCCTCTAGTGGTGGCTGTATAATCTGTATGTAGTGAGCTCCCTCTAGTGGTGGCTGTATAATCTGTATGTAGTGAGCTCCCTCTAGTGGTGGCTGTATAATATGTATGTAGTGAGCTCCCTCTAGTGGTGGCTGTATAATCTGTATGTAGTGAGCTCCCACTAGTGCTGGCTGTATAATCTGTATGTAGTGATCTCCCTCTAGTGGTGGCTGTATAATCTGGATGTAGTGAGCTCCCTCTATTGGTGGCTGTATAATCTGTATGTAGTGAGCTCCCTCTAGTGGTGGCTGTATAATCTGTTTGTAGTGAGCTTCCCCTAGTGGTGGCTTTATAATCTGTATGTAGTGAGCTCCCTCTAGTGGTGGCTGTATAATCTGTATGTAGTGAGCTCCCTCTAGTGGTGGCTGTATAATATGTATGTAGTGAGCTCCCCCTAGTGGTGGCTGTATAATCTGTACGTATCTGTATATAGGGAGTTTTCACTTCTGGTGACTGTATTAATCTCTTTGAAATAAGCTTGCTTTAAGGGGTTGTCTCATCTCAGACATTGGGGGCATATTGCTAGAATATGCCCCCAATGTCTGATAGGTGTGGGTCCCTCCACTGGGACCAGCACCTATCTTTAGAATGGAGCCCGCAAAGTAAAGGAGGTTGCACAGCGTATGTGCAACCACTCCTAATTTATTCCTATGGGTGCACCGAAAATAGCCAAGTGCTGGCTCCGCTATTTCCATCAGCCCCATAAAAGTGAATGGAGCGGTGGGCGTGCTTGTATGGTGCACTTCATATTAATTGCAATGGGACTGCTCCAGACATTGGGGACATATCCTAGCGATAATGTCCACACTGTATGAGGTGAGATAACTCCTTTAATGGTAGTTGTATAAACTCACATGCAGTTAACTCCCCCTAGTGGTGACAGCAGGCAGCCAAAACTTTAAAGTGTTATGAATTGAGAATACATAGGGCTGGGGATTGGGATGGACATTTCCATTCCATTCACACACGCATAGACTGAACCATGAATTTTGACGAGTAATTGGCTCTTAGGATTTAGGAGAGAATGAATTTGAACTTCTTCCCCCGGCCGAATTCAAACAATAATCTTTTATCTGGTGGATCTTAATATACATCTTATCGGCAGCCACAATTATTAAGCGGCGCACATTCGCACTCTGCTCCAGAGGCTTTTTATACTCTCGGTTACTTTCAATTACCGCAGGAAGAGACATCAGCATCGTAAATGTTTGTGGGTCTCCTTCAAATCTAATCTTGTAGAGAGGTTAGAATTCAACATGTCCACAGGTCATTTCACAGCGCCGGGGAGTTAAAGACTGTATTATTTAGAAATCCTGTGTCCAAAAATAAAATTTTATGTGTAAAAAATATGTATATATAATTACGCAACTCCAGCAATCAAAGCATTTTCTGGCTACGTGCAAGCCGTAGGCGGAGTGCATTTAAAGGTACAGTACAGTAATAAAGTACACAAGTAAATGAATGATCTTTCTCCTTAACAGCACTCCATGTGGTCAGGCATGGAACTGCAAGTATTAAGAATATATGGACAAACCTATTTGGACAACCCCTTCTTAGAGTAGGAAACCTCTAGGGATCTGCTGGTGGCTGCAGATCTGGTAGCTGAAAGGGACCAACCTACTAGAGGAGCAAGGTGGTGCATAGCACCCATCGGAGTGGCTATCATGAGAGCAGATACAACCGTATTTTGACATCCCTAAATCCTGAGAATGGGGCATCCCTTTGGACAACTCAGACGATATGTCATGGAGATAAGCCTTTTTAAAGGTCATGGTGTAAATTTTTGATCAGTGGGGGTCTGACCTCTAGCACCCCCACTGATCCTGAGAGTGCTGGTCTTGTGTACGTACAGTACTGAGTGCACTCACCATACGCCCACCAGGCCTCAAGAGAGCATGTTCTGTACTCTGAGGAACACAACCCGCTCATCCAGGATTTGAACGCATGATCTTCGCCTTGAAAAGTTGCCACAGAGTGAACCACGTGATCACAAAAACTGATGGGGGCAGCTCCCATCCTCCCTGCACAATGACTCTCGCACGTCTAGACTTTCCCATAGATTTCAACCGGTCATTTTTTGGCTGAAACAACACCTTTGAACTGCTTGTTTACAGCCAATCTCGAGAACTCTTTGGACTGGAATATCCTTTTAAGACTATGTTGACATCTACATTGGAGCCTCTGCCACAGATTTCGTCGAGGGCATGGCCTGACTCTTTCGTGCACCTCAACTCCTCCTCTTTCCAGTGTTGGTTATGTTCCTCCGTGCCCTGAAACCCTCCTTTGCTTAAAAAAATAGAAGTATTTTTCCTCAGGAAAAGCCGCTATCGATTTTCACAAGACAGGTATCATTTTAATCAGCTCGATCGACCCTATGGGGCAATATTCTTGGTTTAATAGGGTAATCCTGCTGACAGGTGCCCTTTAATGATAATCTACAATCATTTCAGAAGACAGATTTTAAGCATTCTACATCACTGATGGCTGAGATCATTGATCAAGGAGAGATCTAGGGTCAATTTACTCTACTACTAGCCTTTGATCGGCCAATAAATCTTCACTATGGGACATGTATCTAATAAACCTGTTGACGGAGACATGACCATCCATCTCCACGAGTGAGATGAAGACCTTCATGTTGGTGTGTTGTGATGTAAAGATGTCCCCTTCATCTTCATCTTGACATCTCTTTGCTATTGTCCTACCAGCTTTCTTTTACTTCTTGTCCTCTCGTCACATTGTCTGGGGAGGTTTCTGAGGAGGGATGCTCACCTCTCCGATGCCTCACCATGATCCCCGCTGATCTCTACTTCCTGGTCCAATCTCAACAAACAGGAAATGCCTGCTCAGCCAATCACTGACTGCACCGCCTCTGCCAGTGATTGGCTGAACCAACATTTCCTAGACAGGACCAGGAAGTAGAGAGTTGCTGGGACCCGGGCAGCATCTAATTGGAGAGGCAGGGGATCTGTGAGAGGAGTATTATTATTACTTTTTTTTAACCCTCTCTGAGCCCGCTGGCACTAATTTTATTTTACCTGGAAAACCCAATTTAAAGAGCACCTGTCAGTAGGATCAGCCATTTTAAACCAGTGATGTTACCTGGTGGAGTTGATATCTGTCTTGTGAAAATTGGTTAAAGCTTTCCCAAGGAAAAAAAAACTTTAATTTTTTGTGTAAATGAGGACTTCAGTGCACTGAGGGGGCGTTACCAACACTGGAACGGGGAGGAGCGGAGGTGCAACCTGGGGCTGAAACCCTCAATTGCAAAAAGAGTAAAAGCTATTTTTCTCAGGAATGATCCAACCAGTTTCCACAAAATAGGTATCATTTTAATCGGCAGGATTGACCCTACTAGGCAGTATAGCCTGTTCAGTAGGGTTCGTCTTGCTGACAGGTGCTCTTTAATTCTGACAATTACATCAGTGGATATCATTAGACTTGCTCTTATCCATCTCTAGCATTGACTATCTGTTTTTCTAAAAAATTCTTAGAAGTAGGTAGGTATGTCCCCCTGTGTAGGGTATGGTATATGGGGTGCCATGAGTAGGGACTTGCTCATTGACCTAAATCCAACATCCCCCTGAATAAATTTACATTGAGGCTTCCTTACTAAAAACAGTTGAGGCTGAGCCCTAAAGACCCCATGTTTCGTTTATGGGACACCAATATAAGAAGAACCTGAGGTTTCCCCCAATGTATAACTTGAAATTCCCCGATTCAGAATCTGTAACAGGCCCTCCAGCTGCTATGTTTAAGTTATAATATAGGCGTCTTATGTAGCTGAAGAGCTTTGGGGACCCTTCAGGTACTAATCATGGGTGCGACTGCTACCTCTGCCCCCTCCCATAGATACATCAATGTGAAAAGCATGGCATTACAACAGTAAATCACACTCTCTATAATATTTGGAGGACATTATCACATCCGGTCTTTGGTGTGTTAAGAAGTTGTCGCTCCCTTGGTAGGAACCCTGTGGGTGGGATGGAAATAGAAGCATTATATGAAAAAAGAAGAATGGCAGTGCTAGTTTTAAGTCCCGCCCTAGAGCAAAGAAGAAACAGAGTCCTCCAATCAGAGGATGTGGTAGGAGGCGGCTTGTCAGTTGGTGCTAGAGCATCATTAACACAGTGCCACCTGCTGGACAATAGGAGAATCAATGTGTTTTCATTGGCCAGAACACAAACACCGGACTGTTCTTCAGAGGACCTGCCAAATGCCATTCTTAGTATACTAGCTAATGCACATAAGTGGTAATACTACACTGGACACAAATCGTGTCCATATAAACATAAGTCTTCACCAGGTGGGAGAAGCAAAGATTGGCTATCCATTGAGTGAATGTTTGGGCAAGGCAACAAAAGAAGAATGAGATGGATGGAATTTGGGTTGGGTCTCAAACATGATAAGGTTGAAGCTTGCGTACCCCAAATAGTAGTGCTATCCTTTTATATGGCAGCAAGACCTTTGCCCCCCCCCCCATCCCCCTTAGGCATTATGGTCCTAGTCTGACAACAATCTCCATACCTCATGTACTGTCATCCGGAAGAGCCTTGAGGAACAGAAGAACACACGTATGAATGAAGTAGGTGCATAGAAATAAGTCAGTTCCTCCACAGACCACAGCGGTTTCTGTTTTAATAGTCCCATCAGATCGGAGTCAGTGTCTTAGTTAGATAAGATAATTAACTTTGTGGCGCAATTATTTACAATACACTTGGGCTGATTATAATTGGCGCCTCGGTTTCTGTCAATTCATATGCAAAGTACCTTCCATTGTCACCAGAAGGATAACTCGCACCACACATAGAAAATATCAGAATCAAAGGAAAAATTCAGGTTTTGTATCGAATTACCTCCGCATTGTGTCTTATATAATGTTGTTTTCGTTTTATCCTTCTTGCTATTAAAGACGTAAGACACTGGGCGTCATCATCGATGATGCATCCTGTAATGAGGGTAATATACAATAAATACCCTGGGTCATAGCACGTGTCCATCACCCTCATCCTTCAAAGCCATTGCCTTCTAAAACTGTAAATATCATCTTGTGAGTCATTCTGGAAAGGTAAGGAAAGATTAAGCCTGGTTTTTCATTCATTCTTAAGAAAGCTAATGGACATTCATGATGGGCTCCTATAAAGGCTGTCACCCAGTTTTCCCCAGAATTCTCCATATAACTAGGCATATTTAGCATGCAGGACTATGGAAGTGGGGGCAGCTACAGGTAGCTATTTCCAAGCACTATAAAAACATGCTCACAAGGATGAGGTCAATCTAGGGTTGCCACCTGTCTGATACACTACCAGGGTAGATGGTATTACCTACGGTATGCCAGTGCCAATATTATATTGTTCCAGCTAATTGCTGGTAAATTTTCCTTTATTAGCCTAGGAAAGTGATGGATAACCTCCGGTACTCCAGCTGTGGTGAAACTACGACTCCCAGCATGCTCTATTCATCTCTATATAGTTCTGAGAACAGCCAAGCAAGTGTACATCTTGGGAGTCGTAGTTTTACCACAGCTGGAGTGCCGGAGGTTAACCATCACAGGCCTAGGAAGTGTGAAATACCTCTTTGGTAATAATAGCTCTATCTCAGGCTGTATAGCAGCTAGATATACAGTATATCAGGTCTTGTTTTAAAGGTAACAATCCAATCTATATGCTGTGATACAGACTGAGATAGAACCTGTAGAAACCAGATCAGGCATGAGATCTACAGGAATATGTCTGCTACGCAGCCTGAGATAGAACAAGTTGAAGTAGCCCATCTGTGCTCCAGCATTTTTGTAGGATGTGCTCACACATTTGATGGTGCTCACTGTCTAAATTTGTCTTATCTGGAAAGGATAGCCCAGTGAATGGAAATAAAGAATTAAGAAGCTTTTCTAGACCCTCAGGAGTGGCACTATGAGGACAATGCTCCCTGAAATATCCTGCATTTGCTATAGTCACTTAATACAGATATGGACATTCTAAGCCATTCTTTGTTTGGCACTGGTTAGACTGGGGTGAGAAGTATAAGGAACCCATTGGTCTTTATGTTTAAAGAGGTAGTCCAGTATTAGTACAGTAGGCTATCCCCTAAGGCAAAGTCAGGATCAGGGTCAATCATAAATCAGGACTAGAAGCATAGGGAATGAGAGCAAGGACAGAATATAAATCTTATCCAACAATTCCCCTTTAAATCTTCAGGCTCTATTTATCCAGTAGAGCCAGAGGATGGATTTTGGAGGAGCAGAGGAGGAAGGTGCTCTTTGGGAGCAACACTGGAAAAGGTTGAACTGAGTGACAAACGAATGTGGATATGCAGCGTACAGTGAAACAGAATACTGCACAGGTTTGAAATCCGCATCTACAATGCGCTGGCCCCAGGGAGTAGTCACGGTGTGTAGGATGCGAGTAGTATACTGTGGCCTATTGTCTGTGTCATGGTGCTCCTACCTTCAGGCTGTTGGTCCGGGTGGTAAGTCTTCATTGCAGAGATTGAATTGGAGCAAGAAATGAAGTTTTACTTTACTTTACTTGGAATAGACTTGCAGAAACAGAACAGTACCTAATATTTCTCTTTCTTGGTTCCAGCAGTATTCTATCTTTAGCTTCAAGTTTTTAATACTATATCAAACAGAGTGTGGTTTCTTGGACCCATTTCCCCCTCTAAGATACAAATTCCTATTAATATCAGAACTGAACTGCTCTATGAGCTGCTTTCCTAAAGCTTCTGCAGCAGGAGGGGAAATGCTTCCCTCTTTGTGCCTTGTCTGGTCTCTTTGGATTCTCTGACTTAACTCCTCTACCTGAAAACCCCTCCTTTGATAGGAAGATGGAAAACCAACATCTGCCCAAAGGTAAGCAGAATGAAATGGTTAGTTCCATTCTTTCTAAAGGAATCTGCCAGAACATATGCCACCTGATGGAAAACCAGGCTCATCATATATAAAAGCAGTTGCATAACAATATTAAGGCTAGATACATTGCTAGACATATAAACCCATAGCCAGGTGACAAAATGGTAGTGCCCCACTCCAGGGTACTACATATCTACCCCTAAGTCCTTTGCTAGGTACAGGAGAGTCTGGCACCTTGACTGACCTTTTTCTACTGGTGTAGATGTACAGCCATACTTGTCTGATTCATGGATAGTGAGGGAGTGAGAACCTGGGGTCATGGGTTTTCTCCCTGCGCATTTCCGAGGCGCTGTATTTTGGAGGGGTAATCTGATCTACGGCATCATTTGTATCCATAGGGGACAGAGGGTTCTTGGGGGACAGAGGATTCTGTAGGGAACTGAAGGGTCTGAGGGAGACAAAGCCATCTGGAGGGGAAAAGGACACTGGAGGGGACAGAGGGGTTTGGCAGCAGCTCAATCACCTCTCCCTGTTGAGAACACATACATACTTGGCCAAGCCGAATGTGTGTGATTATGGGGGAGTCGGAAAGAATAGCTGTCAGCAGAACAAATATTTGACGGTTATTTATCTAAGGTACATGACCAAATTTAGTAAAATGTAGTCCTGGAAGAAGCACAAGGGGGTAAAAAAAACAAAACTAAAGTAAAGTATCTGAGGCCACGGTGTGTGGGGTCAAACAATATGGCCAACCTCAAAGTAAATGATGAGCAGGTAATAGCAAGATATTAGTAAGGTAGAGGGTATAACCCACTGTACTATAGCTGGGAGCAGGCCACAATCAGATCTGCATAGGCCATCCTCTTGTATGGCTGTTTGGGTAACCATGCCCACTAGAGATGAGCGAATCGAAGCTGACGAAGTGGAATTCGATCCAAATTTCAGGAATTATTCGATTCGCACCAAATCCGAATTTCCTCCTGCTTCGTGGTAACAAATCGCATTTTTTCCTAAAATGGCTGCTGCACATGTGAGGACATGAGCAAGGAACTCTGGGAAGGCGGCATCACCCATAATGCCATGCATGCAGCCAATCACCAGCCAGCCAGCCGTGTGATGTCACAGCCCTATAAATAGCGGCAGCCATCTTGGATTCTGCCATTTACCAACGTACTTAGTGCAGGGAGAGACGTCAGCAGGCGCTAGGGACAGTGCTAGGAAAGACTTTAAAGCTTTTATTTTGCTGTATAGAAGTTCAGGGAAAGGATAGGGAGGAATCATTCCAGTATTGAAGCAGAACAGGGTTCAATAGGGGAGGTTACAGCCTGGGTAATAGGAACAATCCTATTACACCTTGCTGCACTTACTGGGAACCCAAATTGCCATCGTATAGCTCTGCAATTCCAGCAAACCGTTCTTGATATTGGGGTGTACGTGCTGTGTGATACAGCCATTAACAGGGTTTATTACAAGGAAATATTTCTATGTCTTATTTGCCCTTGTGCGGTGGAGTTATATGTTCTAAAGCATTTTTTGGCTCGTATTAGTGGGAAAAAGTGCTTATTAGCCGCTGTGTGGTGAAGTGTAAAAATTGCAGCCCTTTTTGTCATGTATTAGTGGCAAAAGAAAAATATATTTGCCGTTCAGTGGTGCAGTTATATGTTCTAAAGCCCTTTTTTCTGTGTATTAGTGGGTAAAAAAGGGCTTATTAACCGTTGTGTGGTGAAGAGAGAAAATTACAGACTTTTTGTTGGGTGTTTTAATTACCCTTTTATTTATGTATCTGATCTAACAGTATGTCAGACAGAGAAGTGCCAGGCGGCCCTGCACAGGGGAGTGGCACAGGCCTAAATTTTTCTGGCGAAGGCACAGGTCGCAGCAGAGTAAGGGGCTGTGGCAGCAGGTGTCACCTCGAGAGGCCTGAGCTCCCAGTGTCAGCTAGCGGTCATGTCTTGACCAGCAAACCAGCGGTTCTTGAATGGTTGACTCGATCTTCGACTTCGTCGCAAGTGACATCAGACACCCCCAGCCAAAAGTCAGTGGGTTCGTCAGACACAACCCTTAGTTGATATGGCCCGGGAGCAGGCCCTGTGCCCTCCCCTGTCCTCAACCTGCCTCTGTCCTTTTCTGTTCCCTCAGCCAGAGAAGTATTGTATACTGTGGGCTCAGCTCCACTATACAGTGAGGACGAGCTAATAGAAGACAGTCAACAGCTACTGGCCAGCCAAGATCCCGAGGAGACATCCGTCGCTTCCTCCACTAGGCGGGCAAGTAGTGATGAGGGGAGTTGCGTGGGAGCTGGTGTTGCGAGCGGTCAGGCTCCTGACCCAGAGATGGTTATGGAGGACATCAGTAATGTGCAAACAGTACTTGATGATGATGATGTAGCTGATCGCACTTGGGAGCCGGTTGATGAAGGGGCTTCATCATCATCGGGAAAAGAAGGTGGCAACTTGCTCATGAGTCGCGAGCGTGACTGGGAGTCAGCAGGGTGGCAGCAGTGGGAGCAGGAGCCTACCTGCTCGGGAAGTAGCGATGCAGAGGTTCACAGAGGCAGTGGCGGTAGTAGCCAGTCAGTGCATAGTGTTGGAGGTAAAATCACCTACTCAGCGGTGTGGCAGTGTTTTGTTAAGCCGCAGTAGGAGGTGAACATGGCCATATGTAGAATCTGTGGTCAGAAGGTGAAGCGTGGCCAGGGTGCCAATGTGTTACCATAAAGTGGCCTGGGAGAACCGTGGTTCCGGTGGTCTAGCCTGTTGCAGCAACCGCTGCATCACCCAGTGGCACACAGCCGATTTCAAGCAGTCAAGGCTCCACCACCTCAGCCAAAGGGAGCTGTCTGTCCTTGCCATCATCTGCTGGTCCTGATGCTCCTGCTCCTCGCCCTCCTACTCCTCGTCAGTCATTCCGTCAGCAATCGATCACCGAAGCGTTTGCCAAGAGACAACATTATGCGTGCACTCATCCAATGGCGCAGAAGCTGAATTTGCTCCTGTGGTGGACTCTGCACCTTTCAGAGAACTGATGGCTTGTGCCGAACCGAGGTGGAGAGTCTCAAACCGTAATTTCTCTGCCAAAAAGGCAGTAGCAGCCCTGCACACACATGTAGAACAGAAGGTGGGCCAGTCCTTGAGCTGTCGGTGTCTGCCAAAGTGTGGAGCTCTAACTACGGTCAGGGACAATACATGTCCTTTACGGCCCACTGGGTGAATGTGGTTCCTGCACAGCCACACCAGCAACTTGGCCAGGTGATGCCGCTTCTGCCTCCACGTTGTCACGCTATTGGTCATGTGACAATGTCCGCCTCTGCCTCCTCATCCTCCACAATCTCCTCAGCCTCCACTGCAGGGACAACTCACAGTACCCCTCTAGCATACCACATGTGCAGGGCACGGCGGTGTCACGCTGTTTTGCACCTCGTTTGCCTGGGCGAACACAGTGGAGGAACTGCTCCGTGATCTTCATTAAGAAATCGAATCCTGGCTTTCTTCACGACAACTCAAAATCGGAACCATGGTGACTACTAACCGACAACGGGAAGAACATGGTGTCAGCGCTGTGTCAAGGAGGGCTGAGCCATGCACCCTGCATGCACGTGTTATATCTGGTTGTCAAGCGGTTCCTGAAGTCTTCCATCCATCTGCAAGACATCCTAAAAATGGCCAGGAAACTTTGAATGCACTTCAGCCACTCGTACACCGCAAAGCACACCCTCCTTGAGCTGCAGGGGCAGAACGACATCCGCCAACATAGGCTGATATGCGACGTTTCCACCTGTTGGAATTCCACCCTCCATATGTTGGACTGACTAGACGAACAGAGAAAGGCCATAAACGATTTATTGATGATCCAAATGGACAGGAGTACTCCCCTATGTAACTTTAATTTCAGCCAGTGGCAGTTCATGCGTGACACCTGCCGTTTGCTCAGGCCCTTTGAGGAGGCTACGTTATTTGTTAGTCACCAGGACTACAGGACGAACAACGTCATTGCTCTGCTTCATGTCCTGGAACAGATGCTAGGGTACTGGAGACCTGGCGCCGAGATCTCACGGCCACATGAGCTTTGTGGGGGCTGAACTGGAGGAGAAGGAGGAGGAGGACATTGGAGCACAAGCAATGTGTAGTGAAATGGGTGGTTTTTACACACAGGTGACAGGAGAGGAGGAGAGGAGGAGCAGGAGGAGCAGGAGCAGCCAGAGGAGCTACAGGGCGATGAGGAAGATGCAGTGGAGATGGAGGCAGGTATTCCCTCAGAGTCACTTGCACAAATAGCCCGATGCATGCTCACTTGCTTGCGTAGTGACAGCCGAATTGTCACCATTCGGCAGAGGGATGACTTCTGGCTCTTCATGGCTGCTGTGGCAGGGTGTGGGGTAAGAGCAGTTCCAGCTCTATCAGCAGCAACTTCAGTCTAGAGTCGATGATGACTGATGAGCAGCTTTCGTTACCCGCATAGTGAGGAAACTGCTCACCAGCAGAAGCAGCTAGACCTCGAGCAGGACCTAAACCAGCAGGTGGTGGCATACTTGGACTGCCCTGCCACCCCACATTGAAGATCCGCTGGACTACTCGGTAGCCAAACTGAATTTGTAGCCGCAACTAGCAGAGTTTGCCCTGGAAAAGCTGTCCTGCCCATCCAGTAGTGTGGCATCAGAGCGGGTGTTTAGTGCGGCGGGGGCCATAGTTACCCCAAGAAGAACTCGCCTGTCCACTCAAATTGTGGAGAGACTGATCTTTTCAAGATGAATTAGTCGTGGATCACCCAGGATTTTCACCCACCAATGCCTGATGCATCAGACTAGATCATCCATGGTGCCACACCAACACTTTGACAAAAGAGACCGGTTTCTTCTGGATAGCCTCAGCTACTATTCTGATTCTGCCACCCACCTAATGCCACACATCTGATGACAAGTGCTCCTTCTTTCACCCACCATCTTCAGCTGGTACTCGTATTGCCACCCACCTCCCCACTCTGTCACTGGGTCACTCTGTGGTCTCCTGATGCTGCCACCACCTTACACTCTGTCATTGTGCCACTCTGTGGCCTCCTGATGCTGCCGCCACCTCCACACTCTGTCATTGTGCCACTCTATGATCTCCTGATGCTGCTGCCACCTCCACAATATGTCACCTTGCCACTCTGTGGCCTCCTGATGCTGCTGCTGACACCTCCACACTATGTGACCTTGCTACTCTGTGGTCTCCTGATGCTGCTGCCACCTCCACACTATGTCACCTTGCCACTCTGTGGTCTCCTGATGCTGCTGCTATCTTAACACTATTTTACCTTGCCACTCTGTGGCCTCCTGATGCTGCTGCTGACCCCTCCACACTATGTCACCTTGCCCCTCTGTGGTATCCTGATGCTGCTGCCACCTTCACAATATGTCACCTTGCCACTCTGTGGTCTCCTGATGCTGCTTCCACCTCCACACTATGTTACCTTGCCACTCTGTGGCCTCCTGATGCTGCTGCCACCTCCACACTCTGTCATTGTGCCACTCTTTGGCCTCTTGATGCTGCCGCCACCTCCACACTATGTTACCTTGCCACTCTGTGGCCTCCTGATGCTGATGCCACCTCCACACTATGTCAACTTGCCACTCTGTGGTCTTCTGATGCTGCTGCCACCTCCACACTATGTCACCTTGCCACTCTGTGGTCTCCTGATGCTGCTGCTACCTTAACACTATGTCACCTTTCCACTCTGTGGCCTCCTGATGCTGCTGCTGCTGCTGACACCTCCACACTTTGTTATTGTGCCACTCTGTGGCCTCCTGATGCTGCCGCCACCTCCACACTCTGTCATCGTGCCGCTCTGTTGCCTCCTGATGCTGCCACCACCTTCACACTCTGTCATTCTTCTACCATGTGGTCTCCTCATTCTGCTTCCACCTCACCACTATGTCATAGGGCCACTCTGCATTTCTTATGCTGTTCTCACCCTCCCCACTTCATGACTGGGCCACTATTTTGCCTTTCGGCCTGGTTGACATCACCATTTATTTGACCCTTGTTCTGATCTGTCAGAAGGAAGAAAAAATGAGACACACAACAGATCCTGTCTGTGTAGCAGCTATAAGGCCTGTATGGTCCTATCAGAATTGGCTTGTGATTTAGTAGCCAGAGGCAGGAGTGGGTACAAAACACAGAAGACAGGGAAGTATTCTATTCATATGTCATCTCTGTTTTGGATCCACTCATTTTTTTTTGTCATTAGCAATACTGATGGATTACTGACCAAATGCTGACCGAGTGACAGTAAGACGGGAAGGGCAAAATAATCTGTGATGTCAACACAAACTTACTGCTGACACCCTCTCCACTCTGTCGGGGGGCTCTACTTGTATAAGCGTTTAACAGAACAAGTTCTGTAGACATCTATGTGGAATCAGCTGATGAGGGTGTAAAAGGATTGCGCTTCTTCTTGGTGCTGACATCGACCTGTAAGGCTGAGTTCATACTTGAGATATTTGGTTAGTTTTTACCCCGTGACTGCCCAAATAAGTGAAGTGTGCAGTGATTCTAAGAGCGACGCCTGTCATCTGCATGTCATACTGACTCACAGTATTATTTCACTACCACAGCAGACTCCCTATGCGTCTTACTGCAAGGCACAGTGTTCTACACCACTATAAAAGCGATGAAATGGCCGTTTTTTAACACGATTCACCACAAATAAATTCGGATCGGACCGAACCAAATTTGTTTAAACAATTTGGCGAACTGGTCGAATCGAATTTTAGAAAAATTTGCTCATCTCTAATGCCCACATAGCTAAGGAGTACAAAGTGGTGGTGGGCTAAGGAGGACAAAGTGGTGGTGGGATCCAGATGAACACAATTTGGCTTCCACTTCCGCAAACCGCGGATCCGCAAAACACGGAAGCTGCTCCGCGTTCCGTTCCGCAATTTGCGGAACGGAACGCGGCCCATTGTAGAAATGCCTATTCTTGTCCGCAAAATGGACAAGAATAGGACATGCTCTATTTTTTTTGCGGGGCCACGGATCGGAGCAACGGATGCGGACAGCACACGGAGTGCTGTCCGCATCTTTTGTGGCCCCATTAAAGTGAATGGGTTCGTGCCCGAGCCGCAAAATATGTGGCTCGGACGCAGACCAAACATACGGTCATGTGCATGAGGCCTTTGGCCTAATTGTCATAAAAAAATAAAAATAAAGTGTTATGTACCCCAAGATGATACCAATGAAAACTACAAGTGGTCCCGTAAAAATCAAGCCAGCATACAGCTCCGTATGAAAGAAAAAAAAAAATGGATGGGTCTTGAGATGTAGCAATGTAAAAAGGTTTTCTTCTTTAAAAAAAAATTGCTTGGTCAAAACAGGCTAGTTACTAAGGGGTCGGCGGTTTAGAGCTGCAGTGGCTGTCCACGTGTGGCTTAGCTCCATTCAATGCTAAGCCATGAGCAGGTTTGGGGCAATTAAAGTGAACCACAGCAGCAGAAACCCTAGTCTTGATGGCCTACTGGGGCATAGCTGTAGGTGGTATAAAGGTGGAGATGGCACCTGGGCCTGGCGCCTGACGGAGCCCTGTGGTCCATCATCCTCATAAGAAGTCACCATCAGATTTTGCATGAGGCCCGCTGTCCTAGTATCTAGCCTCAGGTTGATGACATCTCTTCAGTTCTACGATGAGGGCGGCTGATTCAGGAAAAGTGTTGACAACCTTTTCAAGGAATGGGTGGTGATTTTTTGGAAATGGGTTCTAAGATAATGGGAACTGAGCTTGTAGTGAAGAGAAGAGATTACGCAAGAGTCCTGCTGAGGAACAGATAAGAGCCCTGGATGTTTGGTGTCACCGGGTACACAAGATGTCTATTATCTCTTCTTCTGGTGGTGCCCATGACAAGGTCTTCATAGTCACTGCATGCCACGTGATTTTCACAAGGAGCATGTTTACACACATGAGTCCACCTTAACCCCTAATGTCCACCAGACATCTGATGTGTAAGGTAAAAGCCCTTCATCAGGTTAGTGCTTGAAGGGGTTTCTACATGACTATAATATTGATGGCCTATTCTTAGATTGGTGGTGGTCTGACTCCCATCACCCACCCTGACTGGATGATTGAAGGCACTCCAGTAACCTCAGCATTCCCTTAATAGTTTACCAAGCACAGTGCCATACCTCCTGTAGTGGCTGTTCCTGGTACTGCAACTAAGTCCCATTCACTTGAAGGAGAATTAACTGCAGTGAGATGCAATACCAGGCGCAGCCACTATTAAAAGCAAGGCGCTGTGTCTGGCACACAATGAAGGGACCTCTTCAGTCAGTGGTTTATTGGCAGTGAAGAACCTTCATCAGTCCATTTTTGATAGCCTTCAATATTGTAGTAAGGGTGCCTTCACACATTGCAGAAAATTCTCACAGAAAATCTGCAACTAGGGATGAGTGAACCCGTGGATGTTCGGGTTTGGCCAAACTTCAGGACAAAGTTCGGGTTCGGGACCCGAACTTGAACCCAAACCCCATTGAAGTCAATGGGGAACTGAACTTTGGTGCACTAAAATGGCTGTAAAATAGTCGTAGTAAGGGCTAGAGAGCTGCAAAAGGAAGCAAAATGGGAGTAAGAGCAGGACAAAAATGTGGATAAGGAAATGACTTAAAATAACATAGTTAATTTAAAAAAAATTGCTGCACACCATTATACATGCAAACAATAGAGCTGAGAAATGGGGATCATTCTAAATAAAAGTGGTATTATACCTACTATAAATGAGTCAATGGAAGCTCTTGATCAAACGTGTGTCGGGCCCATCTACCAGGTGTCAAGGTGGCTTCCGCAGATGGGTCCCTAAGTCTAATATACCGCCTCTCTTGGACTTACCTAACCCTACAATTTTTAGAGCAGTGTACAAACCAGCTACATTAATACTCTGCTCAGAAGTCCCAAGTAGTTGGGCATTGTTCAGTCTTGAAGAGGCCGCTACCCTCAATATATACTACAAGAAAATTTAGAACATTTAGAATCACAGGTGCATATCCATCAAGGAAACAGGGTTGATAAAAAAAAGGGACCCATCTGCAGAAGCCACCTTGATGCCTGGTAGATGGGCCCGACACACCTTTGATAAAAAAAAATGCGCGCTAAGAGCTTCCATTGACTCATTTATAGTAGGTATAATACCACTTTTATTAGGAATGATCCCCATTTCTCAGCTCTATTGTTTGCATGTGCAGCCATTTTTTTATCAACCATGTTTGCTTGATGGATATGCATCTGTGATTCTGAATGTTCTAGTCTAAATTTTCTTGTAGTTAAAATAACATAGAATAGAAAAAAATCATAACAAGGAGGCGGAGGAGGGTGAGATAGCCAACACTGTTTTTGCTGTTTTTTTATTTTTTATTTTTTTTCCCTTTATTTATAGTTTTTTTTTATAAATTTGGGAAGACCCCAAAACATTGGGAAATAGTAAAGAGAATGCAAAGTGCGCTGGAGTATAACAATGGCTGGTTAGTGCCGGTATACATGTCTATTCTACACAAGGTACGGACAAGTCCTGTGGGATCCATGCCTGGTTCTTTTTAATGAATGTGAGCTTGTCCACGTTGGCTGTGGACAGGCGGCTGCACTTGTCTGTGATTCCCCCCTGCCGTGCTAAACACACGTTCAGACAATACACTGGCCGCAGGGCAGGCCAGCACCTCCAAGGCGTAAAGGGCAACCTCAGGACATGTGCCCAATTTGGAGACCCAGAAGTTGAATGGGGCAGACCCATCAGTCAGTACGTGTAGGCGTGCGCACACATACTGCTCCACCATTTTGCTGAAATGCTGCCTCCTGTTAAGACGTTCCATATCAGCTGGTGGTGCTGGTTGTTGTGGCGTTGTGACAAAGCTTTTCCACATTTCGGCCATGCTAACCCTTCCCTTTGAGGTGCTGGCGGTGCCCCGGCTGCATTGGTGACTTCTTCCTCCCCCTCTGCCTTCGCCTTCTGCTTCCACTGAGGTCAGGTGGGAATGCCATCAGCAGCGCGTCTACCAGCGTGCGCTTCTACTCGCGTATCTTCGATCACGCTCTAGTGACGGAGTTAAGGATGGCACGTTGTCCTTGTAACGGGAATCCAGCAGGGTGGCCACCCAGTAATCAGAACTGGTTAGAATGAATGGGCCCTATATCATTGTTTTATACAATGAAGGGAACACATGGTGGCCTGCTTCCTTTCATTGTATAAAGTGTGGTGTAAATTAAAGTATGGTTAAATACAGTAATTTACCTGGTGATAGGTGTCATCCTCGGGGATCAACAGTCCTGTTGGTCGTGTGCCAAGGTCTTGATCTTGATTGGACGGCAGCCTAGCAATCTTCATCTGTGCATACCTATAAAAGAAAGAAGATAACGGTATTAGCGCATTCACGGCGTTGAAAAACAAGCTACCCCTCCCTCCCTCCCTAGAACCAAAGTCTCGTCACGATGTTCTTTTATTGGGGTAAGTCACTCATGATATGAGTGGACATATGTTGTATTATGGTTTATATCAGCGGTCCCCAACCGCCGGACAGCGGCCCAGGATCGGGCCCTGGAAGATTGTTTGCCGGGCCGCGGCAATCAGGGCCGTCTTTAACCCGGTACTAATGAAGCGCTTCCATTATGGAGCACCCGGTACTCACCGCTTCCTGGTCCTTGGCTCGGCTGTCGGTTGTGCAGGGCTGCGCACTGCGTGAGGGCTCACTGTGACCTCACACTGTGCGCCGCGCCCGCGATACACAGCCGACAGCAGGATGAAGAGGATCGCGATGGTAAGCAGTGGTTGCGTCCAGGAGCAGGAGAGGTAAGTGTTTTTTCTTTATTTTATTTGCGCTGATGGCTGGCTGACATGGGGGCTGATGGCTGGCTGACATGGGGGCTGATGGCTGGCTGACATGGGGGGCTGATGGCTGGCTGTCATGGGGGCTGATGGCTGACATGGGGGCTGATGGCTGGCTGTCATGGAGGGCTGATGGCTGTCTGACATGGGGGGCTGATGGCTGGCTGTCATGGGGGCTGATGGCTGACATGGGGGGCTGATGGCTGGCTGACATCAGGGCTGATGGCTGACATGGGGTGCTGATGGCTGGCTGACATCAGGGCTGATGGCTGACATGGGGTGCTGATGGCTGGCTGACATGGGGGGCTGATGGCTGACATGGGGGCTTATGGCAGGCTGACATGGGGGCTGATGGCTGACATGGGAGGCTCATGGCTGACATGGGGGCTTATGGCTGACATGGGGGGGCTCATGGCTGACATGGGGGGCTGATGGCTGACATGGGGGCTGATGGTTGGCTGACATGGGGGGCTGATGGCTGGCTGACATGGGGGCTAATGGCTGGGTGGCATGGGGGCTGATGGCTGACATGGGGGGCTGATGGCTGACATGGGGTGCTCATGGCTGACATCAGGGTTGATGGCTGACATGGGGTGCTGATGGCTGGCTGACATGGGGGCTGATGGCTGACATGGGGGCTTATGGCAGGCTGACATGGGGGCTGATGGCTGACATGGGAGGCTCATGGCTGACATGGGGGGCTGATGGCTGACATGGGGGCTTATGGCTGACATGGGGGGCTCATGGCTGACATGGGGGCTGATGGCTGACATGGGGGCTGATGGTTGGCTGACATGGGGGCTGATGGCTGGCTGACATGGGGGGCTAATGGCTGGGTGGCATGGGGGCTGATGGCTGACATGGGAGGCTGATGGCTGACATGGGGTGCTCATGGCTGACATCGGGGGCTGATGGCTGACATGGGGGGCTGATGGCTGACATGGGGGGCTGATGGCTGACATGGGGGGCTCATGGCTGACATGGGGGGCTCATGGCTGACATGGGGGCTCATGGCTGACATGGGGGGCTGATGGTTGGCTGACATGGGGGGCTGATGGTTGGCTGACATGGGGGGCTGATGGTTGGCTGACATGGGGGGCTGATGGTTGGCTGACATGGGGGGCTGATGGCTGGCTGACATGGGGGGCTGATAGATGGTTGAAGGTTGGGGGGTTGATCTGAGAAATTGGGGGTTATATAGTGTTATATATTTGAATATGCACCTTGTGTCTTGTTATGCGCGTGAATCAGTCAGCGCCAACCAGCACCCCCTAAGCCCCACCCCAGAACCCCCCACCCGGGCCCTGGGAAAATTGTCTTGCGTGAAACTGGTTCTTGGTGCAAAAAAGGTTGGGGACCACTGGTTTATATAGTTATAAATGTTGGTAAATATTAGAACATTGCGGCCTTTTCAAGCCACTTATAAAGACATTTAATTGTACAAATAACTTAAATAAACGGTTTTAGCAGTATATATCTTCTTGGTGTCAATTTATTTGGGAAACAATGGAATCTAGGCCACCATGTGGGCAACTCGGCGGTCGTTGCGCAGGCACTGCAGCATGCAGTCGCTGTCCTCTGTGGGAGGTCTAAACAAATGCAAAGACAGGTGCACTCTGCGGTAATACTAAACCCTCACACTGATGTAAAATTGAGAGGTTAGTTCGACATATCCTACTAGGAGGACATGTCTTAAGCTCGGCACCACGCCAAGGTCTCTAAAGTAGCCCACGGCCCTATCACTCACCTACCTGTGCCGTATAGGCAATACCAGGGGCTAGTGGGCGGATTACGGGAGCGCAAGGCCTGACTCACAAACAGCTTACCAGTAACCTCCAGCATGTAACTATGCTTGCAATGGGAGGTGGGAAGTGCCTGTGAGCCCCACCAGAGACCGACTGATATGGCCCAGGGCCTCCCAGGTGCACCTGAATGTAGCCTGTAGATGAAAAACAGGCACATTTAAATAGGAGTTTATACACCTCCATACATAAGACTACACAAACCATTAGAAAACGTGGTGTGATGTTAAACAGGCGGGATATGCTCAAACCCACTAACCTCTCAATTTTACATCGGTGTGAGGGTTTAGTATTATCGCAGAGCGCACCTGTCTTTGCATTTGTTTAGTCCTTGATTGTTCGTCACATCTGCATAATTGTTACCTTATGTAGGATGGTTATTGTGGTACTTGTAGTCCGTTGCTGGCATCTTCCATTGTATGCATTTTTTACTCGAACTCGCAAAGTTCAGTACGGACCCAAACTTTACAGTTTGGGTTCGGTCAACACTATCTGCAACATCACGACTTCCACCATGTTATCCTATGGCAACCGATTCTGCGAAAAGATTGTTGTGGCTTTTGTTTTGGATTTTTCTGCGACATTCTCTGCTGCACAATCAGTTTTCCATTCAATTAAATAGAGAGATTCTCATACAGAAAATCTGCACCATAATTCACACCAAGAAATCCACAACAATTCTGCGGATTTTCTGGTAGAATTTTCCACAACGTGTGAAGGCACCCTAAGTAAGGGGTTCTCCAGGGTTAGTTTTATGTAGAAACAGCGCCACACCTGTCCCGCAGGTTGTGTGTGGTATTGCGGCTCAGCAATCGTTTTTTTTTCTTTTGTCTCTAGACTGCCAGTGTTCAGAACCAAAAGCCCCTCGTTGACCCCCTTCCCAAAACTCATGGGTCCTGTCTTACTTATTCAGAGGAGTTTTTCTTTATAGCAGTGCTATTTTCATCATATGTATGAGATTTAAGTTTGAGTTTCAGATGCAATAGGGCTGAGTTTGTTGCTGTTTATGCTCAAACCTACTACATCGTCTTGACCAAATACACAGAGTGATAATGTCAGCTCTGCTACATTTCAGCTTTCATCTCTCTTTGACCGAAGGTTTAGAGCCCATCAGCGTCCATTACTGGATTAACCAGCACTTTAATGAATTTCGTTAAACGCTAGCAGTCACGTGAGCATCGAGGGGATTTAGTCAATCTGGATGAAATGTGTAGTTCTCATCATTTTAATGAATTTAAAACAAACAAGCTAAAATTATTTTCCTGGGAATCCATGTTTTATTTACTCGGCTGCCGTTCTGGAGCTTTTCAATATGTGCAGCGTCTTTTCCTGGGATTCTTTTGAGATCTATTAATATGTATGAATCAAGGACAAATCGCTGCGCCCGCGGCCAGGAACACCAGAGAACGGCGCAGATCCGATGCCTCCACCATGAAGAAGGTTCAGGTTACCAAGCGCTGTGCTATTCCATGAAAAAAGACCTTGTGTACATGAAAAAGGCATCGATTCGTATGTTTATTCCTGACATTTATAATCCAGCGCAGAGCTCTTCATGGGTCAGGTGTGTCACCCAGGAGCATGGGTGTCATTGTAAATCACTGGTTCCCACAACAAATTTCTAAATACCTCTCCCTTCCCCTAGAGCATTTACCAGCTCCATGTAAGAGGTAAGTACAAATCCCAGGATGATGAAACAACTGATTATCAGCAGACTACTGTATCCCTGAGATGTACTGTTCCGCCATATACCATAGAGATACTGTAGAGATAGCTTGTTGCCATATGTACCTCATATAATGTACTGGGCAGACCAGACTCCAAAATAAACTCAGACCCCAAAACCGGACTCTAAAATAAACTCAGACCCCAAACCGGACTCCAAAATAAACTCAGACCACCAGACCGGACTCCAAAATAAACTCAGACCCCAGACCAGACTCCAAAATAAATTCAGACCCCATACCGTACTCTTAAATAAATTCAGACCCCAGACCAGACTCCAAAATAAATTCAGACCCCAGACTATACTCCAAAATGAATTCAGACCCCAGACCAGACTCCGTAATAAATTCAGACCCCAGACCGGTCTCCATAATAAAATCAGACCCCAGACCAGACTCCAAAATAAACTCAGACCGCAGACCAGACTCCAAGGATGATGAAACAACTGATCATCAGCAGACTACTGTATCCCTGAGATGTACTGTTCTGCCATATACCATAGAGATACTGTAGAGATAGTTTGTTGCCATATGTAGCTCATATAATGTACTGGACAGACGAGACTCCAAAATAAACTCAGACCCCAAAACCGGACTCCAAAATAAACTCAGACCCCAAACCAGACTCCAAAATAAACTCAGACCCCCAGACCGGACTCCAAAATGAATTCAGACCCCAGACCAGACTCCAAAATGAATTCAGACCCCAGACCAGACTCCAAAATAAAATCAGACCCCAGACCCGACTCCAAAATGAATTCAGACCCCAGACCAGATTTCATAATAAATTCAGACCCCAGACCAGTCTCCATAATAAAATCAGACCACAGACCAGACTCCAAAATAAACTCAGACCCCAGACCAGACTCCAAAATGAATTCAGACCCCAGACCAGACTCCATAATTAACTCATATTCAGACCAGACTCAAAAATGAATTCAGACCCCAGACCCGACTCCATAATAAATTCAGACCCCAGACCAGACTCCATAATAAAATCAGAACCAAGACCAGACTCCATTAAAAAAAAATCAGACCCCCGACCAGACTCTAAAATAAACTCATATTCAGACCAGACTCCAAAATGAATTCAGACCCCAGACCAGACTCCAAAATTAATTAAGACCCCAGACAAGACTCCATAATAAAATCAGACCCCAGACCAGACTCCATAATAAAATCAGACCCTAGACCAGACTCCATAAAAAAATCAGACCCCAGACCAGAGTCCAAAATAAACTCAGACCCCAGACTATTCTCCAAAATGAATTCAGACCCCAGACCAGACTCCAAAACAAACTCAGACCTCAGTCCAGACTCCAAAATAAACTCAGACCCCAGATCAGACTTCAAAATGAATTCAGACCCCAGACCAGACTCCAAAATAAACTCAGAACCCAGACCAGACTCCAAAATAAAGTCAGACCTCAGTCCAGACTCCAAAATAAATTATTCACCAGACCAGAGTCCATAATAAAATTAGACCCTAGACCAGGCTCCAAACTGAGGCCCCAGACACCATAATAAATTCAGACCCAGACTCCAAAATAAACTCAGAACCCAGACCAGACTCCAAAATAAAGTCAGACCTCAGTCCAGACTCCAAAATAAATTCTTTGCCAGACCAGAGTCCATAATAAAATTAGACCCTAGACCAGGCTCCAAACTGAGGCCCCAGACTCCATAATAAATTCAGACCCTAGAACAGACTCCAAAATTAATTCAGAGTCAGACCCTAAAGCAGACACCAACCCCAATCCACACCCCAAAAGAAATGTAGACCCAGCCCAGACCCCCTAAATACTGTAAATTCAGATCCCAGGCTAGATGATCAAATTAGCCCAGACCCCAGACTCCCAAACTGCCTAATTCATACAAATGAATAAAATTAAACCCCAGATCACCCCTAAGTGTGTTCAGCCCACATGAGTACAACTCCTAGCACGGCATGACTATTGATGATCAGGAGACTATGTTGCCATATGGACTCTATATTACTGTAGTGTTCAGACAAAAACCCCAGGATAAATGAAGACCTCAGACCAGACCCCAACATTATTTCAGAACACAAAGAAGATCTCAGAATTAACCGAGACCAAACCGCCAAGTTAATTCATACCCAAAATGAATTAAGACACTAGACCAGACCATGAAAGAAATTCAGACCCCAAGCCAGGCTATAAAATATTATTAATATAAATCCAAACCTCAGATCTGGAATTTAGACCTCAGATTACACCCCAAAATTAGACCGCACGCAGTAGTTATGCCCAGATATGTGCCCCCTCACAGTAGTTATGCCCAGATATGTGCCCCTCACAGTAGTTATGCCCTGATATGTGCCCCTCACAGTAGCAATACCCAGATATGTGCCCCCTCACAGTAGCAATGCCCAGATATGTGCCGCCTCACAGTAGTTATGCTCAGGATTGTCCCGCCTCACAGTAATATGTCCAATTGTGCCCCCTCACAGTAATATGCCCAGTTGTGCCCCTCACAGTAAGATGCTCATCTGTGCCCCCTTACAGTAATATGCCCAGCTGTGCCCCCTCACAGTAATATGCTCAACTGTTCCCTCTCATAGTAATATGCCCAGGATTTTGACCCCCTTCACAGGCAGTAAAAAAAGAAAATTGCCACTTACGCACCTCGTTCCTCAGCAGCAGGACACATGGAGCTGCTGGCCGCCACTGCCCTCTGCCCAGACCTGCACTGCAGTGTAGAGCGCAGACAGGGGGAGGAATGATGGAGCAGGGAGCAGACGGACGGCTCTCTGCTTACATAGTAAGCAGAGAGCCGTAGTAGTAGTATGCTAGTAGTATGCTCCTGATGAAGGGGGACCTTCATAATAAACCCCCGAAACGCATTGAGCCTCTTTGCACTGCCTGTTTGAACCATTAAAGGAAATCTTAAGAAGATCCTGACTGGACCTGCTGATTTTACCTACCAACTCATAGGCGACCCAGGCGAGGGAGGCTAACCTCTAGAGTGTCTTGAGCTTATCTCTGAGGTTCCCTCCCTAGCGAAGTAAGTCCCTTTGATTTTACCTTGTGTTTATCCGCTTTTTTCCTGAGTTCATACATCTCGGCATTGTTGATTTGACGATCTCCTTACTGCGACCTTGGCGAGGGGGGTGCAACCTGGTGGGGCACTGCTACTGTGTCCTCCAGGTTCCCTCCCTAGTGAAGTAAGTCTGGATGCATCTGTTTGTTGCCATTACACTGTGAGGTTCTTGATACATATTTATATCTATATATATATATATATATATATATATATATACTTTTATATTTATTCACTAACTTTACCCTGAACTTGCTTTTGGTGTGGCGCCAACCACCATTCCTTGGTGTTCTGTGGATAAACCCCTCTCTCCCCTTTTTTATGCTCGTTCTCATCTGTATCCTCCCAGCCACGCTCCATTGATGCCCATAAGCTGCTTTGGGTGCCACCCTGCTGTGAACATGGTTCCTTCTCATCATCCTCCTCATCCTGTAGAACTGTGCCCTGGCTGGACAGTTGTGTACCTGGCCTCTTTTGGAGCAGGAACCCACCCTCCAAGCCACTTGTGAATGACTGGCCTGATAACCGTGGAAATGACCCCTCTTCCTCCTCCTCTTCCTCCTGTGCAACATCCTCTTCCATCATCGCCTGAAGCGTTTTATCAAGGAGACATAGAAGTGGAATCACATATGAGGTGGTGAGAGGGAAGGCAAAAGTTACGCTGCAGCGCAGACAGGCGAGCAGCAGCAGGGTGAGAACACCGAAAGTGTGTACAGACGGGCCGCACTTTGTGCAGCAGCTATGACATATCGCGTTCATTTTTCAGGAACCTCTGCACCACCAAATTCAGCACATGCGCCAGGCAAGGGATGTGCATCAAACCGGCTAGGCCCAGAGCTGCTACGAGATTTCGCCTGTTGTTGCACACTACAAAGCCGGGCTTGAGGCTCAGCAAAACCAACCACTCATGGGTCTGTTGTTCCATGCCCGTCCACAGCTCCTGCGCGGTGTGGGGTTTTCCCCCCCAAAACAGATGAGTTTCAAAACAGCCTGCAGTCATTTCCCCCTGTCTGTGCTGAAGTTGGTGGTGAAGGTGACTGGATGAGAAGGAGGTAGAGGAGGAAACGGTGTTGGAGGAGGCGACAACGAGAAACGTCCTACAATCCTCAGTGGTGGTAGGACATGCGTCAAACAGCTATCCGCCTCAGGCCCAGCCACCACTGCATTTACCCAGGGTGCAGTTAGGGAGATATAACGTCCCTGCCCTTGCTTACTGGTCCATGTATCGGTAGTTATGTGGACCTTGCCAATTGCCACAGATGGCGTTGCGCAGTGCACACCTGATTTGGTCCGCCACTTGTTTGTGCAGGTAAGGGATGGCTCGCCTGGAAAAGTAGTGGTAGCTTGGTAGCACGTACTGTGGGACAGCCACTGCCATAAGGTTTTTTAAAGTCTCTGTCTCCACCAGACAGAATGACAGCATTTCAAAGGCCAGGAATTAAGGGCCAGGGATCGCTGGTGGGTAGGGGGGTACTTCCTCTTTCTCTCCAGTGTTTGGGGGATGGAAAGCTGAACGCTTCCATTGGACAGTGTGGACATGCTGGGTGATGGTGGTGGAGGAGGTGGTTTTGCTGCCACATCCTCTATTTGTGGGGTGGCAGGTGCCACTGTCACTCTAGAGGGGGAGGAAGAGGCCGAGACCGCAGCAGAAGAGGGAGCAGGAGGAGCCTGAGATCCTTTGTGGTTTTGAAGGTGTTTTCTCCACTGCCGCTCGTGCTTTGCATGTAGATGCCTGGTCATGCAGGTGGTTCTCAGGTTTAGAACATTTATGCTTTGCTTCAGGCTCTGATTGCACAACGTGCAAACCACTCGTGTCTTGTCGTCAGCACATTGTCTGAAGAACTGCCACACCAGGGAACTCCTTGGAGCTGGCTTTGTTGTGCTCGGCCCCTTGGTGCGGTGGGCAGTAGCAGGCGAACTGTCTAGGGGACAGCCACTCTGCTTTTTCACCGTGTTCCCTCTTTTGCTGTGCGGCTGGCGCAGTGTGACCACCTCCCCTTCCTCCGAACCGCACACGTCACTCGCATGACCTTGATTCCATGTGTGCTGTGGTGGTCCTCCCATGTCCACATCCTGAAACATAAGTGGTTGGGCATCGGTGCACTCAATCTCTTCCACTTCTGGGGCAGGGCTAGGTAGATGCCCTGGGAAACCCTGCCAGCAGAGTCATCCAAAAGCATAGGAGACTGCTGCATGACTTGGGGCTCATTTGCTGATTTGCTAGGTGGTGAGGTGCAAGACAGATGCCCATGGGCTGCAGGTGCCAACTCTGCGCTTTCAGCAGGGGACCGGGTGGGAGACAATGTGATGGAACTGGAGGCACTGTCAGCCACCCAATCTACCACCGCCTCTACTTGTTCTGGCCTCACCATTCGTACATCGGTATTCGGGTCTACAAAATAACGCTGAACGTTCTGTCGCCTGAGTGCACCTGAGGAAGGTGTTTCATTTGGGCGTGTAGCTGGCAAAGATCGACTACGTCGTCTCCCTGCAACAGGAGCTCCGCCAACACCAGCAGCACCACGACCAGGGCCACGTCTCTTATTTAATGCTCTCCTCTTTCTTTAAGGTCACCTACTGAACTAACAGACAGATTAACTATATTAATTTTCCTGTCACGTATGCAGTGCAGGTGTATCTCACACCAAAATGGGTATATGTCACCCATTGAACTAACAGATGGATTAACTATATTAATTTTGCTGTGACGGATGCAGTGCAGGTGTACCTCACACCAAAAATGGATATATGTCACCCACCGAACTAACAGACAGATTAACTATTATATTTTTGTGTCAGGGGTATAAAGATGGTGCATTGCACCCACAAAAGATTGCTATAGGTCACCCACAGAATTAACAGCCAGATGATATTTCCAACACTGTCCCTCACTTCAGTTGCCTACTTCCTGTCCCTGCACTACTCAGAGCTTGATGGGCGGTGCTACACGTGATCCAGCTTGTATAGAGGCGGGGTCACATGATGCACCGGCCAATCACAGCCATGCCAGTACTAGGCATGGCTGTGATGGCTTCTAAGTGCCCACACTTAAAAGCTTGTTGATTGGCTGCTCTGCAGCCATTTAACAAGCTTTATTAAATGCCCGAACACCGAACTCGAACCCGAACTTTTTCTACAAAGTTCGAGTTTAGGTCCGGTTACCCTAACTCGCAAAGTTCGCTCAACGCTAATTATAACATTACGAGAAGTGACGATTATCCACTGTTTCATCTAGCTGCTTAAGAAACCCAAAGTTTCTTACGATCAATGAAGAAACTTGGAAGTCCAGTACCGAAACATAAGCTTCACCAGACCCCTGCAATTCACATAAAATCCCTGCTCTGTACCTCATCCTGAACCACCTAAAGGTCCACCTGTCTATGTTGGCTTCATACCAAGTATCCCAGTGGCCTGAAGAGAACAGTGCCAACCCCCCACAGACTCCTTTATGAAGACCTCCAGCTGTTTAGTCCTTCAATGCCGTCATTACGGAAGAGAGGTCTCTCAGGGAAGCATTATAAGATGATAATGAGCCGGAGCCTTTCAGCATTCAATGGAGCCGTCATCTTTGTAGAAGGAGTTGAATTAATTGGTTGTGTGCAGGGATTTGCACCCTCAGACAACATTGTTCGGGAGAAGTTTTTTTTACCACTTTGTTCTTCTCCTAATGGTCTGAATGACGTCAGAAGGAGCCGGCAACAGTCTTCATCCAGCTGAGCCGAGAGAAGCAGAATCACAAAATTGTATTTCGCCTCAGCGTTAACTTGCCAAAGTGCTTTCTGTCGCACTGTGACGGTAAGCGGTGCCGAGAAACAGGACGAGAGGCGTAAAGATTGCATTCTTCTAATCCGCCTGCTTCCTTTTAAGCTGATGATTTCCACTTGTTAGTGTAGGGATTAATCCATTCAGTGGGGAGAAGACCAAAAAATAAAAGTTTGTTCCGAAGAAGCAATGGATTGACGCAAACGGAGGGCTTTCTGATCTAGGGTGACCTCGGTCTCCTTGTCTTCACTGTTGAGGACAGCAGGAAAATGTAGCAGAGCTGAATGGGCCATGTATCTCTCAGTGTGGGGTATGTAAATAAATCCTAATTACAGCATTCAGCGACTCTGTGGTTCAGGTCCTTCCCATTTTAAAGATTTCTGCTTGCTGTCAGAGAATGGAAACATTGACATGCATGGACCTACTACTACAATTACAGCCACTAAAGGTCACTTGAAGTGCCATTAGAGGGGACTGCAAAAGTACTGGCGCCCTATATTCAAATTCTAATGCTTCATACCTCCCTATATACTGTATGGCATCCAATAGAGCATGTGTAAGAAACTGGAGGGATACGGAGGTACAGTAGAGGATGGCCTCAAATAAAACTGCATGAGTCCTAATTTAGCCCTAGGGCTACATAACCACTTTGGTCGGGCGACATGTCACACAGCCAAAGATCGCTGTATCACGATGCCACATCGCAGCATAAAGCGAAAGGGGTTAGATTGCGACCACTAGTACAGTCTATGGTACAATTGCATGTTCAAGTCCCCCAATGGGGCTAAAAGTAAAAGAAAAAATATTTTTTAAAATATAAAAAAAATCCAAAACGAATTCTCAATTCTACATTTAAAAATAAACTAAAATATCAAAATCACATGTATCGCCGCATCCAAAAATGTACGAACTATTAAAGTATGGAAATATTTATACTGAACATTAATGTCACGGTGGGGGTGGGGATGCGTGCAACCCTGAACTACACCCACACCTCTGTCCCTGCCTACTTACATGGCCCATCCTAACCAACGGCGTACAACTGGGCGTCAGTCCCTAGCTTGCGTATGTGCAGGGGCCTAAAGAACAATAAATGAAGTGACAGGCAGGAGGAGGTGAGAAGGGTTATCCGGCCCTCCGCTGCTGGCAAGGCACCAGGGCCAGATGGCTACACTAACCAATTTTATAAAATACTGTCGCCCAAAATCACACTGGTTCTTTACAATCAATTATTCCAGGGACAACCAATACCACCTGGTACGAACACGGAATTCATTTAGGTGCTCCCAAAGCCGGGTAAAGATGAGACCCTGGAACCTCAGCCCAGTTTTCCTTATAGATTTTAAATAGCTCTCAAACATACTAGCTGATAGGCTAGCAGTCTTCCTCCCCACTCATATACCGTAACTCCCCACCAACTGGGCTTTATTCAGGACAGCAGTTTATAACATATGGAAAGTCCTGGCTGTTTTAGATGAAGTTCAGATGCATCCTCTCCTTCATCCCTCCCCGACTCTCCTCACCATAGTCGCTGAAAAAGCTTTGGACAATGTGAACTGGGGATGGTGGAACGAGGTTTTGAAGGCCAGTTTAGGACCTATATCGCATCACTATATTCTTCACCCCTGGCTAACATCTGCAGGTTTCTTATCACTGACCTAGAGAAGGATGTTCCCTCTGCCCCCTATTGTTCAACCTGGCACTAGAACCGTTATCAAAGGCACTCAGCATGGCCGAACATACTGAGGGTATTACCATTGGCAAGCAAGAAATTAAACATGCTCTTTTTGCCGACGATCTCATAAGATTTCTTGCTCAGCCACAAAGAAGACCTCGCAGCCTTGTTTGAGCTTATTTCCCACTTTGGGTCCACGTCGGGATTTAAAATCAACATAGCTAAATGTAAACTTTTGGATTTATCAGGTTACCCACAAACAGCGACTACAACATGTCCCAGTTACTTTACCGAAACAATATATTGAGTACCTAGGCATAAGGGTAGGAAAACCCATAGAATCCCTGTATCCTCTAAATTACCTTCCTTTGTTTAAAATGTTACAGTACTTTCTGACCTTAAGGTGTGGTCCAACCTCCCAATTACATTATTAGGCAGGGATCACTTATTAACGATATGGGCTTTAGAAAATTACTACAGTATGTCCTCTTCAAACCCTCCCGATCTTACTAAAACATACGAATATCAAACTCCTGCTTTCCAAGAACTTATTTACCACATGCGGCACACAGCCATAATCATTTGACCCGCTTGAAAAAAGGTTCCGTAACAGGACCTGAAACGTTGCATATAAATGTACTCAGCTGTACCACTGTACGCAAATAAAACGCTTAATCGCAACTTCTATCCGGTGTGCTGACTCGCCACATTCTGTGAATGTTGCTTCCAAGAATTTATTGGCAGTCCAGGTGAAGCAGAATATCTCCTAAACTGACCAGACACAGGGATAAAGCAGAAGTGGGCCTACCGGATGCTATGGGTTACATTTTGGCTACCCTGTTGAGGCATGGTCTAGACTGGCTGTGTGACACAACTTACTATTCGGTTCTGCACTTAGAATCTGAGTTAGCCTTGGAGCCTTAATTCTACTTGAAAGACAATTAGAAATATTTGCCCCTCTTAATATCCAACCACATGACAGTGTGGAAGCATCTGGAATTTATTGTGGCCTCTTTGAATAAGCAATTTTAAACATGGTCAGGGGATCAGGAAAGTAAGGCACCTTTGGAATCAAAAGAAGGGGAGATATAGTACCTTCCAAGAATTGGATCATTTTCTGGCTTATCGCCAGTTGGCATTCTTCTTACGATCGTTTGGTAGAGAATTCCGAAAGAAAGAAGAGTCTGTCAGATATGCATGGCTCTTTGAGGAAGCTACAATCAAAAAAGGGAGACACTTCCTTATTTAAGACCTCAAATACCAGATATAGCTCTCCCTACCCAGATATTAGAGGGTTGGGCTACCATGCAAAAAACAGTCAGTAGTGAGTCATGGAGAGAAACCTACTTTAAGATCATGCCCTATATACTGACGAGCAAAAGGGTAATGAATGATGTTTTCAACTTTTGACTTTCAGGCTCCATATCTCACCATCCACTACAGCTTAGAACCTGAGACTCCCATCATTTTATAGACAATCATCCTCGCTATCTCATACATAAACTGGACTTGCAGCTATTTAGCATATGATTAGTTCTGCAGATTCTTGTCATGTAACTGCATTGTTACTGTTTTGCTCCTAAAATTCTAAATTTAAATTTTTATTATTTTGTAAGTATTTTGTAAATCCACCTTTGGCTTTCAGCACTGCCCAAATCCTTCTGGACATGCTCTCCATCAGATTCAAGCATGTCTATTTTTTACATGTTCCCAATGTTGGTGCACACTGGTCGACTCACTTGGGTATGATTACAGCTTTTTATTCAACTCTACCCACAAGTGGTCGATTGGGTTGAGGTCTGGGGACTGTGGGGCCGATCCAGCACCTCTACTTCATTGTCAATAAATCATTTCTTCGCCAATCTCGACATATGCTTCGGGTGGTTGTCTGCTGGAACGCTATGTCCTCCTTTTCATACCCATAGTACTCGAGTGTACGAAGTAACTCATCTTGTAGGACACTCACATAGAGCTCAGCACTGAGATCACTATCAATCCTGGTCAAGTTTCCAACACCTTTGGCTGTGAAACAACCCCATATCATCCGCTTTCTCCACCCAACTTGACAGTTCCTTCAATTTCTCGATCCGTTAGCCCCCTTTTCCCTTGTTTCTACCAGACCCATTTGCACCCATCAGAGTCCAGTCTATTGACTTTAATTTCAATGCTCCAAATCACCCGTTTCCAATCTTTTACTGTCCACTTTTTTTGTACTTGCATTTTTTGCACTTACCAAAGCTTCTTATGACAATATTGTCGAAGCTTCTTCACCTTTTTTGGGCCACCATTCCAGACTTGTGTAATGCACATCGCACGGTGCTTGCATGGAAGTCTGTGATCTCACTATTACGAAGCATATGAGCTGCCTCCACTGCCGTGTTTGTGGCGCCAGAACTGATAGTCCTTGTGATGAGCCAACTTGTTGACGCCGACATTTTGTCTGGACGTCCACCTCTTGGTTTTGGAATGGATGGACGGACTTCATTTCATATTCTTCCAGCTGTCATGGAGCTCACATGATGCAGTTTGGCAATTTTCTTGGCCGAGATACCGCTATCGATGAGCTGGATGATGCTGTTTTTCTTTTCTTGGGAAATCTTTTTAATGGCTGCTCCTGGATTCGAAAAAGTGACCTTTCACTGTGGAATCAACCTAATACACACTGAGCTATTAGTGATAAGCAGCATAGGCAAAATTCGAATTTGCGATATTTCGCGAGTTTTTGGCTGAATATTCGCAAATTCTTGATTGCAAAAATTGGTAATGTAATATAGTCATATTGCTCGCGCAATTTCATTACCTATAACATATAATAAACGGAATATACACAAAAGCTGTATGCCAAAAGCCAGGTATGTACAAGCCAGGGACCATCAGCTTACCTTACAATGGCAGACTTGTGCACTATGAGACATTCAAGACCAGCTCTCTTCATTTTTTATTATAAAACTAGAAAACATACATCACAATCAGCAAATTAGAGAAACACTATAAGCATACTTAGTTCAAAATATATAACCTATCTACTCAATCTCAAAATTACAATCTATCTTATCAAAAGAAACTTTCTATATTATACCTAAACTAAACTGTTCCACATATATATGTTCCATAGTGTGGCAGCTGTTCTTCCCATCTTTTCCGGTCCTGCAAATAATATACATACATTTCGTTTAAAGCCGGATTCACACAGTCTTTTTCCTCAATAAGCTCTCTTTCGAAGAGAAGGATGTTGCGCACCTTCCAGATTGAATTTTATACACAATTGAGCATAATCCACATTACTCTCTTTTTTTCTGGCCTTACTGTATTTTCTAATCCATATAATATAAGTTCATGATCAAGTCTCTGAAGGTCACATGTATGTTTCCAGATTACCCCAACTCTTCTCCATATATTTTGCGCGAACAAACAATTCCAAAAAATATGCATCGTGGTTTCAGCACTTAAACAGTTCCTTCTGGGACACTTTGGTGTGTCACATAATCTCCTTCGCTACTGAAAGTCTCTAGTTGAAACACACTCATGCATTATCGTCCATGCAAGGTCTTTCAAATTGTTGGACCTATACGACATATTTGACATTTTCCAGCAATCGAGAGATTTATTTGGAGGATAATTTTCCACCGTTTCAGCTTGTTGTTCATTGTCAAGAATAGCTCTTATTTTCTTTGGATTATTACGGATATTGCTTTCATATTTTTCAATAGAGTATAGTTTTCTTATTTTCTCTATTATTGCATATTGTTTTGGTGGCACTAATAACACTGGGGTTGTCAATGGTAACTGAATCCATTTTCTTTTCCGAAACAGGTGACCAGCTGCGTATCTCAGAAAAAAAGACCACGTAGTTTCTGTTTGGATTACTTTCGAACATAGAGAAAAAAAAAAAAACGGTAAATGCAGGAAACGTTTGAGATTCAGTATTTTTTTAGCTTGTACGTGATTTACCTCTTTACTTTTTCATTCTTTGAACTCCAACTCTTTGAACTACTCCTGTAGTCGTTTTATACAGTTCTCATCTGGTGGGAATACTTGTGACAGGTACAGCATAATTGGTGTTGGTAGTGCTTTCATTATTAGATTTTTCCCTTCAATTGTTAGTTTTCTTAATCTCTAAAAATCGAATTTTTCCTGTATTTTCTTTTTCACAGCATCCCAGCTTATCCTCCCCTTATTTTCTATATCAAAGATGACTCAGAGTATTTTTATCTCTTCTGACTGGATCTTAATATCATGCAAGTGTACGTCTGACCAGTCTCCAGTCACAAAAAATCCACACTTTTATCTATTTAATTTGAAACTCGAAGCTAAAAAAAAACTAATCTGTAACTTGGAGGGCTCCTCTGAGTGATGGTGCATTAGTACAGAATACTGTTACGTCATCCATCATTGCGCTAGTTTTAACAGACAGACCACTACCTCCAGGGATTGGTACCCCTCTGATGACTCTTCTCAGTGACGCTAGTAGTGGCCCCAGTACGCAGAGGAATAGTATTGGCGACAGGGGAAAACCCTGTTTCACTCCGGATTTAAGGTACATTTTTCTGACAGAAACCCATTCGTAGATACTTGACTTTATGCCTCATTGTACAGTGCTGAAATCTGTTTGATCATATTTGTTGGGAAGTTCATATGTTCTAAGACTTTCCACAGGAACTCATGAGATATACAGTCATATGCTTTAAGGATATCCAGTGATAAGATCGCCGCCTCTTGTTTTTTTTCACTCTGATACCATATGCAGTCTTTAATAATGTTGAGATTCTCACTTAAACACTTAAACTCCTTTCTGTAATTCAACATGTTTGGTCTGGTCTGGAATTAATTTCCAGATAACTTTCTTGATTCTGTTAACCATGATTTTAGCTAAGTTTTTTAGTCCACATTTAGCAAAGTTATTGGTTTCCAGTTTTCTAGATTTTATCTATCTCCTTTTTTTATACCGCAAAGTGACTATGCCTCTCCTCAAAGATTCAGCTAAGGTATCACAGAGTAGAGCTTCTTTAAACACTTGCAATAGGCCTTCTTTCATGGTAATCAAGAAAATACTATAGAATTCAATAGGTAGGCCATGCGAACCTGGTGCCTTGCCTTTGCCAAAACTCTGAATTGTTTCTTGTAGCTCCTCTATTGATAGCTGTATGTTGAGACGCTCTTGGTCTTTTTGTCCGAATTTGCCTTCCAGGGCCTTTAAAGCGTCCATTTAAAAAGGAATTATTAATTATTATTTTTTTTCAACAAACAGTCTTTGGTAGAACATTTGGGCCTCGTTTAGCATCTCTTCTTTTCCAGTTTTGTCAGCTATTTTTGAGATAACACTTTTCATGACCTTTTTAAAGAAGAAACGCAAACACTTTTCAACCTGTTCTAAAAGTTTGACTTTGCTGTTAAAAATGATTTCTTTTCCTTTATTATAAATTGCCTTTTTGATGTTTTCTTTAGTTTTTTTTTATTAATTCAGCTACATCCACAACTTCTCCCAACTTCAAGTAAGTCCTTAAACCATTGTTTCTTTTCCTTGGCCTTTTTTATTCCAGCTTTAAAGAAGACATCTTTGATTTTTGTTTTTCAAGTACTCCCACCATTTTAATGTTTTGTAACTGACCCACTTTTTATAATTGTAAACAAAATCACCCTTTATTTTTTTGTCTTCCAGCAGGTCCACATTTAATCTCATGTGCCTTTGCTTTTTTTGCCACCGGACACTTCTATTTGTGCTTGAATCATCTTATGATCAGAAAATATGTTTTACTCCAAACGCATACTCTAGCTTGAAGACTTAATTAGAAATAAAAAAAAATTCCAACCTGGATTGTACAAATGAATTGCTCCATGTAAACCCTGGGTCTTTGTCATTGGTATTTGACAAGACATCTATTAGGCGCAAGTCCATAATTAGATTATTCAGCTGCTGTACTGTTTTATCAAACCGTCCTGGTTGTTCACCGGTTCTATCTTTCGTTTTTAGTGCACAATTGAAGTCTCTGCCTATGATGATAGGGGACTGACCTATTAAGAAGGGTTGCACATCCTCCTCTCTTCTGGATCTCGGGTGAGGCGTATGCATTCAGTAACCTTATTTCTTTGTTGTTATATTTTATGATAGCCAACAAGGGATAGCCTTCCCGGCAGTAGTTGCATGTATGACATAATTTACCAATTGTTCCCTTTAAATAATATACCGACTCCAGAGTCTTTATTGCTGTTTTCGCCGGACCACAGTGAGGGTCCTTGTGTCCAATCTCTTCCTAATTCTGCATAATTCAGAGAATATTCTACGCCACATTCTTGTAAGAAAATAAAATCACTATCAAATTCCCCTAAATATGAAAACAGGGCTGCTCTTCTAGTTGTTCCCTTAATGCTCCTGACATTAAGAGAGGAAACCTTTAATATTCCCGACATCGTTTATTATTTCATTTTGACAAGAAAACTGAAAAAAGCAGCTCTCTCCAAGAGCTCTTTACAGAGAGCTCTTTGCATATTTTATCTTCAGAGGTGACATTCTGATTCAGGTCATTTCATAAGCGGATCCATTTGATGACCTAATTCCTTTCTAATTAGCCGGACTCCTAAACTTCTCAATGTTGGCTGGGTTTGAAGCAGAGACTAGGTATTTGTCCACTGTTGCTCTCATCTGCACTTTGACAAGACTGTCTTCTCACACTGATGGGCTCATCTTCCTGGTTGACCACTTTCCTTTTTGTATCTTTCGCTTCTAAATCCATGGTTTCTTCCCCTGCTGACTTCTCCTTCACCCCTGCTCCGGTGATAGATCCCTCTACCACTTTTGCAGAGGCAGCTGTTTTCGAAGGAATCTTCCCAGGGTCCACCTCTTTCCTTCTTCTGGATGTACCAGCTTCAGATACGGTAACAGGTTTTTCAACACCAGGAACTGGGTTCCCCACAGCAGAAACTACCGAAGCAGAATTCACTGCAGTCTCTAGTGTTGAGCGAAGCCGAACTGCAAAGTTCGGGTGCGTATCGAACTTTGCGAGTTCTGGTACCCAGACCCGAACTTTTCAGGAATAATTCGGGTTCGAGTTCGGTGTTTGGGCATTTAATAAAGCTTGTTGACAGGCTGCAGGGCAGCCAATCAACAAGCCTTTAAGCTGTGGTCACTTAGAAGCCATCACAGCCATGACTAGTAATGGCATGGCTGTGATTGGCCAGTGCATCATGTGACCCAGTCTCTATATAAGCTGGATCACGTGTAGCACCGCCCATCAGCTCTGAGTAGTGCAGGGACAGGAAGCAGGTGACCTATAGTGATTGACAAATAAGTATAATAAAGAATCTGTCTGTTAATTCTGTGGGTGACCTATAGCTATTTTTTAAGGGTGCAATACACCATCTTTGTACCCCTGACACAAAAAATATAATAGTTAATCAATTTGTTAGTTCAGTGGGTAACATATACCCATTGTTTGTCCAAGGTACACCTGCACTGCATCTGTGACAGGGAAATAAATCTAGTTAATCCATCTGTTACTTCGGTGGGTGACATATACCATTTGTTTATGTGGGGTGCACCTGCACTGCATACGTGACAGGGAAATAAATTTAGTTAAAGGGGACATTTCATAGGTCTGAACATTGTAAGATAACAGCACCACTTCACTACTAACGAGTGGGACTCAATCGCGGGACGTGTGTACCATGTTGCGCTGTTTCGAGTACTCCACCAACATGGCCAGTGCCGATGACGCCGTCCTCAGAGTTTCTATCCCATTTCTATTTCTCCCATATGCCCATGTTTATGCAAATGAGTTTACATGACAAAACGGTATAGAAAGGTTATTGAATATAAATGTTAGGACAATTAGAAAACTGAAAAATTTTATGCAGCCCTCCTAAGCAGTGAGAGAATCGTTAGCTGGCATCCAAATAAAAAATTTACTATTTTTGTCACCCTAATGATAATGATATAGGTGCACAGGTCCCCAAGCCATCCAACAAAAATCAAGCAACTTTGAGGCTTACTGTCTCTCAGTTAGATGAGAGCTGGTCTTGAATATCTCATTGCACGCAAGGCTTTTTTTGTAAGGTGTTTTTACTGTACTTGTATAATGGATAGGTTGTTGGCTTGCACATAGCCAGATTTTGGCATACAGCCTTTGTGTGATTGTCTGTTATAGGTAATGATTTATTTTTAAAATCTATTTAAAAAAAAATTATAATGATAGGTAGGAAAATACTTATAATAAAGGTTTGGTAAAGGGGTTGTCTGGATCTCCATTTTCACCTAGGCAGCCCATCTGACTTGAACATCAGAGCTCTCCTTTGCCCAGCGCTGAATTGCACAGGGCAAAGGTATTATCTGGAGTTCTGGTGACAAACCGTGCTCTCCATACGGCTGCAAGGTGTAGGCTTCCACACAGCAGTGAGCCTGGTGATGTCACCGGCACTGATGGACGGGCTTTAGTGCTGCCCTAGCCTGTAAAATGACTACGGCAGCGCTAAAGCCTGGCCATCAGAGCCGGTGATGTCACCGAACAGACTGCTGGGCTAAAGCCATTGCCTAGCAGTGTGTTACAGTCAATAAAAGGGATCTTTTCCTGCGCTATCCATTTCATGCTCCAATGCTAACATCAGGGGCGCTGCCTGGGTGAAATTATGGGTATGTCCCCTTTAATAATAGGTAAAATAATAACTATAAAAAAAAAAAACTGCCCACATGGGTGAATATAAAAGGTGATTGTGCTTTTATTTTTTGAAATGCTGCCTATTTATAATTTGCTATAAAAAAAGGTTATGGATGATAGATAGCATAATAAGGATAAAAAGAAAACAATCTAGAATATTCGGGATTCCGAAGATATCATACTATCTACTAGATTTTTGCGAATTCTCGAAATGCCAACATTCGCGGTAAAAATTTGCGGTTAGAATATTCACGCTCAACACTATGAGCTATTAGGGAATGTGAGAACAGGTTGTAATTTGTAGTATACAAGAAGAAAAAGATTGTTCCACCAACAGGAGCAAAACAGTAACAATGCAGTTGCATGAGAAGAATCTGTAGAACTAATCATTTACTAAATAGCTGCAAATCCAATTTATGTGTGAGATAGCCGAGATGATTGTCTAGAAAATGATGGGAGTCTCATGTTCGAAGCTGTAGTGGATGGTGAGAGATGGAGCCTGAAAGTCAAAAGTTCAAAACATTGTTACCCTTTTGCTCGTCAGTGTGGGGCTTTTATACATCTCGAGATGCCAGCGGAGTCATAGAAGGTCGGATTACCCACTGTCCAAAATGTAATTTATTAAATGTAGACCACACACGGACTTTGGTCCTGCTCAAAGGTGCAAATATATTGGCCGTCTTTCATATCATTGACTGCCAGGAAATATAAGGTCCCATTATCACCGGAGATCCTGTTGTTCCATTCGGGGAGAGAGGCTAATAAAATCACTGCTGCTCTACATGTTCTCATTCTGGTAGCCAAAAGGTGTCTGCTACTACATTGGCTCCATCCTGATATTCCGCCTCTTAATGAGGTTGTACAATAGACGACAAAATGCTTGACCATGGAGCGCATTGAAGCAGAACAGCATAAATCTGCGTAAACAGGGACTTTTTTTTGAAAATGGGGCGCTTTCACTGAATCTTTTCTTACGGATTGAATGGTAGACTAAATTGGTGATATCTGACCCACAGAGTAATCTAGTACATAGAAGGGCGGGAGACTAGGACTAGGTTTTGGAAGCCAGACATTTACTGAAATATATTGCTGTTATATCCACACAAAAATGAAAAAAAAATAGATATGTTTTAAGAAAAATGGAAATTGACCTGGAAAAGTGTTAAACCAACTTTTAATTGGGTGGAAATGATGTAAGTCTATGTCTCCCATAGCACAGCGTGTTGTGTTTGGGTGGGGCTGGTGTATCTACATTATAGACCAGATTTATATTCCTGGCTCTATTTCCCACTCTGTTTGTCTTTGTGGTTATATGAGTGCTCGAGGGTCGCCTTTTTTTAGGATAATTAAGCCTTCGGTGCTGTCATTGAACCCCAGATATGATGTACAGATCCCCTTACATCATGCTTTGTACCCGCTGTTGAGTCTAATTGTCGGCTTTATTGTAATGCTTGTGTGTTGTCATGGTGATATTAGAAGAATACATTGTATTGTATTAGTAATGTATTGTAACATTTTGTGGGCAGGGTTACATCTCACCACCATAGACTGGTACATTTCCCATTCTGCAGCATTTACGTCCCATTTCTTTGCCGCCCATAATGAGAACATATTATTTTTCACAAGAAAAGATTGAAATTCGTAAGTAGTTGAAAACACATACAGATCATCTCTACCTGGGTCCATCTTCCACTTCCAGGCTCCAGCTTTACAGAACTAGGACCAAGACTCTAGCTGTCCAGAACCAGGGCTCCACCTCCAGCTGTATAGAAATAGGGCCCAGTCTCCAGCTGTACAGAACCAAGGCCCATCCTCCAATGGTATAGAACAAGGATCCAGTCTCAGACTGTACAGAACCAGTATCCAGCCTTGTGCCAACGCTTGGCCTGACACATGTGATAGGAAGGAGGGATATTTCAAGCAACCCTGTGCCCACCTGCTGTTGGGGACGGGAATGTGTCCATGGAGGAGGAGGAGGTGGATAACTGCCTGGTATGGGAGCCAGGCAAACACAATCATGGGAGGTCAAAAAGACCTGGCCTCGTAGCCGGGGTGCTGCCTCGCCGCTGCCAGAAAAAACATTGACCCAGTGGGCCCTGAAAGGTACTGGCCCTGCTCGTAAGAGCTGCTCCAAGTGTCCTCCATGGCATTAGCCTTGAAGCACAGTGAGAATCACAAAGAGCGGCTCATATTGTCCACCATGTGAGACTACAAGGCAGGGATGGCTTTTTGAGAGAAATAATGCCGGCTAGGAATCTTCCAGCGAGGCTGATCACACACCATTAGCGCCCTAAAGGCAGTAGACTTGTCTAAACGGTACGGCCACAACTGCACCGTCGGCAACTTGGCCAGATGGATATTAAGCTTGCGCACCATCGGATTGCTGGGCATGAAGAGTTGTTTCCTGGCCACTCATTCCATTATCGATGGCTGATGATGAGGAGGAGGAGGAGTCTGAGCGGGAACAGGGTAAAAGGATGATGATGATGTGAAACGACACCGTACCGCTCATGGATACGACCTGGCTACCGCAAGCTGTACCAGGAGAAGGAGGGAATTCAAGCAACGGTGTCTGGCTGCCACCTCCGTTTGCTAACAGGTTGGGGTAATGGGGTTCAATAGAGGTATGGTGCCTATGTGTATGTTTGCCTGCCCACGTCTTATTTTGTTCTTGCGCAGCTTGCACAATGCAAGGCTTTTGTCTTCTGGCAGCATGAAGAAAAAATGCCAGACAGGAGATACTCGCACAGCAAGGGTAGAGGCAGCCGATCTAGGCTTAGCTCTTGCCCATTTTGAGCCTAACCCACCCACTGCGTCAACGGCATCATCAGATACCGAAGCAGACATGTCCCTGGGTATCTTTTGGGAGGTACGTGGCCACTGCTCTTTATTGCTGCCGCCATCACCCTCCTCCTCTGATGTTGCCTCCTCTGCAACACCCTGATCCGGCTCCCAGGTCCTGTCTAGCACACAAATGTTATCGGAGTCCTCACCCTTCCGCTCGCTTCTGTCTATGGGATATCATGATGAGTAGTGGTGGGCCAAGGGAGGGGGAGTTGTGCCCTGGGTGACAGCCCTGTAGGGGGTGCCACAGCACATGTTGCAGACAGCAGGCTGTCAGGTACAGTGACGTGCCTAAGGTGTTTGGCACCCGGGGCAGGTACTCTCCCTGGCACCTTCCCACCCATACTTTTAAAAAATGTGCCTCCTCACAGTAGTAATGCCCTCATTACACCCCTTTACAGTAGATATGCCCATATTGTGCCTCCTCAGAGTGGTTATGCACACACTGTGCCCTCTCTCTTTAGTTATTCCCATAGGAGGTATGCCCACATTGTATTTCCTTACAGTAGTTATGCCCTCATTGCACCCCTTCATAGTAGTTATACCCTCTGTTCCCACTCACAATAGTTATGCCCACATTGTGCACCCTCACAGTAATTATGCCCTCATTGCACCCTCTCACAGTAGTCATGCCCTTATTGTGCCCTTTCACAGTAGTTATCCCTTCATTGTGCCCCCTTTACAGTGTTTATGCCCTCATTGCAAACCTTAACATTGGTTGTGCCCCTTTACAGTAGCTATTCCCACATTGTGCCCCCTCAGAGTGGTTATGCACACACTGTGCCCTCTCACTGCAGTTATTCCCACACTGTGCCCCCTCACAGTAGTTATGCCCACATTGTATTTTCTTACAGTAGTTATGCCCTCATTGCACCCCTTCATAGTAGGTATACCCTCTGTTCCCCCTCACAATAGTTATGCCCACATTGTGCACCCTCACAGTAATTATGCCTTTATTGCGCCCTCTCACAGTAGTTATGCCCTTATTGTGCCCATTCACAGTAGTTATCCCTTCATTGTGCCCCCTTTACAGTGGTTATGCCCTCATTGCAAACCTTAACATTGGTTGTGCCCCTTTACAGTAGCTATTCCCACATTGTGCCCCTTTACAGTAGTTATGCCATCATTGTGTCTACTTCACAGTAGATATGTGCCATCACAATAGTTGTTATGCCCCCTCGCAGTAGTAATGCCCACCTTATACACAGACATACACACCTTATGAATGACATGCTATTCACACACAACACCCTGTTCACACACACCATATGAAACGTACCCTATTCACCCATAGTTCAGTCTTCCTCCTGTGCAGGGCTTGGCTGAAGAACCTTGATCATGTGACTGTGACATCAGGGATGGTCCTACAGCTTCCGCTTACTGTTGATACTAAGCTGTTCGTCTAGAATGTAAGCTTGTAGTGTGGGGGCACTACCATTCTTACACCTAGCTACTGTCTCTGATGGCTAGCAGAGAATGCCATCCGTGAATTTAATTCAAGGTCCTCTGATACTGTGCCTCAATAATATTGTAATGTAACTATTATTTCATATAATGTGCTTGGTTGTCTAGCAGGTTGGAGTCTATCTGGCAGAGAGTATCTTTAGAAATAATGGAACTTACCATTCCATTCTCCCCCTTTTGGGCAGAAATGGGTTAGTCCTGTTTCCTATCAAGGGAAGGGTTGAAGGAAGCTAGAGTGGAGCCGAGAGTGGAAAAGTTTAGAATAGGGAGTTGAGAGTTGGAGCAAGAGAGTGAAGCAGCATGGTGTGCTGAGGGAGCGTTTCCCCTCACTGCTGCAGGAGCTTTAGGAAAGTAGCTCAGAGAGCAGCACATTTGTGATATATAAAAGGACTTAGTACCTCTGAAAGACAAAACGGAGCCAAAGACACCCTTCTCAGCAAAACGGGTCACAGGATACTACACTTTCATAAGAAACAGTAACTGAAGCTGATAGGAACCAGACTGAAACCAGAGATTAGCACAGCAGCAGAGAGATAAAGCAAAGTACTCAAGTTTACCTGCCTGTTTACCCTTAGCCTGTTGAAGCCAAGAGAAGGATCGAGTATTGTTTGGATGACACAAGTTTATTGCAAGTTTATTTAAGTAACACCATTAAACTTTACCAAGTCTGGACTCTACTTACTCCACCAACTACAACTCCTTTGCTTATTGCTGCAGAGCCTAACCCCGGGGAGAAACAGTATCGATGTAGGAGCACTGTGACACAAACTATTAGGGCCACAACATAACACTCAGCATTCCTAATTCTAAACACTGGGACCCAATTGGCTGTGGGGGGCTGCACACAGGAGTAGCCCTGCCCATTCTACAGTATTCTGTGCTGCTAGATAGCTGGGGGAAGTGAGTAGAGAACAGGATACTAAGAGGCGTCCGAGAGTGCACAGCAACACAGAAAGCAGGATAAGGAATCCTACAGCTGTTCATCTCTGCAACATGTGCTGTGGTGCCCCCTTCACAGCTGGCACCCAGGGTGCTCCAAACCACCCCCCCCCCCCTTCGGCATCCCACTGGTCAGGTAAAAATGAAAAATGGGGAGTTCATGCAACATGTTATTGGAAGAAGAAAGAATTCATTTTCAGGCAAAGTGTTTTTTTTTATTCTATTAAAAGCCTGTGTGGTCAAAGTGGTCAGTACACCCCTCAATAAATTCCTTGAGGGGTGTAGTTTCCGAAATGGGGTCACTTTTTGGGGTATTCTACTGTAGGGGTACCTTAGTGTGCCTTTAAATGTAACAGGACACCCAAAAACTATTCCAACAAAATCTGCCCTCCAAAAACCATATGGCGCTCCTTTCCTTCTGAGCCCTGCTCTGTGCTCATACAGCAGTTTATGACCACACATGGGGTGTTTCTGTAAACTGCAGAATCTGGGTATGTTTGTTTGGGTTTGTTTGGCTTTTAACCCTTGCTGTCTTATTGGAAAAAATACTGTACATTAAAATGTAAAAATCTCAAAAAAAAAGTGAAATTGTGCCTTTAATTTCTGTGAAAAATGTGAAGGGTTAACAACATTTGTAAAAGAGTTTTGAATGACTTGAGGGTGTAGTTTTTAAAATGGGGTTATATATGGGTGATATATATGTGTATATATATATATATATATATATATATATATATCTAAGCCCCACAAAATGACTTAAAAACTCAATTGGTCCTTAAAAAAGAAGATTTTGGACATTTACTTAAAAATTTGATTCTAAAAATCTATGATATGCAAAATAACTGTGGAGCCCCAGTTATGGGTCTTCAACACAGTGAAAGCCAGATATCCCTCAAAGTTAGGAAAACCAAGCAAAGGAGTGTCCCCATTACAGAGATCACCAAATCCACCATATTAAGTGGCCCCTATGTCAAGATCCCACTCTTTGACAAGCCTTAAGGATGTGATAGGGAAGACCTAAGCCAGTTATTCATCCACAGACAGCTGTTTGGGGGTGTTACCCCCTCATCAGTGTGAAGAAGGATCCTGACTAACCTGGAGCAATGCCTCGGAGACTACTCAAACAAGACAATAGCTGATCTCAGGGGGGCCAGCTACAGAAAATACCGCAGAGCCTCATTTAAGAGTCTCAACACAGCAATCCAAAGTGCAAAGTTCCCTGGGAAACAGTGATATGAAAAATACCTGTGGAGCCCCAGTTATGGGTCTTCTAAAAATCTAAGCCTTTTAACATACAAAAAAAAAAAAATGACATAATTTACAAAAATATGCAAACATAAAGTAGACATATTGTGAATGTTAATTAATAACTAGTTTATGAGGTATTACTATCTGTCTTAAAAGCAGAGAAATTCAAATCTACAAAATAGCTAATTTTTCAAAACATTACATAATTTGGGATTTTTTAATAAATAAAGGTAAAAATTTACCTTTAACATTGTGTCACGAGAAAACTATCTCAGAGTCTTGGATAAGTAAAATAATTCCAAAGTTATTACAATATAAAGTGACACGTGTCATATTTACAAAAAATAGGCTCTGTAAGAGTGAAAAATGGCTGTGTCCTGAAGGGTTTATTTAACTGGAACAATTCCCAAAAAATATATTATTTCTTTCCAACTATGTGGAAACTGAATGCATAAATGGACGATTGAGACCTGATACTTAATATTGCGTTAATAATTCCAGTTAAATTGTTACCCTCGCCTGTTTACTGGTGTACTGATCACCTATATGCTGGTTCAATTAAATTCAACAAGTCCCAAAAATTTGTATTTGCAACCATGTGGAAACTGAATAAATGGACGATTGAGGCTTGATGCTGAATTTCTAATTAATACACACAGATAGATTGCTGCTACACATTGAATATTTTGCAGACAGACATCAAGAGTGGCAAGGAGTGTGAAAATGTTGGTATATATGCAGCTTAATTAAACTGAACCCCACAAAAAATATATAAATTGCAAATGTTTGGAAACTGAATATACATAAACAGACAATTGAGTCTTGACGCTAAATTTCTTGTTATTACACACAGGTAGATTGCTGCCGCACCATGAGTACTGATGAAGTAATCATGTATATATACTGCTTAGCTATATTGAACCCCACACAAAAAAGGATTTCTGTGAAAATGGAGAAAAAAGTGAAAGTATTTTCTTGCCGGTAGCTGCTTTTGAGGTGCACCTGCACCTTGCACAGCCACAGGTCCTGTCTCCTCTCTCACTGTCTGTAAGCTGCTCTGCTTCTCTCTATTGTACACAACACACACAATTCTTCTTTGGAATCCTAGCCTTTCCCTCCACTTCCTGACAGATACTGTAAGACCCAACCACCCTCATTCACAGGCCTCTACAAAATGGCATTCTGCTTGGGCTCCCCCCTGCCTGCTACAGCCTGAGAGCCAATCAGGGCAAGCCCTCGCCCCCACTTCCTCTCAGGGTCATGTGAGAACCCTTCTTCTTCCTCCCTGGTGTTTTTTTCCCGCTGATATGCCGACTAAAATGGCGCTATGTGCCGTTTTAGTGGATTCATCTGGTGGTTCGTCTGACGTCCGAAAAATAGCAAAGTTCGCACAGAACTCGGTTCGGCCCTAACTGGTTCGCTCATCCTTACTTGGAATGAATAACTTCTGTAGTCCAAGCATGTTTCCTCTACATTATATTATGATTTGGTGGCACCTATATAGGCCTCTAGCTGTGATATACGTACTTATAGCCCTCTCCATGGTCTTCAGGCTTCTCAGGGATGTGTTCATGATTCCTGTGATTATCTGCATCCATCATGTTGTTGGTTGTCCTCTCTTCTGAGTAGAATTGTTTTCTCTAGTTTCCTCATTCTTCTCAAACTGCATCTAAAACCAGTTCCAGTCTGCGTCTGCCCATTTTGCTCTTCAAGCAGACTTGACTGAAGATGGTCCTCGAAGTCTTCACCAAAGCTAACACCATTGTCACCAGAGCAATGGATCCTTGCACTTCCTGTTTTGGGGCTGGCATGCACTGCCTGTTTTGGGGCTGGCATGAACCATATAGACTTATCTGGTTGGATTTCCAGGGCATAGTTTCAAGAGCAGTCACCGACTGGCAGATATTGATTCCTTTGGAGCAATAGAAAGTTCAGGTAGGATGCAAAAGTTCAATAAACCATAGGGCAAACAAGGTTTAAAACTACAGGTTAGAGGACGGAACCTGGAAACAGGCCAGAAGAAAATAACCAGGCGGACGAACAGCAAGTACCAGGTTATGGCATTAGAAGAAAGAAGACAAAAGGCGTCATTCCAAAGGCAAAGTGAAGGTCAAGATCAGGGTCAACACGCAGAGCAAACACAGGAAGCTGGTGGCTGTGAGCACGACATGTAAAGTTTAGGTAACATGTGTGATGGGGACATATATTAACCAAGGCCACCCCTCGTCTTAATGTGCACACGTGTGCTGCTATTTATGTTAAGCACATCATTGTGATATGTAAAGAATGCATAAACAATCCCAACCATCTGTGTATCCAGGACCCAGAGCACAAACATCTCCAGACCGTTCCTACCCTGATGACGTACTCTAACAATACTCTTGGTGCCGCTTGTTTTTACTTTTCTCCTTCAATACCATCAGTCATTTTCATCAATGGCCTTAATCCATCTGGGGCTTCTACTCTCTATAGACAACAATGACAAATTAAAGGGGTTGGCCCAGACTGACAACTTATTATCTATCGACACAGGACCTCCACTGATCAAGAGAACAGGGGTTCTTTAAATACACCTACCGGAGCGTTTATGACATCTGATTTTAAATTAATAGGCATTAAATTAAGTTGATCCTTCTTTGTTCTTCTGGGAAGGCTTTCTCAAGATTTTGGAGGTTGTCTGTGGGAACTTTTTCCCATTCACCCACCAAGCTCATTGCCTCATGAAAGACTATTTAAACCACCAAGTACGTTGCCTTTTTTAAGACTATTGTAACCATCAAGCCTATTGTGTGAGACCAGTAAATATTCTTGCTATTAGTTCCACCTATGTTCACCTGATTCCTTCCACCATATTTCCATGAACCCTTTAATACATGAAGATTCATGTGTAGCCAAATCTTCAGCGGGCTCAGCAATCATGCCAGTCAGCTATGTCAACCAAAATATTGCATCTGAAATAAAGGGGAACATTTTTTGGCACAAAGTTTGGAGTGTTGCCTCTATTTCTCTTCTATTTTGAAACACTGATGATGTCATTTCTCCTGAGATTTCCCCTGAGATTAGACAGATCTAGTTCTTAGTGATGATCCAAGGGCTACCCACAATTTCTCAGTAGCCTACTGCGTCTGGTTTCATTATTGAGTTCTTTGTATGCTCTATCTGCAGTTATCTCCTGAGCTCCCCCTAGTGGCGGTGGCAGGTAGCTAGAATTTTATCATAGCACTCTATGTCTATGCAGGGGATTCCGAGTTCTGCAATAGAAAAATAGAGCTTTGATCGCCATAAAGTTATATCAGTGCACACTAGAGATGAGCGAACCACTCGAGATTTGGTTGGCTTCAAGTTTGCTAAACGTTTCAAAAAGTTCACTTCAGACGTCACGCGAATCAATTCGGACTGAACCCAAGTTGCTCCAATTGCCCTGAAAATAGGTATATAACACCCTCTAGTCTCCTAGGACTCAGATTTTTTTGTTAGCAAAACCTGTTATCTATTTTTGTTTTGTTTGCATTGTTTACCTCCCCCCTCCCCAAGCTCTGGAACACAATGACAGCAATAGTAATGATGTCTGAGTGACACAGACATACATAGCTGTGGGGAAACAGACAATGGCTTTAACATACAGCGTGTTTAACATCACACAGCGCCGGCACATGTGTTATGTTTTTTTGTGTTCCAAAGCTTCCAAAAATTGCTCCAGATGATGTTTAAACACAGTGGTGTTAGGGGATAAAAAATAATTTTAGAAAGGTGGCTTGGGGGAAACAAGCGTCCAAAAATGATGCCTTGACAGGGTCAGAATGCTGCCTGTACAACATGTACAAGTATTGATTGTCAGAAGAAAAGTATCTCGTTGGGAAGAAGCCAAAAAAATTCTCCCTTTGAATTGGGAGCAGCAGCAGTGCAGTGTGGATGTGGAGAGGATAGGGTATTAGAGACATAGAGACCGCAATAGTAGTGGCAGCAGAAGCAGCAGAACATGGAACATATAAGGCAGTAGATCGGCTGTCTATGGGCAGTGTTAATGGTGGTGGTAGTGGGGGATTAACAGTGAGGAGCAGCAGCAGCCATATGGTACATGTTGACAGGCAGGCAGTGACATTATGGTGGAAGCAGCAGCCTTACGGAAGATGATAGTAAGCTCAGGCAGCAGCAGTGGTATTAAGACGGCAGTGGCATGATGGAGGCAGCAGCAGCTGTGCAGAACAGGATGGTCGGCAGGCCACCATCAAGCCAGAGAAGTGTGAAAATCCTCCCGAATCCAGACTTGCTTCATTTTGACAATAGCGATAAAAAATCCTTCTGAAAATCCTCTCCGAGATGACACGGGAGGCTAGGCAAGTAAGAAGATAGAGAGCGTGCTGTGCCAGTTCAGGCCACTGTTCCAGCCTGCTTAACTAGATATCCATGGGGTCAGGGAACAGTGTATGGGCCAGAGTTTAGGTAGTCCTCAACCTGGGCATTGAGACTCAGCCTGGCGTGACACGTGGAAAAACTACTCCATCATGTTGAGGAGACTAAAATGGCTGCTGCCGCTGCTACTGTTGCTCATGGTAGCAGGAGGTGGGGTGACTCTGCGGGGAGCGGAGAGGGGTCTCCCTTTCAGACACGCTGGGGGCTGGCGTTTGCTCGCTGTAAGCTGTGGCAAGCTGCATGAGCAGTGTTTCCCTTTCTTTGGCAGGAAAACATTTCCCCATTTTGCCGTAGTGAGAGTCTAAATGCATGGCTATCCAGTAATCAGACTGCCTGATGTCAACGATTCGCCTGTCACTGAATAAGTAAGTGAGTCTACAGGTCACCATTCTGGTCAGCATGCCCTAGAAGCTAGTTCTTTCCAACTGCGCCAAGACAATTGGGTGTCATGGCTGGTGTCACCGTCTTCATCATCATCCTCTTGCTCTTCCAACTCTGCGTCCTCTTCTTCCTTCAGTCGCAGCACCTCGTCCTCCTCCCCATGGGAGTTTCTCATTGTGGGTCTCCAACAGCTACAGGGCAGAGAGCAAGATGTGTTTGCTATTCTTCTTACTCCTCCTTCATCACCACCCGTTGCAAGAGCATCAGCGTCTCTTCAAAAATCCATATGAGGGACAACTGCAGCATGAACGCCATGATCTGCCACTGCCTGACCTGGAAACAACGCATGCTCCCTGCTGGTTCATGACCAAATCGTTCACGGCTTTCTGCTGCTTTTTCAGATGCTTGAGCATGGGCAATGTTGAATTCCAGAAAAATAAGGCATCGCAGATTATGCGCTGTAGCTGCAGACCATTCTGACACTGCAAGTTCTGTAGAGCGTTCCTCACCACATGACAATAGCTGTAAAGAGGGAGAGTCTCCCGGACATTGCCAGCACCTTGCGCAAGCCAGTGCAGTCTTTAAAAGGCCATGCAGCGAGCATGTGTTATTTCCCCGGATTTAGGACCCCCAGGATTTTGTGTCCATTGTGGCTGACTACCTTGCCCAGTTGGCGGGGTGATAGCCAGTGGGATGTTTTCTGCTTGATGTACTTTTGTAGCTGCTCGTCTGTGTGGCTACTGTTGCCCAGGCCGTTCAGCTCCAACACGGCGTGGAAGCACATGACATGACTTAACACATGTGATAAGAAGGGGGAGCGACCCCGTGTCCTGATGCTGTTGTGAACGGAACCGTGTCCGTGGAGGAGACAGATAAGTTCTTGCTGTGGGAGCCAACCCGATGATATGGTGCTGCCATGTTGTTGGGGTGCTGCCTCTTCACTTCTGGATAAAACAATGACCCAGTGGGCAGTGAAAGACATGTACTATCCTTGCTGGTAACAGCTGCTTCACCACCCTTCTCCAGTAATGTTGCCTCCTCTTTAGCACCCGGATCCGGCTCCCAAGTCCAGTCCAAACAATCGTCATCGGAGTCCTCACCGTTTCTTCTGCTTTTATCAGACTGTGAGATATCATGGTGGGCCCCTAGGCCCCCTACCTTGCTCTGCATTTTCCCTGATAGCCACTGTCGCTCCCCCCACCACTAATGCCATGGCTACAGGTGCCACTATTACCACCACCAATAACACAGATATGCAGGGGGTCCACAGCCTCCTTCCCGAACCTCCTCCTCAGAACAATACAAACCATGACTCTCTCACCAGTCATTATCAAGGAGACTCTCTTGCTGTCTGCCATAGGGCGTGGTGGGGATTTCTTGCCACTTCTTAGGAAAAAGGAAGACGCTCTAACTAGGAAGAGGCAGTTAAGACAGAGAGGACTTCACTAGAAGCCTTCTCTGGGGCTGCAAGGAGGAGCAGGAGGAATGCTGTGACCCCTGGCTTCACGGCATTGTGTCACCTCCATGTCATCCTCCTGCGGCTGAGAGGGGGAGTGAGCCAGCCAAACCACAATCTCATCCTATTTCCCCTCAACGATAATGTTGCCCATTTCCAAAGCCATTGACAACCTTGGCCTACTACTACTACCAGTACTTCTGCCTGGATAGTTGGTGCTGCTACTACCCACATTCTGGCTTTGGGTCTTTCGTTTGGAACCCTTCTGTACAGGGGCGGATTGGGAACTTAAAGTGGCCCTGGACAAAAAATACTAAAAGTTGCCTCGTTTTGCAGTCGGGTCCAAATTGATGGCAGCCAGGGTCAACACAAGTAGGCCAGGATTACCATATTGCGGCACATTATACCACCTCAACAGAGCCAAATACCACAGTCCCTCACAAAATATTGCCCCCATCAGCACAAAATACATCACAAAAAACTTCCACTGGCTGGCCGTGAGGAGGGCTCAGACGGCCCTCTGGGCATCGGCCCACCGCGAAATTTCCCTGTAAGGTCTATGGCCAATCCGCCCCTGCTTCCGTAGCCCAGACATTTTTTGGCCCCTCAGTGTATTGGTGTAGTAATTGTGTACAGTACATGCTGATTTAAATAAATTCAATAGTCCCACCAAAAAAATTGGAACTGTGTGAAGACAGAAATAAACGGAGTCAGCCCTAATATTACAAAGCAATCACTGATGTTTTTGTCTGCTACCCTGCGTATTTCATGCAGTTTTTAAAACGCAAAAAAAAATGAACTATGCGATGACCTGACGCAGAGTTCAGACTAGTATTTCAGCTGTTTTCACTGAGATTTCAAATGCTACATCAATGGTAGAACACGTGTGGTACAGTTTTGTGCTTATTCCGTGACCTCGAGACTAAGAGATTTTGACTGCCGTTGATTTACTGGTTGTGTATGTGCAATGTTTAGAAAAAAATGCAGATAATGCTGATATATACTTTTGTTGAAGTGACCATAGTGTCGTATGGACTGTATGAATGTGACCTTCATTAATCACGTAAAATCACTGCAGGATCATAAAAATGCCAATGGTAATGAATGATTCCTTCCATACATCAGCTATGTCAATATGTGTGATATGGGCGTCCAAGGCTCATTGATGTAAGTGATAAGGGAAGAGCCCGTCTGGTCTGATCCCACAGAGGAACTACTGTATAGTAAGTTGCTGACAACATTCCTTCTGTCGATGACAGGTGTCAGGTGGTGTAGCTGCATACCGGTCAGAGTGTCCATGCTGACCCTGGTCCACAGCCGAAAGTGCCTGCAATGTGGACATTAGCACTAGTGTATGGAGCAATGGAAGGGGTCTGATGAATTACATTACAACATGTAGACAGCCGGGTGCGTGTGCGGCACTTACCTGGGGAAGAGATGGCACCAGGTGCACTATGGGAAGAAGAAAAGCTGGTGGAAGCTATGTGAGACTCTGGGCAATGTTCTGCTGGAGACCTTTTGTCCTGACATTATGTGGATGTAACATGTACCACCTACCTAACCACTGTACAGACAAGTACCCCCCTGCATGGCAGTAGTGCCACTTAATGTCAATGGAGGGTCTTTCACCAGGATAATGCCCCGGGCCACACTGCAGAATCTGTCTAGGAATGCTGACCATGACAAAGAGATCAAGGTGATGACTTGTCAGCAAATTCCCAGATCTTATTCTGATAGTCATCTGTGTAATGTACTGGCAAACAGATCTGATCCATGGAGATGACAATATTCTAGCGGCTACACAACCCCTTTAAAACAATTTAATAGAATCTAAACTCAAACCAATGGACGCCAGGTCCATGATGCACACTGGGGCACTCAGAGGTCAGCTCACCATTGCCATGTAGAGAACATGGGCATCGGGGGGGTTCACAAAGGTCTTTGGGAACCACTCATTGTGGACTGCCAAGACAAATTCTTGAAAATTTGGTATGGAATAAAATTTGCCCCATGCAGGGTGGTCAGAACGTTCAGAACATAGAAAGCCATATGGACTAGAAGCTTTGTTTAACATTTAAAAGTTTTCTTAAATTGAATGCATACAGTAGTAATCCTTACCATAGAATGGTAAAATGGAATATTGATTATCAATATCATCCGTTTTCTTGTCTTTATTGTTAACCCTTAAGGCGGGTTTACACCACACAATGTTACAGCTGATTGTCAGAAAGGAAGAGTTCTTTCCCAACAGTCGGCTGCTTGTCCAGTGGAGAAGACTGAATTTACATGCAGCGATCTCCTTCACAGTATGAGGATGAGGGATCACTAGAACGATCCCTTGTCCCCATACTGAATCATGGTTCCTGGGCAGCAGATCTCTGTTTAGACCGCATGATCTGCTGCCCAGAATCGATGATTGGTGGTGCCTGCATGAACAACAGGATCACCCGATGAACAAGTATTTTGCTCGTTCATCGGGTGATCGGCAGCACATTTAGATGGGCAGATTGTTGAGAGCGAGCATTCGCAGGACCTATTGTTCCCGATAATCCGCCTGAAAATCGGGCAGTCTAAATCCGCCTTTAATTTCAGGTGGAGATCCAGTGCTAGCTTTTTACTCCTTCCTCTGGCTAATAATGGTTTCAGGAACCTTTGGTTAAGGTAAATCAATCAGCTCAATGTCAAAAGAATCCAATATGTAGAGTATACTGGACCATAGTGGGGACTGGAGCAGCATCAGAACGGCATTGGCGGGATGAATGAGATACTGTAACACGTCTTTGCTTTTCTAAGGGCTCTTTCACACTTGCGTATTTCTTTTCCGGCAAAGAGTTCCGTCGTCGGGGCTCTATGCCGGAAAAATCCTGATCAGGATTATCCCAATGCATTCTGAATGGAGAGAAATCCGTTCAGGATGCATCAGGATGTCTTCAGTTCAGGACCGGAATGTTTTTTGGCCGGAGAAAATACCGCAGCATGCTGCGCTTTTTGCTCCGGCCAAAAATCCTGAACACTTGCCGCAAGGACGGATCCGGAATTAATGCCCATTGAAAGGCATTAATCCGGATCCAGCCTTAAGCTAAACGTCGTTTCGGCGCATTGCCAGATCCGACGTTTATCTTTTTCTGAATAGTTACCCTGGCAGCCAGGACGCTAAAGTACTGGTTGCCTATGGGCAAAGCTCTTAGCCAACAGACTAAATAAACTAACCCCCGGGCTGATCCATCCGGACCAAGCGGGGTTTGTGAGGGGCAGGGAAGGTAATTTGCACTCATGTAGGGTCCTGAATGCCATCCAATTTACTCTCAAAGACCGTGCACCGCTAGTCCTTCTCGGCACTGATGCCGAGAAGGCACTTGACCGTGTTAAGTGGTCCTTTATGAGCCTTACACTTGCCAAATTTGGTATTCCTGAACCCTTCGTTGCTGCGGGTACTCGTCAGGGTTGTCCTCTGTCGCCTACCATATTCATCATTGTAATGGAGACGTTACTGCAGACTCTGAGGGAATGTTCGGTAATACGTGGACTGAAAGTGGGTGAAACAGAACATAAATGTGCTGCGTTTGCGGACAATTTACTCCTGCTTATCACGAATCCACTTGAGGCATTTCCGAAAGTTGTGGAGATTCTGGACTATTTCGGAACTCTCTCCAACTTCAAGATTAACTATGCGAAGTCGGAGGCCCTCAACATCTCCTCTTCTATCAAACATGTCCACCAACTTAGCACTTCTTTCCCCTTTAAATGGCAACCCCAACAGTTGAAATATCTGGGTGTATACCTAACCAACAAACCAGCCCACTTATTCAAGGCAAATTATTCCCCACTCCTGAAAAAGGTGAAAGATCAACTGCAGTCTCTCTCAGCGCCATATGTCTCCTGGCTAGGAAGAAAAAACTTACTCCAAACTTATATTGTCCCACAGTTTTTATACTTATTACAAATGGTCCCGATATTTCTTCCTAAATCCTTCTTCATTTCTGTTCGCTCCATATTCACCTTCTTTCTATGGAAAAATAAACATCCTAGATTGGCGTATGATAAAATGGCTAAGGACCGGCGTCTTGGTGGTTGTGGGCTACCGGACATTCAACGTTACTACTCAGCCACCCAGCTGAAACGCTGGATTCAACTATGTATCCCCAAGTTTGGGTCCTTGGGCGCAGATATTGAACTGGCCCTTTTAAACGACACACAACTAGCTGGATTGTGGGGTGTAACAACCTCATGCCCTCCGTTCCAAGCTCTCTCAAAAGGTATATATTGCACAATAAGGGACTTAAAAGCTACCCACGCTCCACTCTCTGACCTTCCTACTCTTCTACCCTCTTCCCTCTCTCCCTTCCTTATTAACCCGGAAACAGTTGAGCCTCCCCCTTTTTGGCACTGTTTTCGGGACTTACCTGTCCATCAGCTACTGGAAATGACTAAAACACACGTTGATACGAATCTTCTATATTGTTCACGCATAGGAGAGGGTAATTTTTAGGTAAGCAAGAATTTGAGCGCTCTTGCAAGGCCTTGCACTCTAAATACTCCTCACCCCTCCAGGAGTCCACTTGGTTTGAGAAACTTATAAAGAGCACTGATACAACAAAACGTCTTCTATCTCCCCTTTACAAATCTTTGATGTCTAAAAGCAGTGCCGTAAAACCTGCGTACATTAGTCAGTGGGAAGCAGATCTTGGCAGAACGTTTACCCCAGCAGATATAGATCAGATTTATTTGCGTTCACATGGATTCTCCAGATGTGTGAGGATTCAGGAACAGTCATACAAAACGATGTCCAGATGGTACAACGATCCGTGCAAGCTCTACCGCATGGGATTGAGAGCAACAGACAAATGTTGGAGGTGTGCTTCTGAAACAGGCTCATTAGGCCATATTTTTTGGTCTTGCCCAATTATTAGACCCTATTGGTCTCTAATTCTGGATCAGGTTAATGTAATCTGCAAAACCGCAATTGTCCCCACTCCTGCATCTATCTTACTATGGCTCCCCTCAGATTTGTGGTCCCCGAAGGCGAATGACCTACCCACTTTTCTGATTCAAATGGCTAAGTCACTTATACCTCTTCACTGGCTTGACAGTGTCCCCCCCCAGTATTGGACAGTGGAGAGAGAGAGTAGATCAATTGTTCCTTATGGAAGAACTTGCTAGCTGGGCAAGCAGATCCCACTCCAAATTTGTAAAGTTATGGGCTCCTTGGAAAACTTACAGAAGCAAATTGATATTATCTAACCCAGACAGTCACGGAGCAGACCGAGTGTCATCGAGCTCTTGATCCTCTGACGGCTTGAGAAGCTTTTATATACACTATTTTAGCTAAACTGACTTCTATGCATTATCTTCATCGTGGCAATGCTCTTCTCCTACATGGTGTGACCTCTTAATTTGTATGTTCATGCTACCCACTCCGGGTTCAGTACTGTTTTAGTGTTGTTAAATACCCTATTTATGCGCAGGGTTCTTGCTATATGTCTTGATCTGTTTCAACACAGTTGAGTGCCCATAGTGATTGTAATATCGGGATGTGCCGTTAGTTGTTTTCTGGTTGTTTTCCAACCTACAAAAATATCTGCACCCCGCTGTTCTTTACCAATTCTGTGCTCGTTGACGTCTCATGTGCACTTATCACTGTACCTGCTGTAAGACACCGTGACCCCAAATTTTGTACTTTAAATATGGTAACCAATAGTGTCATGTAGACAGCACAGCTAAAAACAAAAGTTTTAGATTAGGCAACTCTTAGTTATTAGACGAGTGGTTACAAAAAGTGTCTTTCATTCTGGCGGACCTGTCCTGTCTTGCTTTGCACAGAAAAGATATTCAGTAAATGGACACTGTGTAATGTTCAATGTACCCCGTGGAAGCACTGCAGGGAAGTTGAACACTGTTACTGCTGATTGATGGGGATCAATGAAGATCACAGCAGGAGGATGCTCAATGATCTGCTAATTCCAAGAAAACATTGGAAAAATAAAACATAATCAAGGCTCACCTCAAGAACCCCTCACCGTGGCTGTTCCAACACTGCTATAATCCGTACTGCCTTAACATTCTGCTCCAGATTCAACACATACTGTAGGATAAGGATGGAAATGTCCACCATGCGCTCAATCACCGGCTGAGACGGGTCACTAGCAGGATATGGAGAGAGGTGGGGATTGGGGAAGTGGTGGGAATGAATGAAATATTATTTTATATATTTGACACGTTCATGGTTTAACTTTTTTTGCGCAAGCTTTTTCCCCTATAAAAGAGAATAAAAGAGCCTTTACGTGAGAACATTCACAACATGCTGTACTTTTATGGCCATGTACACACAGATGATCCATAAGACCTTCCTCTTCTGAGATGAAGAAAATGGAGAATTTTGAATACAGCTGGTCAGAGAAAAGAGCACAGAGGAGGATTATTTATGAATATACCGTGTCATTTTGCCATTTCTTTTTAATTTTCATGATTTTATAATTCTGCATAACAAAAATATATTTTTCAATACAATGATGTTCTGTGTGCACCAAGGCAAAATGGAAGGTAATCAATGTTCATATTACTCTGCAGCAGCACAAGGCTAGATCACGCGGCAACCCCATGATTCCCTGTAATAACAGGAACATCACCGTACAATACACTAAAGCTATGAAGAAAGTAATATCAATCCAATTTGGAAGCAATGAAAACGTCCACTGTTATCACTATTACTAGCATACTAGATATTTCTAAATAAGGAGCCATTAGTTTCAAAAGTCAAAGAAAACTAGAGGGTTTGTAGAATCTAACTACTATAATACTGCCTCCTATGTACAAGAATATAACTACTATAATACTGCTCCTTTGTACAAGAATATAATTACTATAATACTGCTCCTATGTACAAGAATATAACTACTATAGTACTGCTCCTATGTACAAGAATAAAACTACTATAATACTACCTCCTATGGACAAGAATATAACTACTAAAATACTGCTCCTATGTACAAGAATATAACTACTATAATACTGCTCCTATAGGTACAAGAATATAACTACTATAATAATGCCTCCTATGTACAAGAATATAACAACCATAATACTACCTCCTGTGTACAAAAATATAACTACTATAATACTGCCTCCTATGTACAAGAATATAACTACTATAATACTGCTCCTATGTATAAGAATATAACTACTATAATACTGCCTCCTATGTACAAGAATATAACTACCATAATACTACCTCCTGTGTACAAAAATATAACTACTATAATACTGCCTCCTATGTACAAGAATATAACTACTATAATACTGCTCCTATGTATAAGAATATAACTACTATAATACTGCTCCTATGTACAAGAATATAACTAATATAATAATGCCTCCTATGTACAAGAATATAACTGCTATAATACTGCTCCCATCTACAAGAATATAACTACTATAATACTGCTCCTATGTAAAAGAATATAACTACTGTAATACTGCTCCTACGTGCAAGAATATTACTATTATAATACTGCTCCTATGCACAAGAACATAACTACTATAGTACTCCCCCTGTGGACAAGAATATAACTACTATAATACTGCTCCTATATACAAGAATATAACTACTATAATACTGCTCATGTGTACAAGAATATAACTACTATAATACTGCTCCCATGTACAAGAATATAACTACTATAATACTGCTCCTATGTAAAAGAATATAACTACTGTAATACTGCTCCTATGTACAATAATATTATAATACTGCTCCTATGTACAAGAATATAACTACTATAGTACTCCCCCTATGGACAAGAATATAACTACTATAATACTGCCTCCTATGTACAAGAATATAACTACTATAATACTGCCCCTATGTACAAGAATATAACTACTATAATACTGCTCCTATGTACAAAAATATAACTACTATAATACTGCTCCTATGTACAAGAATAAAACTACTATAATACTGCCTCCCATGTACAAGAATATGACTACTATAATACTGCCTCCCATGTACAAGAGTATACCTACTATAATACTGCTCCCATGTACAAAAATATAACTACTATAATACTGCTCCTATGTACAAGAATATAACTACTGTAATACTGCTCCTATGTACAAGAATATAACTATTATAATACTGCCTCCTATGTACAAGAATATAGCTACTATAATACTGCTCCTGTGTACAAGAATATGCAACAGGGGCCTCCACATGGGGCTCTCTATGTAACGCGCGTCCCAGGTGTAGGAAAGGTCGAGTGGTATGTTCCGGCCTAAAATGCTCCTACCTGGATACTGCTGGACCCCAGGCTTTGGCTCCGAAACAATATACGGAATAATTGAGGGATAAAAGAACAACTTGAGTCCAGACCTTGAGATGAAGTTCAATGGCAGCTTTACTTGAGTAAACGTTTTTCCAAAACAGATTTCAGGCTTTTTATTGGTTCCAGCAGGTTTTAGCATGAAACTGGCAGGCAAACTCCACTCTCCTATCGAGGTAGCAGGGTTAACACACAAACTCTTAACTTAACTGTTTGTGCAACGGATGGACTCCCCATAAGAGGGGGGCGCCAGGGGTCCCTTAAAGGTGTAATAAGTTTTTGTTATGAAATGCCAGTTGCATTTTAGCAACGAGGGACGGAGTCCCCCTAAGTAGATGGATTGAAGTTGATAACAGTTTTACTTGCATAAACTTTCATCAGAGAACAATCTTTCAACTTTATCTTGGTTACCAGAAGGCTTTGGCATTAATTCTGGCAGGCAAACACATTCGGCCCTGCTACATCTGTAACTCTCTAGCTCTGCTGTGTCAACTGGATTAAATAGAAACTATTCCTTTGCTATTTGATGTAACTTATCTTTCTGTAGTCTGACTATGTCTTTATCTTTATCTCGATCTTTGACTTTATCCAGGGAATTTCTCCTCATGGCTTCTGAGCTCTTTGGTCTTTTCTCTTATTCCAGCAGAGTTGATGGTACTCTGGCTGGCCTTGGCAGGACTCGTCCAGTAGGGACGAGGGTCTGATTCTTTCCCCAAGCAGGGGATCCTCTAGACTGACCTTCACTAGCTAACTCCTCCCGCTCTAGATAGGGCCAGAATGGACAGAAGACTCCACTCTAGGCAAACTATCTCTGCCAAGCGTGCTGCCACCTGCTGGTGATCCAGGCACATAACATCTTAACATAACATTTGCAAGGAACTAGGAATGCACATTGTTTGAACCTGGAATAAACAAATATGATGAAGTAAAAGCAACCATAGAAGATAGTAGAAGGGTTGTAAAAGGTGGTAATGCCACTCTGGAGCGTTATATTTGCTTAACGCATTTAGTTTAGATAACATGTCTCATAAAGCATGTGTGTTAACTCTATTACATCTGTATATCTGTTTCTCTCTGACTCTGTTGTACTGACAGGCTGGCTGTATAAGTCATCTTCTTCTATATGCTGCACTTCACTTTGTAGTCTGACTTTGGGTTATGCCAGGGAACTTTCCTCTTGGATCCTGAGGCTTCAAGCTTTGGCCTCCATGGCCAGCAGAGCTTAGGGTGCTCTGGCTGGCGTGGGCACGTCCAGCAGAGACATGGCCCTGCACACTTTCTCCTAGCTGAGGGTAAACTAGACTAACTGGAACTTCTGCCCACTTCTCTCCAGAGGGAGGTTAGAATGGAATGGTAAGTTTAAATCTAAATATAGCTCTGCCGTGTTTGCTGCCACCTGCTGGTGAACCAGGCACATTACATGTGAACATAACAGTTGCAAACTTTAGAAATACACAGTGTGGAGGACGTGGAATTAAATTCATAAGAGGACATGAGGTTAGACCATTAAAGACAGTAGTAGGGTGCAGGAGAGTAACACCACTCCGGGGTGTTACAAATATATCTACTATAATAATGCTGCCATGTCTTCTGCTATGTACAAGAATATAACTACTATACTGATGCTCCTATGTACAAGAATATAACTACTATAATACAGCTCCAATTTAAAAGAATATAACTGCTATAACACTGCTCCTATGTACAACAATATAACTACTATAATACTGCTCCTATGTACAAGAATATAACTACTATACTACTGCTCCTATGTACAAGAATATAACTACTATAATACTGCCTTCTATGTACAAGAATATAACTATTATAATACTGCTCCTATGTACAAGAATATAACTGCTATAATACTGCCTCCCATGTACAAGAAAATAATTACTATAATATTGCTCCTATGTACAAGAATATAACTACTATAATACTGCCTCCTATGTATAAGAATATAACTACTATAATACTGCCTCCTATGTACAGGAATATAACTACGATAATACTGCTCCTATGTACAAGAATATAACTACTATAATACTGCCCCTATGCACAAGAATATAACTACTATAATACTGCTCCTATGTACAAGAATATAACTGATATAATATTGCTTACTACGTAGAGGAGAACTATCATTTTGCTGCTTGCAGGATATAGTATGATAGGAGTAACTTTTTCCACACAGGATGTTAACCCCTTCCCGATTGCCCACTGGCTATATACTTCCTATCGGCACATACCCTGTGCAGATACCACTTATGTAAACGGTCAGGCAGCCCGTTAATCCCAGCACTGTAAAGCTTCTGCTCCTGCAATCTAGCAGGAGCAGGTCTGGTCCCGGCTGTCAGACACAGTGGGGACCCTGATGTCCCTGCCTTCTCTGATGCCTGCAGGAGATCGTGGAGTAGTGTAGGGAGGGATAGAAGGAGTGGCCGAGCAGCTTCCTCTACTCGTCCCTCCAATCACAGGACCGCCTGGTGTCTCGGGCCAGAACTACAGTTGCACACTGCTATGTCTGTGTGTTTTGCCCCCACAGGGGCTGTTTTTCCCCATAACTGGGGCTCCTGTGGATGCTCCAGTTACAGTGGAAATAGTGCAAGTAAAAAAAAAATTTAAGAAGTCAGTGTCCTCCAGAGGTCTTTCAATGACTTCTTGGGGGACATTTTATGTACCAAAAATAAATTAAAATATAAGTAAAAAAATATAAATAAAAAAAATGTAAAGACAAACAATGCAATTGCTAACGGAAACCATCGCCATAGTTACTCAAACCTATACATGTTATATGCTAAAAACCCATTTCAATAGTCAATTTTGTGTCAGTTTTAATATTTATGAAAAAAAAACTATGAATTAGCTGTTTAATATGAATTAGCTGTTTTCCCCAAATCAAACCTGAAAAAAAAAAGGTAAAAAAAATCTCTGAAAAAACATGCTTGTAAAAAAACAACAAATTATTTTGGTAATCAAAAATTAGGGTCACTAAACTATCACATGCACAAAATCACTAAAAATTACCTGGACATTCCAGCCTTTTTTAGGACTGGTCATGAAAGGGTTAAATAGATACTTTTTGAAAATTCGATTCGGCTGCTTCGCCGAATTTTACAAACAAATTCACTTTGTCACAAAGCGCAATTTTTTTTTGTAGGTTCCCGGGTGCAATAACAGGAAGCTGCGATAGCGCGGGCCCCCCATCATCGTACCCCTCAGATGCCGCATTCATACATGATCGCGGCATCTAAGAGTAATAATACAGTTTAAAATTAACAGAAAAAAAAATGAAATCGTACTTACCGCCCCCATTTGCTCACCACGGGCCGCTCCGCCATCTTGCTTGAAGATCTTGCGCAAAATCTCGTACGACCCAAGATGACGTAGTCACGTCGACCGGCATGGTGACGTCATATGTCATCGCACATGGGATTTCGGCTGAGATCTTCAATCAAGATGAGGAGTATGATTTTATTTATATTTTACACAATTTCAGGTTAAATCGATTCGCTACCACGAAGCATCGGGAAATTGGGCTTTGTAGGGAATCTAATTTATCTTAAAATTCGGATCAAATTCCACTTCGTTGGATTGGATTCGCTCAACTCTAGGGTTAAAGTAAAAATAAATATTTGTACTGTGTTAGCCAGGAAATAGAAGTTTAAAAAAACAAAAACAAACTGAGATTTGATAACTTTTGATGGCTAAAAAAATAAAATAAAAAGATGATACAATCACAGCTTTAGAGAATACTTCAGACATCCTTTAAGACAGTATTTCAGGACTCACATAGTTATTCACTAGAGTACATTATCTTCTGCACAGGATGGTAATGAGTATAGTGAATACCGGAACTTTGGAGTTTCGCATTTCTTTCCGATGCTCAGTAATTACTTTTCTATTAGTTTTCATTGATGAAAGTTCTGTTTCGAGTCATCATTTCTGATCTTTGCTGGTAAGAGACGTCATGCTCTCTGGAGTCAAGGCTCTTTTGCTCCTGCTCCTCAGAATTCACATAAGCTCATGTGATATCTCTGCATTCATTCTACTTTACTGCGGAACATTCTCAAATGTTCAGTAAATAAATGTACAATTAGCTTTTTTCTCAGAGTATTTATAGATATGAAAGGTAACCAGAGCTGAATCATGGGGGTCAGCGCTATAGAGGCTGCTTTGGGCTTGGAGATCTGTGAGGGCGAATAGACGTCGGCTCTAGCCCCAGGATACAGGTACAGAAGAGCATTAGGGTTAAGGTTGGTGTTGCTGTGATACAATTAAAAAAGATTGGGAAAATAGGGAATATTTTTGTTTTGGGTGTTAGAAAGTTTTCAAAAATTCAATTCGGACGCATCGCCAAATTTTTCTAAATCATTAGATCCAAATTAATTTGTCATGAAGCATGTTATAACTCAGCTATTTCCCAGCTGCAGAGAGCGTGTATATTGGTGTACATCACTGTGCATCACAGAAACACAGGCATCACTCTTTGACCGCTTTCACACGAGCATCGCGCAAGTGCGCATGTAATTTCAGTCAGTTTTGTCTGCGATTGCATTCCGTTGTTCAGTTTTTTTCTGCGCTAGTGCAAAGCATTTTAACGCGTTTTGCAGGTGCGTAATAAAAACTGAATGTTGGTACCCAGACCCGAACCCAGACTTCTTCACTAAAGTTCGGGTTTGATTTCCGTGTTCTGTAGATATAATTATTTTCCATTATAACATGGTTATAATGGAAAATAACAGCATTCTTTAATACAGAATGCTTAGTAAAATGTCCATTAAGGGTTAAAAAATAATACAAAAATGAATCACCTCATCCACTTGATCACGCAGCTGTTATCGTCTTCTTTCAGGACCTGCCAAAGGACCTTTGATGACATCAGCATAGGTCCTTTTGCGGGTCCTGCAAAAAGAAGAAAGAAGACTATAACGGCTGCGCAATCAAGTGGATGAGGTGAGTAATTTTTTTATTATTTTGTAACCCTTAATGGACATTTTACTTAGCATTCTGTATTAAAGAATGCTGTTATTTTCCATTATGGCAAATAATAAAGTAAATGGACTTTAATGGGGTCTCGGGGCTCATCCTATTTATTCACATCATCTCCTTAGCAACCATCCGTGAAAATCCCATTGCATCCACACTTGCTTGAGGATGCAATGCGATTTTCACGCAGCCTCATTCACTTCTACGGGGCCTGCGTTCCGTGAAAGATGCAGACTATAGAACATGCCGCGATTTTCACGGGACACACAAGTGATGCGTGAAATACATCGCTCATGTACACAGACCCATTGAAATAAATGGGTCAGGATTCAGTGCGGGTGCAATGTGTGCACATCACACATTACACCCACGTGGAAAATTCGCCCGTGTTAATGGGGCCTTAGAATCGCTTCATACTTCACTTATTTAGTCAGTTACGGGGTTCAAAACTGACCAAATAACTAAAGTGTGAACTCAGCCTTACAGGTCAATGTTAGTGTCAGGTATAAAGAACCGTGCACTATAGAGTGAAAGAGCGCACTCCTTTTACACCGTCTGCTGATTCCACATAGATTTCTACAGAACCTGTTCTCTTACAGGATAATACAAGTAATCTCCCCCTGACAGAGTGGAGAGGGTGACAGCAGTAAGCTGACACCCTCATGTCAGGGTGTCACTGTTTATTTTTCCCCTGTTCTGATGCATCAGAAGAACAACCCCAAAAAAACAGATCCTGTCCTTTGAGCATCTGCCTTCACACGGTCAGCATTTGGTCAGGAACTGATCCGTATAGGTAAGGCAAAAACAGGAGTGGGTCCAAAACAGAGATGACAGGAGATTGGAATATTTGCATGTCTTCTGTGTATTGTACCCACTCCTGCTTTTGGCTTCCAAATCATGATCAACTCCTGATGCAAAATAATGACTGTGTGATATAGGCCTTATATGGATCCTCCAAAGACAGGACAGTGATGTCAACAAGGCCAAACAGGGAGATTAGGGAGTGGTGAGGGTGGCAACAGCATGAGGAGTCAACATAGTGGCCCAGTCACAGAGTGGGGAGGTTACTGTAGGGGGGCAACAGCAGTGGCAGTAACAGCGCAAGATGGTGGGTGGTAGTAGGAGAAGATGGCAATGATTGTATGGAATCAGGTGGGTGGCGGCATCATAATAGTGGCCAGAAGAAAAAGTAAATTTTTCACAATATTCTAGTGTGGCAGCACATTGCAGTCAGAACATTACTGCCAGAATGATCTAGATCTGTGATGGCTAACCTCCGGCACTCCAGCTATGGTAAAACTTCGACTTTCAAGATGTACACTTGCTTGGCTGTTCTCAGAACTCCATAGAAATTAATGGAGCATGCTGGGAGTTGTAGTTTCACAACAGCTGGAGTGTCGGAGGTTAGCCATCATTGATCTGTACGCTGATGCATTAGGCACTGGTGTGTGGAAATACTGGCTCAATCTCTCAACTTTTCCTGTTGAAAGACGAGTTCTCTTTGGGGTAACTATGCCCCCCTACTGCAGTAAACTCCCGCTCTGATGCCACAAATCAAGTTTGGCTGCACAGTAGTCCAGGGGGATCTTCGATGTGGGTTGGCAGGGTGCAGTCCAAGTATGCCACCACCTGCTAGTCCAGGTTCTGCTCTATGTCTACCTGCTGCTGGGTGGTTTCTTCAGTAGGCAGGTGATAAAAAGTGCTCATTAGAGACTCAAGACTTAAGTTGCTGCTGTTGAGCTGGTGCTTTTCCTGACACCCCACTCCCTCCAGCAGTCATGGCAGGGAAACTTGAGCACAGAGGGCACCTTCGGTCAGACCTGTGAGAATGGACGATGGCGCACATAGGCAGGGACCAACCGACTACATAGGATCTCTCGATAGTAGCTGAGTTTTGGCCCGGTAGCGAGGGTCTAATGGGGATAATGCGGCTGTCACTACGCAAGCAAGGTGGCCATGAAATGTAGGCGCCACATTTCCAGTGCCCCGACCAGCTATATTTATCAGAATCTGCTCCAGGACATGAAGGAGTGGAATCACATCATTCATCTCAAAGTCCTGGCGACTGACAAATAAAGTGGCCTCCTCCAAGGGCCTGAGCAAACAGCAGGTGCCATACATAAGCTGTCCTGGCTATCATCGAAGTTACACAGAGGAGTTCCAACCTGTGGAAACATTGCACCTAAGGCGATGTTGGGGAACACCATTACCACAAGTACCACAATAGACATCCTATATAAGATGGCAATTGTGTGGATGTGATAAACAACAATATCAATTGAAAAGACAGGTGCGCTCTGTGGTCTTACTAAACCCTCATACTGATGTTAAAATTGAGACATTAGCCAACATATCCTACTGTGGAGGACATGTCTGAGCCCGAGCACCACGCCAAGGTTTTTCAAGTAGCTTGGGACCTAACCCTCACCTACCTGTGCCGTATGGGCAATACCAGGGGCCAGTGGGCGAATTCCAGGAGCGCAAAGGCCGACTCACTGCATATATCACCAGTTACCTCCAGCATGCAGTCATGCCTGCAATAAGAGAAGAGAGGAGGCTGTGAGCCCCACCCAAGACTGGCTGATATGGCCCAAGCCTCACAGGTGCACCAAAATGTAGCCTGTGGATGAAAATCAGGCACATTTACAAGCCCTCCTATGTAAATGTGCCTGATTTTCATCCACAGGCTACATTTAGGTGCACCTGTGAGGCCTAGGCCATATCAGCCAGTCACCTAAGGATCCCTTTGGCTTACAGGCACTGCACTGTGCTGCAGTCTCCCTATGCTCTTCCTTTGCCCTCTCGACAGTGTCTGAAAACTCTCCTTATGATCTCCCTAAACTGTCCCTGAACTGACCCTACCCCAGATAATACTAATAAAAGCTTTTTAAAACACTTTCCATAGCACTTGTCACTTCTGCCCCTATGCTCAGTTCACTGGAAAATGTTGGAGGCCGTGCAGGATGAGGTTTTTTATAGGGATGTGACATCACAGAGGCTGGCTATCTGCTGATTTGCTGGCTGCACGGCATTATGGGTGATCCCTCGATCCCGGGATTCTTACTTTAACTTAATTACCTTTGATTTGCCCAACACTAGTGAGGAACACAGCTTAATATCAACAATTTGTTCCTGAGCTTCGGTGACTGGAGAAAGGGACATTCAGTTTCAAATAGTCCAGCCTCTTCTTCTATTTACCAGCTCCACATGTAAATGTTAAAGTGAGGTTATACTTGTTGGCTTAGTTTTGGTATAAAAAAAACAACTTCCCTAAAAGTACAACTCCCGGCATGACACAATTAATCCAGATGACAGACGACCCCAGAATAACTTCTGAAAACAGCTGTGACGCCAGACCAGACCCCAAAATATACTGAGATCTCAGAACAAACCCCAAATAAAGTGAGACCCCTGACCAGACCCCTAAATTTACCAAATCCTAGATCTGACCCAAAATTAACTCAGATTCCAGACCAGAGCCCCAAACTAATTCAGACCCCAGATCAGAACCTGAAACTAATTCAGACCCTAGACCATAACACTAGATGAGTTCATATTCCAGACCTCAAAATTAATCCATATGACAGACTAGACTCCAGAATAACTTTTGACAACAGCTCAGACCCTAAACTTTATTAAGATCCCAGACCAGACCCCAAATACAGTCAGTCCCCAAACCAAATCCCAAAATTAATTCAGACCACGTACAAGAACCCTAGATTCATTCAAATTATAGACCTGACTGACCCAAAATTAACTAAATTAACAGACTAGAGCCCCAAGTTTCCGTGGCTCTGAATGCCTGAGTTCTCTGGGCATTCGTAGTTCCCAGCATCCATTCTCATTAGGGTCGATTGGACATTATGAAAATGATTGTTGTGCCTCCTATTCATTTAGTCATCTTCCACCCATCCATGGTGACCATATCGGGGACATTTTTTTGGGATGGAGGCCACAGATCTATGGTATATTTGAGCTTACCGAGATTTGTGAGGGTAGGGGGAATACCATTTTCTTTCTCCAGCCTGTTGATAAATAATATCGCGGCTACTGTGAGCGCCAAGGTCATTAGACCATGACGCTAAGGTCATTGATATGAGGGCCACGAGTCTATGGTAATTGGGGACATGAGCCTAAGCTCGTTGATGTGAAGACAACAAACCTATGGTCATTGGGACATGAGCCTAAGGTCATTGATATGAGGACCAAGAGCCTATGATCATTAGTGTCAGGTCCCTGAGCTTTGGTCACTGGCTAAAATCCCGTAGCGATTGAATAGTGAACATTTTAGGTTACTTTTTGACAGACCTGATGATTGACTTTATAAAACACTGACTATAAATTTAAGATCATTAAGTTCACACCAATTTAGATAGTTTCCAGTAGACTGACCAGAGTTTGGCTTCTAAAATCTACAAATTTAAACGAGCTGATTCTTAGCAACTTAGCTTCGGCTAATGAAGACTGATCTCAAAGATACTCACCCACTCTGGGAGCCATTTTGTAAACTCTGTAGATAACGTCTATAGTTATAGCCAATCTTTTAGGTGGTAGATTCTACCCTTAGATTGCCTGCTAGGCACTCTGGTCAAAGTTGAAACACAGAGTTTAGCCTAGAGCTGGGACACAGACATTGAAAGATCATTATGGAGTGAACATATGTGTCATTCTCTGTCCCATAAGGACCTATGTTGGGCATAACACAGATTATCTATTGAACCCAGAGTGCCATCAATGGCTCACGTAGTTCAGCCTGTGGTACAAATAATTGTGTGCCAAAGGGTGATAGACTCTTACCTATGCAGGCAGATGGGTGTGGCCCATATATTGGTAAAAACAAAAAAATTTAACTAGCTAGAAGAACATAGGATAGTTTCTCCTTCGCCCCATCATCAGACAGCCTATCTATGACAAATTACCGTAATTATTATACCCGGGAGTCGGGTGCCCTTATTGTCGGTCGTACCTAATTCAAATATTTTAACATCTCCAAATGATTCATTTCTGTTTTGGGAAAGCAATACTAGTAAGGTTAATTAAAATATCTTATTTGTGGCCGGTGAATCTGCCAGTGATGAATGGACGACCTCTAAAGAGAAGACAGAAACAGAATAAATTTCCAGAGAATGTTAACTCTAAAAAAAACTAATTTATTGAAGTAAGGTAATTTCCAGACATCTGTTTATTCCTTTTTGTTAGCGTTTTAGCATCAAAATGCATAATTACAAACATTTGAAAAAAAAAAGTGGAGCATTTAAACCTTGCCCGCAGGTTTGCCCTATTCTTACCCGAGAGCACCAAATTCTGGGCTTACATAAAAACCTCCCAATTTTGAGTCTGTCCAGCTGATTGCCAGGTTTGCTTCAGAAATAGACATCGTTCTGAGAAGAGTAAACCAAGCCCGTCTGGGCCATAAGGGAGCAATCAGAATCACTCTTGCCCTGTCTCTCCTGATTTTCTTTAATACCCGGGGGTAATAACTGGAATGGAGGGAAGGCGTATGCTAGAGAGAAGCCCCATCTTAGGAGAAGGGCATCCACCCCATAAGGGGATTCTTTGGGATTTAGAGAACAAAACTGATCTACCTTCCTGTTCTGACGGGAGGCAACAAGATTAGTGTTGATCGAGCACCCAAGTGCTCGGGTGCTAAGGCCGAACACATCGGGATGGAAACACCACCGAAATGGTCCGGGGAACAGCATTGGGAGGATGTCTAGATGCATCTTGGACTCCCAGGTCGCTGCTGGGAACGATGTTGTCCAAGTAGTACGCCACTTTTACAGACTGACAATAGTACCCACAAAACCAAAGATAAAATCGCTTTTAGAGGAAAAATTGTTAGAAAACATTCTTTTCTGTATATAAAATGCAAGTGCTGCCAAAAATTACAAGCAAGAGGCACTCCAATACAACCTGTATATCACATAAAGGAGGGCCTCATTCACATTGTGGTACAATTGTTCAGGTAGTGGGACTCCTACACTCATAAAGCCTATACACTAAGTGAAAGGGCTGCCAAAAATTACAAGGAACCAGCACTACAATACACCCTTTATTACACATAAAGGACGGCATCATACACACCCTTGAAAAATTATGATTGATGGCCTGCTGGTGACCCTTAAAATCATTTGGAGCAAGGGCCTGCTGATCTGACCATCTAAAACATTAGGGTTGAGGGCCTGCTGCTCAGCTGACCATCGAAAAAATTATGTTTGAGGGCCTGCTGCTTAGCTGACCATCAAAGAAATTATGGTTGAGTGCCTGCTGCTTAGCTGACCATCAAAGAAATTATGGTTGAGGGCCTGCTGCTAAGCTGACCATCTAAAACATTAGGAGTGAGGGTCTGCTGCTGTGCACCATCAGCATCACGGCCACCTCCCCGTCCCTTACTGCTCGCCTTCTTCATATTAAATGTTATATATTCTTGAAAGTATGTCACACGTACAGTAGCGTAGGATTTTGAAGTTTATGCACAAAAAACATTTAAAACTTATTTGGGATGTGGAAACGTCACACAGGAGATATCCTGCAGATAATGTCAATGCTGTCACCAGCGGCTAATAAAAAATTACAGGGAATGTCACAGGCATTTAGGATTAGGAAACGTTATGCAGGAGAGGTACCACCGGTAGTGTCACTGTCCCCAACGTCTACGGAAAAAGTACACTGCATGTCACAGATAAAATGTTTATGCGCACACGTTACACTGGAGATGTTGCACTGATAATGTCACTGTCAGAAGCATCTGTCCCTTCCTATGCACAGCTCTCCCTGAGCAGCCAAGAAACGTGCTGTCAGGCATTTTCATAGGTATATATATTGATACCTGATCATATTATATTCAAAATGCATGCTCATTGTCTTTAAGAAACATACATGAGCCAAAGTTTTCATACACGGCTGGAACAGGCCAAGATTTGAAGTCACACAGAGTTCAGTCTGTGTAAAAAGTTTATACTGAATACAGAGAGTATTGTGTTTTAAAAATTATTGCCACAAATGTGGTCTTATCTGTTGGGAGTACACTGGATTCTCCAGACATGTCCGTCTGAAGAGAACAAGGCCCATTCATACCATAATGGCCCATAGATCAACAGTGTGAGAAACATTCAGAGAGACGCCTAGAGGTCTGTCTTTAGTTATTTCAAAGTTGTCTTAACTAATCCTTATCTCTGATTTACGACGACGAGGGTCAAATGTATATAATACATATGATGCAAAAATACCCTAGTTAAGTCTTTATAGTATGGTGCTAATAGCTTGCACAACAGTGCCATCCGGAGACAGATGGATACCATTATACCATCCTCCATTAGTTGCATTATGGGTAAATAGGATCTTATTACTTATGTTTACACCCCCTCAATTGATTGGAGAATACTAATCCAGGGGGTGGTAATGTTAGATTACAAGGGAGATAATTACCCTAGATAGGAGAGCATCAGGAGAGAGGCAAGGAGGAGAAGCTAAGAAACAAAGGAGGAAGCATAGCATTCCTACATTCCAGCCTACACCCAAGATTGAGGGGTCTACCAATATGAAAGCCATGGTGATGGACCATCCAGCTTTCCTAGGAGCAGAAGTGAGATTCCTGCTAGGACTTGGTAAGAAACACAAAGAATGATGTTTCATTTTATTAAGACTATTTAGATAATGTGGGTAAAATCATAGCATCTATGTTGGCGAACATATTAATTTATTTATCATCTCTTTATATGAGATGTAGTCTTAGATATAGAATAATTGTGAGCCTTCATTCTACCTGCAGAAGAATCAAGTTTCATAATTTATCAGAGTATTAAATGATTGCATACATATATGCATAGCTATAGATATATTGATAGTAGCATTCTTCGCCAAGCTAGATGATAAATTCCCACTGGAAGATTTGTTCCAAGTTCTTCCAATGTCTGTTGTCTTAATAGTCTTACCAGGTTATACAGATATGAAAGTAGTATTGACAGAAGTATTAAAAGTAGTCTAGGATTTGACTACTCTCTTCTAAGTTGTATACTTGAATGGATTTGCCCATTACTACATGTGAGGTGTATTTTAGTTTGGTTAGAGAGGGGTGGGGAATGTATTTATCATTCCATATAGATGTCTAGGATTAGACACGCCTCTGAACAGGAGTAATGGATATAATGTAACTTCTTGTTTTGATATCCTAACCAAATAGCTTTGTTATAATGTGACAAGCTGCTCCTACCCACATGTGTTTATTTACTTATTGTGAAGCTTCTAGTGCCTGATATCAATGCCATATATATTAATTGGCATATATCATTTTTTATTTACTTATGATAAGCTTGTAATGCTTCATATATCATTGCCATATATATTCCTTGGCATATATAATCATGTTTATATACCTATTTGTTTATAATCGTGTAACTAATAAAATCTGCATATTTTTATAATATCTGCGTATTATTTAATGTCAAAACTACATCTTTAGCATTAATGTCATCTCTCATGAAAAGAACTTATTATCTGAGGAAATAGTCGGCCTCAGATGTGAATTGTATCGATTGGGTTATCTACAATTCACCAGGTCATAATTTCGACAAGTTATGGAAAATTCTTGATTAATTTTTTTTATGACCATAATTAATAATTCTTAATTGAATTATTATAAACCCGACAGTGCGGGTAGGAGACTCGAGCATTGCGCTCAAGCACATGTGCCGAGCATAGCGATGCATAGCGATAACGATGCTCGAGCCGAACCGGTGTTCGGTCGAGCATGCTTGTTTAAAAGATCTATTACAGGCATACCCCAAAGCTCTGCGATCCTTGAAAAAATTGATTGGTTCAAAGACCATTCTCTCTTCTTCAGTTGACATCTGCTCAAAAAATCCACCTTCTCCTTTCCATTTATATGAAGAGTTGAGATATGGCAGACCTGCCCTTCCAAGTTCTGTAACAACCGATTCGCTTCTAACCAGAGGGTGGTTGACTTTGTTCCCCCCTGACGATTGATATATGTCGTTTGATTGTCCGATAGGATTGATATACGTCGTTTTATTGTCCGATAGGATTCTGATATGGCTTGACCCTACCAAGGTTTGGGACGCTTACAATGCTAACCTTACTGTTAGAAGATCCTTCCTGCTGGAGGTAAATTACTTCTGAGCCTGGGACCAAAGACCCTGAAAACTGTGACCCAGAATATAAACTCCCCACCCTCAGGACGGCAGGATCTGGATAACTCCATGGGATTCCCTGAACTAGATTTCCTCTGTTCTCCCACCAGGCTAGACTCCTTATTGTTTTGGCTGAAATCTGAAGCCCGGCTTTCAGGAAGCAGTTGTTCTTTTTGAAGGCTGCCAAAATTTCCATTTGGAACTGACGGGAGTGTAGCTGGGCCCATTTGACTGCCGGAATACAGGACACTAGGGAACCGAGAACTGACATAGCCTTTCAAATTGTCAATCTGGGGGATGTCAAAGACCGTAGCTGAAAGTGAATTTCGACCACTTTCTCTTCTGGTAAAAATACTCTTGAGTCCATGAGTCCCAAAAACTTCTGACGTTTGTCTGGAATCAGTCTGGACTTTTTCTTGTTGATTATCCATTCCAACCACTGGAAGGTACTCACTACCTCTTTAACCGCATCGTTGCAGCTCTGATAGGTCCCTGCTATGATCAAGAAATCGTCCAGGTATGGAACTAGCATAATGTCCTTTAGCCTTATGAAGGACACCGTCTCTGATACTATTTTGGTGAAAATCCTCAGGGCCGAAGACAAGCTGAAAGGTAGGGCCTGAAATTGAAAGTGGCATAGACGATCTTCCATGTATACTGCAATCCGGAGAGATTTCTGAAAGTTTGGGTGGATCGGAATATGGTAGTAAGCATCCTTCAGATTTATAACCACCATGTAACAATCCGGAAATATAAGAAGTTGAATTATTGATCTCATCGTTTCCATTTTGAATTTTCTCAATACTAGAAACCTGTTTAGATCTCTTAAATTGATTATAGTTCTAAAGGAACCATCTGGCTTTGGTGCTAGAAAAAGAGCGGAGAAATATCCTTCTGATTGTTCTAGAACTGGAACTGGAATTAACACATCTTTGTCTATAAGTTCTTGAACCTCCTTTATTATAGGGGAAATTCCCTGTTTTACAGAACGTATTTTTGTAATAACGATCCTTCTTGGTGGTAAAAAACTAAACTTTGGTTTTTAACCAAAACGGATAATATTAAGAGCCAATTGTCCTGCCATTTTTCCCAGGCAGAGAGGAAAAAGCGTAACCTTCCTCCCATCTTTAGTCTGGCGTCATTGTTGGGAGGGTTTTTTATTTGCAGAGGAAGAATTCCCAAAGAGGAAACCCTTCCCTGCAAAACCTCTGAACTTATATCTTTGATCCTTATCTCTGAAATTTATTTTCCCTGCAAACCCCCGGAGAACCAAAAGGACTGCCTAGGTCTGAAGGAGGAAAAGGAGGAAGGGTAAGAGCTAGGGAACCTCTTCTTCCTATTAGCTGCTTTTTCTAGCAGATCATCCAAATCTTGCCCCAAAAAATCTCACCCTGACAGGGAATACCACATAGCTTTTGTTTTAAGACAATATCCCACCCCTCCAATTCTTAAGCCAGAGAGCCCTTCAAGCGGAATTTGTCAGGGAAGAGGAGGCCTGGGCTCCAAGTCTAACCGCATCTAATGATGCATATGCTAGCAAGTCGGCAGCTTTTTGCAATGTAGGTAAAGAAGACAAAATCTGATCCCTAGGACATTTTTCTTTTAATTGGACTTCTAACTGTTCTAACCAAATAGCTAAGGATCTGGCAATAACTGTGGCCGCTATGCTCGGACAAAAAGAGGAAGTGGATGCTTCCCAAGCCCCTCAATGGGAGGATTCAACCTTTTTATCTAAAGGGTCTCTGAGAATACCAGTATCTTCAAAGGGAAGTGAGGATCTTTTTGAAACCTTAGAAATAGCCACATCAATTTTGGGAGCTTTATCCCAAAATAAGGAAGCCTCATCTTCAAACGGATATTTACGATTAAAATTCCTTGGGATAAATACCTTTCTATCAGGATTTTTCCATTCTTTTTTAATCAGCGCCAATACATTCCTATGGACTGGAAAGCACCTACGCTTCTTTTCCTGCAACCCCTTAAACATGGAATCCACTACAGATTTATCCTCCTTAAGGCTAGATGCAGATGTCCGTTAAACCTGGACGTGAGCAGTCCGTGGTAATGCAGGCTGGATTTGTTCTTTACAGCCGGAGCGCACGGCGCCATTGGTTGCTATGATGCCGTGCTGTCCCTGTCGCCGCTGCAGGATGCTAAACTCCACTGTGCCTAAAGTATCAGAACCGCTGTCGCATTCTCTCTCTGCAGAATCCTGTCTCTTGTCCTCCTCCATTATGTCAGCTCAGGAAGAGAACCTGCTAAAGTGGTACAAAATCCCATTTATCTTAGCGTTCAGATCGATATCCTGGGTCCCCCTCTGCTTTAGACCGCAGGGATGGGAAAAGAGAGAGAATCAGACAAATAACCGAGCTTCATATAACCTTGGAAGCTTGAGTGTCAGCGTCCGATCAGGAGTCATGCCAGCTTACAGCTCTGGCGTCCCTGGCGTTGAAGAATGCTCTCATAGGCCGCGGACCGGAAGTGCGGCATCACGATTCCCCGCACTTCCGGAAATATTTCATCCTGCTCAGCCGTATACCGGAAGTAGCCCTTGCTACCACGTTTTATCCAGCTCCAGACTCGGAGCATATATTGTGGCATTACTCCACCGGAGATGCCCACGTGCCTGCTGCAAGATACTGGAAAGCCCCTGGAGCACCCCGAATTCTAGGTCCTGACAGCTGGTACCACTGCGCGATAGACCCCGGCAGGATACTGCCAGCTCTCTACGGACCCCCTAGGAAAAGATAGACCAGCAGTAGGTGACCTGTGAAAAAAATAAAAAACCCTGTAGGTCTCCCACTCCAGGGACAGGAAACCACTGAGGTGGGAGAGAGGCTCCACCTTTTATTCTGTAGGTTTCCTGTCCCTGGGGGCAGATCCTTTGTCTGTGGTGCTGTCATGGGGGAAGGGAAAAATAAAGGTGACAAGACCGTACACACATTTGTTGCACAAGTTAAATCTGTTGGTTTCCCTCCATGCCGGTGCTCTGATCCATCTTCAGTTACCGCTCTGCTGGATCCAGCAATGGCTTCAACCAATTTGCTAGGCAACCAGAAGCTTCTTTCTTCTCTGATCTGATCCATCTTAAGTCATGGCCTTGCTCCTCTTTGCCCACTCATGACACCAGGCGTGATGACCTATTTAAAGGGGAATTGCCCTGCCAAGCCTGGACTGCAGATGAAGCTTCTAACATTTGCCTCGTTCTTGTACGTACTGATTTTGACCTTGACTCCGGATTAGACCCTGACTTTGACCTTTACTTGGTTTCTGGATATCATGCCTACCCTCTGCTTGGAATTGTTTTCCTGGTACCTGTTGTTCTTCTCCTGTCACTAAGCCCTGGATGCTCTGGTTTGTTGTACCCTGACCGTTCCCCTGCTGACTACCCATTTTGGGTCCATTCCTGGCTGCACTGCAGTTCCATTAGCACTAATGTGAGGACTGCAACCTACTTGGGAATCCAAACAGGAAAGACCATAACTCTTTGAGGGGTTAAGAGTGCAGAGTGAGGAGATGTTTTACAATGCACAGCCTAGTGTAGCCAGTGCCAAACAGATTGTCACATCTCCAGTGAGATGCCTATTGTATGCCTACATGATCCCTGGCCCTATGGAACATACCTGCATTTTTTTGGCTTCTCTGCATCCATGTTTTGCTCTTCTTACGCAGTCTCATCTTGGTACCCTTTTGCTTATATTTGTCTTTATTCAGTGTGGTCATTGATACCAGAATCGGGACATGTCTTCCTTATGATATTATGGTCATATAACATAATCAGTGAACGTTACAGATGAGCGTATCGATTGGAATTTGTTTTTTGTTTCTGACAAATGAAATAGAAAGAGGTTTAAGCCTATTTGATGCCATCAGATGTACGATAGGCTAATTTAAATATATAATTCCCAGAAAAGTAGAGCAGCATTGGCTGGACTATAATACCCTCATGCATATTAGGTGGTCTACCTAATGGGAAAAGTATCCTTTGTCCGTTTGGAAGGTAAGCTGTCTTGCATGTCTCCCTCAGAGTAGTATTATGTGTGGGTCTCTCCCTCTCTATTGTCTACTAGGACAGAACAAAACTTGAGTCATACAGTATGAGACTTTAGAGTGTCATTTACCAATTTTCAAGGCAACTGGAGTATACTTGATTTAGAATCTATTTGGACTTGAATCCAAATTTTTTGAAAAAAATGGGCAAATTGGAGATTAAACTAATTTCAAGAAATTTGCTCATTTCTAGTGCATGTAGACCTCCAGACATAGAATACAATGGCGCTCCCTTCATGTCGTGCTAATAGATAAATAAGTCAAGTTGTGACCTGTAGAAGGTGCAAAGCGGGAAAACATGCAACATTGACTTTATTATTTTTGCAATTTTCACTATGCTTGTACATTATATGTTGAAATGGCAAATGTATAGGAGCATAATTATCCGGTCTGGGTGTCAAATCAATAGGAAATATGAGAAAACGTGCTCGTAGTGTCATCACCGGACGTCAATGCAGTAATTATCCGCCGAGTCTTTCTGTAAATTGCCGATAGTAGAACAGAATATAGATCGTGAGATTGGAAATCCATCTCAGCAGGTTACACCTTTCTCCCATGCTTTTCACTGCTAGGACTGAATATAAGTAAATCTTTAAGTAATCAACAAAATCTACAAATGATCACCTTTTCCCTTGAAATCACGACGTCCCTGGTTTCCACATAAGATTATTACGTTTATATTGTGTTATTTATTATGTCTTATTATATTTTCCAGATTTTTTTTACTGAAGGAGAATATTTGAATGATGAATATATGGGAAACGTAGAAAGTCCCAGCTTCTGGTGTTTATATGGCTGTAGCCTGGATGTGGCGGTATACCCCACCTGACCTTTGCAGCCGATCATTGGCCTCAGTAGTATATGGTCTTTGAACGCAGATGTCACTGATTGGTTGCAGCGGTCATATGGGTTATAAAACTACTGTGTGTCAGCACTGATGTCAAGCGGACACAGACTGGAGATGAGGAGATAAAGATTGAACTGGTGGTGCTGGAATAGCGGGGAAGTTTACCAGTAAGTATATATCCTTTTTTGAAAAAGGCACATTTTAGAAATTCTTTTCAAGTCTCATTCCAACAAATCAGTCAAAAAATTAAATTCGGGTCTGAATCAATTCTACCTGAATCAAAGGTAATTTAATTGGCCTGAAAATTGGTCTACAACACTCTGAGGTCTTCTAGGACTTATATTTCCTCTATTTTGTGTTTTTCTCTTCTTCTTTTTTCTCCACCCCCTCCTTAAGCTCTTGAAGTCAATGACAGGAAAAGTAAGCAATGTCAGAGTGACGCTGACGTACATAGCTATGGGTAAGCAGATGGTGTTAACAAACAGATTTTTGTAACTCCTTTGCGGCATGCGCTGTGAGTTTCCGACCCACCATAATAGTACGGTGCGCGTTGCCCGATCAGTGGCAAACAGGACTCGCTGGCATTTGTGAAAATTCAGATGCCAGCGGATTAACCCCTTAGATGCCATGGTGAATCCTGACTGCTGCACCTAAGGGGTATATAGAGGGAGGGAGCTCCCTCTCATGCCATTGGCTCTACATGATGCCTCACAACCTGTCCGTTACAGAAGCCTAAGAGCAGGGGTGGACTGGGAACATAAAGTGAGCCTGGAAAAAAACTAAAAGTGGCCCCATTTTGTAGTCGGGTCCAAATTGGCAGAAATCAGGGCCAACACAGATAGGCAGGCCAGCAATACCATAATGTGGCACATTATACTGCCCTAACAGAGCACAAATATCACAGTCATCACAAAATACTTACTGCCAGTCCATTGTGGCCAGCCCAGCTGCCACTTTCTGTCCTCATACTCCAGTTGCCTTAGGATGGCAATACAGTTGAATTCAGGATTTAGGTGGGTCACCTTGCCTGCCAAACATCATAATTAGTGGTAAGCTAAGCGTAGTATTTCAACAAGTGACCTTGTGGACCCGGGAAAAAAGGGTTAAGCGATAATAGGTTCAGATTAGCCCTAGGGCTAAATGGTTCCCTTTTACGGTCAATATTTAAGACTGAACGTTTATTAATTGTTAATAAAAGGTGTAACAAAAACCAAAGGAAAGGACCATTTAAATAATATATGGCCGGACACCATGACAGAAGAAACTCTAATCACACTGTGGTTAATTTGTATGGTTATTAGAGAGATGGCTTATGGGATATTTGCAGCATATCCCCGTGGTCACTAAATCTCTGAGGTCTGTATTTATGATGCATAGAGTTATAGTATTACCACTAGTTGGTGTGACAAAAAACTATCCTCGGTATAATTAGTCAGCATTGTTATTGGCGCTGCGGATGTATTGAACCTAGTTAGATACTGGTAACATTCAACCATGGGCTATCTTGCCCTATATCCACAGTGACAACCGCATATACGCACAGGCTATCTTGCCCTGTATCTGCTGTGTCTAATTGTATTAAATTGGATGGTATAACTCGCTAAGATTGTGCCTGACTATCTCCTAAAGATTGATTAACCCTGTCTTGTGCATATGCTAAGTGCATGCATTGCACGTCGCTCTGTGCACTAGTGTTCAGCGATATGAATTTTAAAGCTAAACAAGCAGCTCCCCCTGACAAAAAACTATCCTCGGTATAGTCAGCATTGTCATTGGCGTTGCGGATGCATTCAAAGCGTTCGAAGCAGAATTTGATCTGAAATTTCCTTGCACTTCGTGGTAACGATTCAGGGTTTCCTAAGATGGTGGCTGCATGTGTTACAAAGCAAAACTATGTATAGAGGAGATAAGCCTGGGGGCGCAACATCACCCATAATGCTGTGCAGCCAGCAAGTCCGCAGATAGCCATCTCTGCCACTGTCCTGTGAGCTGAGCATAGGGAGAGATGTGGCAAGCGGTCATGTGCTAGGGATTGTGTTTCTGAAAACAATTAATAGACGAATATTGGAGAGGGAGAGTGCAGGGACAATGCAGTGAGATCATAGAGAGAGTGCAGGGAGAATGCAGGGGGAGTGTAGGAAGAGTGCAAGGAGACTGCAGGGTGAATGCAGGAAGAGTGCAAGGAGACATATGCTGCATCAGTTTTATTTATTTATTTATTCCTACATTTACTAATTCCTCCATCAGCCATAAATGTAATTCAATACCAATAAAACTTTATTATTTCGGTGCCAGTGTGCCAACCAGTACCATCCAGGCTGCATCCCTTAGCGGGGCCGGTCTTAATGATGACCATCCTCATCCTTCTTGGTCTCAGTGTCCTAGAAAAGTCAGCAAGATGCAGAGGGAGGAGGAACTGCATGTTCCTGATGACATATTCACATCGATTTTAGATGATGTGGAAAAGAAGGAAAAGCAGATGGCAAAAGAAGGGCCCCCATCTGTAGGGCAGGAGAGCGCTGGGGTTTAAGAAGCGGTTATGCCAGAGATGATTAAAATTCTGTATTTACTGTCAAATAACCTGAGATTGCAGGCCAGAACAGCAATGACATGCGCATTGCCCCCCCCCCCAACCTAACCAGCCAACCCCCATACCAGAAAAAGCCCTTGTTTAAAGGTGCATTAAAGGTGCCACGTAGCCAGTAACAATGGAGAAGGACTATACAGTGCGGTCTTCATTATTAAATGAAAGGCAGCTGCGGGCTAATTGGCCACATGGTTCTACAACCCAGCACTGCTGTTCCTTGTATTGTGGCCGGACCCTAAGGGAAAGTGGCGTGGGTATACCTGATTTATAGCAATTTGTGACAAATTAATTCGGAAATTATTAAATTTCTTGGCGAAGTTGTCAAATCAAATATTTCAAAACTTTGCTCATCTTTAATCATAATATCAAGCGATTAAATAGTTATTTGTGTCTTAAAATAGTACCAATGAAAATGACCCCCAGTTCCACAAAAAACGAAACTCTCACACAAGAACATCGCCAGAGAAATAAAAAATATTGCTTTCAGAAATTATGAAGCAAAAAAAAATTTTTTTTTAAAAATGCTTTGTTTTAACATGGGATAAACTATATAAAATTGGTTTCTTTAATTGTACTCACCACGTGCATGTCGAACTAAGAAAAACCCCAGACAACAAAAGCAATGTCAGAGTTGATGCCTTTTCTTTATCTTGTTTCTTAGAAAGCACAATAAGTGATCAAAGTGATCAAAATAAGTGATCAAAAATCATATGTACCCCAAAGTAGAACCAATGATAATTAATGACAACTCCTCCTGCAAAAAAGAAAACCCCTCACAGAAGCTCTATTGAGACAGAAATAAAAAACCTATAGTCATTAGAAAAGGGCTGTACTGGCACCGCAGAGGCTGATCAATAGCAACATGGCGAGTGTAGCCCAAGGTGGTCTTTCCCTTCTGAACCCTGCAGCGTACCCAAACAGCAGTTTATGTCCACATTTATGGCAAATTCGTACCCAGTACAGCCCGCCTTACAATTTAAGGGGCATATAGTGTCTTAGTTGGCCCCAGCTGGGCACAGCATATTGGCACTGAAATGCCATATCCTTCTAAGACTTGCAATTTTCATGTTTTACCATCCCTTGCTCATTAAATGGGTTCTCCAGTAATTAAGAAAACGAAAATATTTAAATATTACTTTATTATAAACTTTTGTTTAGGGAGCAATCATTAGGAGAAACAAAATGGCCTCTGTCCTATTAGTACACACAAAACCTGTCCTAATCACACAGCAGGACAAGTCACATCACAACATTGAGATAGAGGAGGCTGAGACAGCTCTTTCCTACTTGTCAGGGATTATGATCCTGAATACAGATGATAAGAACGTTAGCTGAATCTCTGTAGGAGTGGAGTCCATGAGGAGACATGAAGTACAGAAAGGACGGACTATAGCTCTGTGTTGTGAAGTAACTTGTCCTGCTGAGTGATTAGGACAGGTTTTGTGTGCACTATTAGGAGGGCAGCCATTTTATTTCCCCTGATGATTGCTCCCTAGAAAAAATGAGCCATTATAATTAATGAAAGGTATGTAAGCATTTTCATTTTCTTAATTCCCAAAGAACCCCTTTAATTTCTGCAAAACAGCTGTAGTCTCAAAATGCTCCCTTCTTGAGGGGAATAGTTTCCAAAATAGGGTCTCTTATTGGGGGTTTCCAGTGTAGGGTTAGAGTCTCTGCATATGTGATGTAGCACCCAATATATGGGGTGTTGCCGTATTCCGGAGAAAGTTTTGGGATGCCTTTTCTCATGTTAACCTTTGTGAAAATTAAAAATGTGGGCCTTATACAACATTTCATTGGAAGAAATAAATTTTTTCATTTTCATAACCAAGTGCTTCTAAATTCTATAAAACACCTGTTGGGTCAAAGTGCTCAGTACAACCCTTGCTAAATTTTTTGAGGGGTGTAGCTTCCAGAATAGGGTCACTTTTTGGTGTTTCCGTTCTCTTCAAATATGGCAAGGCACCCAAAAACTATTCCAGCAAAATCTGCCCCAAACCCCACCCCCCAAAGCCATAGGGCATATCTTTCACTTCTGAGGCCACAGTAATTTTTTTTACCACAAATGGGATGTTTCTGTAAACTGCAGAACCAGGGTAATATATATTGAGGTTTGCTTTGCTGCTAACCCTTGCCAAGTTATGGAAAGTCTGCAAAATCAGTTTTTAATAACTTGAGGGTGTAGTTTGTAAAATAGGTGGTTGCTAGTATGTAAGCCCCTTAATGTGACTTCTAACTGAATTGGTCCTTTAAAAAGTCAGTTTTGGAAATTTTCTTGAAAATTTGAAGAATTGTTTCTAAAATTCTAAGCCTTCTAATGTACTAAAAAAATAATAAAATTACATTTACAAAATAATGCCAACATAAAGTAGACACATGGTTAATGTTAATTAATAAGTATTATCACTATTTTAACTATTTGTCTTAAAAGCTAATTTTCTACATTTATACATAAAGCTAAGGTTTTAGAATCACAGAACGACCCGTTTAACAAAAGCTTTGAGAACTTAGGATCCAAAACTGCCACCACCCTGTTATCTATGGCGGCGACAGGTTCCCAATGGTGTCTTTGTACTTTTTGGCTATAGACAGGGACAAGTCCTGTGTTTAAAGTTACTTTTCTTCCATACAAAAAGTACAAATACGCCAATGAGACCTTCATGCATAGCAGGTTGGTGGCCATCTTATTTGTTAGGAAAATAAATCTTTTTTTACTTTACTGTATGAATACAGTAATTTCCGCCTCATAAGACGCACCTAGGTTTTAGAGGAAGACAATAAGAAGAAAATATTTTTCATTAGACTTCAGATCACAGCAGCAACCAGACCCCCAATGTTATTAAGACCCTTAATCAGACCTCAGATAAGACCCCATTGTTAATAAAACCCCAATAAGACCTCAGATCAGACCCACAATCAGACCTCAGCTCAGACTACACTGTGAATGACCTCCAATCAGACCTCAGATAAGAGCCCAATATAAATAAGACCCCCCATTCAGACTTCAGATGAGACCCTGATACCTCTTATCAGCCACCAGCCATATATCAGAGCCTGGGGAGCGCTGCAATTACCGCTTCCCGAACCTCTGCTAGTAATGAACGCTTCCATGATGGAAGAGCTCATTAGTATTTGCCCCATATGCTGTGACGTTTTCCCCACACTTGGGCGGGTGCGTCTTATGGGACGAAAAATACTAAATATTATATAGAATATAATTATAATATATTACATTTATAGCGGCTCTGCTTTTTCGACATTAATCAACCAGAACTCCCTCATTGCATTAACCATTTTATGTTCTGCCATTTTTTTTTATTATTTGTGTCTCGAAGAAATCCTTTAAATGCCTCCAAGGTTATTAATGGTGATGTAGGATGACTATCAGCTGCCAAAAATTGACTCCTATTGCTTACTATATCAATTGTATGATAAAGTACCTCGAGGCACAAAAGGTTAAACCTAAATATAGATGTCTTCCCAGAAGTGTATGCAAAAATGAAATGGATGTGAGTGGAAATCCTTCAAGATGTAAATTTACTTGTAGTAATTTAAGAGATCGCTAAAGCATTAAAAAGTATGTAATCGATTTGTGAGAAGCAAGAATACGTTGTGGAGCGGCAGAAATCGTTTCTTTTTGCTGCATTTATCATTTATTTTAATAGTAATTATGTATTTATTAATTTCAATATTTAGTTACGCAGTTGTATTAAATAGTAAAAATAATTAGAACAACGTTGTTTCTCTATTTTTAGCATTTAGAGGTTGTTCCATTAATTTGCTTTTGTTTATTGTATTAATTGTTTTATTTCACTTTTTATTTAACACGTTAAAACAATTACAAAAATAGTCAATAATTACAAATACCACTTTTTCTTGTTTCTTTATATTTGCAGCTTTGATGGGGTAATTTCTTTGTTTCATCGTTGTTTAGGGTTTATTTTTACTTTTTTATACATATTTTTAATTTTGCTTTTTAAATAATAAAAATGTAAATACAGAAAGACACAATTAAGCCCGGGCTCCACAGTGATTTTGACAAAGAACAAAAAAACCGAATCTTTTGGATAATTATTTTCATTGAAAATGTTAACTGGCGTGCTTTCTACATTTTAATTTGTTTCCCATGAATTAAATGAAATACATTTCAATTATAAAATTTTGATGTGTCATTTTTTAATATATTATGTTGAAAGTATTTAATTAAGCTTTACTATTTTTTGCCAAGAATTTTTATTGAATTTCTATGGGGCTTGACTTCAGATCTATGAGGAGGAGCATAAGGATCCTACACTTTGATTCTCCAGGGTATACCTTCTATAAAAGAAAAAAAAAATCTTTCTATATCTTCACCTTGCATTAAACAATGGTCAGACTAAAGAAACCCAGTTTATTTTACTGTATATTACATTACATGTTGTACTGGAAAAATAAATAGAGAGGCAGCCAACCCTCCCACATGTATAGAAAAACAGCTATGGCTTCTAGCATGAAAAGTCTAAAATACTGCATTTGTTTAGCTATATGACACTTTTCAGATTTTTTTTTATACATACTACAGTCATCACCAGAGGATATGGCCTAGAAGCTTACTGCATACTGTGGTATAATTGAGTTTAGTATACAAACTGTATGCAGTAAGCTTTAGTGATGGCTGGAAATATCTATATGCTGTTAGCTCCTAAGCTTCCTCTAATGATATATATATATATATATATATATATATATATATATATCTGTATGCAGTAATCTCCTGAGCTCCCTCTAGTGGTGGCTGTATATATCTGTATGTAGTAATCTCCTGAGCTTCCTCTAGTGGTGGCTGTATATATCTGCATGCAGTATTCTCCTGAGCTCCCTCTAGTGGTGGCTGTATATATCGGTATCTAGTAATCTCCTGAGCTCCCTCTAGTGGTGGCTGTATATATCTGTATGTAGTAATCTCCTGAGCTCCCTCTAGTGGTGGCTGTATATATCTGTATGCAGTAATCTCCTGAGCTCCCTCTAGTGGTAGCTGTATATATCTGTATGTAGTAATCTCCTGAGCTTTCTCTAGTGGTGGCTGTATATATCTGTATGTAGTAATCTCCTGAGGTCCATCTAGTGGTGGCTGTATATATCTGTATGTAGTAATCTCCTGAGCTCCCTCTAGTGGTGGCTGTATATATCTGTATGCAGCAAGCTCCTGAGCTCCCTCTAGTGGTGGCTGTATATATCTGTATGCAGTAATCTCCTGAGCTCCCTCTAGTGGTGGCTGTATATATCTGTATGTAGTAATCTCCTGAACTTCCTCTAGTGGTGGCTGTATATATCTGTATGCAGTAATCTCTTGAGCTCCGTCTAGTGGTGGCTGTATATATCTGTATGCAGTAATCTCCTGAGCTCCCTCTAGTGGTGGCTGTATATATCTGTATGTAGTAATCTCCTGAGCTTCCTCTAGTGGTGGCTGTATATATCTGTATGCAGTAATCTCCTGAGCTCCCTCTAGTGGTGGCTGTATATATCTGTATGCAGTAATCTCCTGAGCTCCCTCTAGTGGTGGCTGTATATATCTGTATGCAGTAATCTCCTGAGCTCCCTCTAGTGGTGGCTGTATATATCTGTATGCAGTAATCTCCTGAGCTCCGTCTAGTGGTGGCTGTATATATCTGTATGCAGTAAGCTCCTGAGCTCCCTCTAGTGGTGGCTGTATATATCTGTATGTAGTAATCTCCTGAGCTTCCACTAGTGGTGGCTGTATATATCTGTATGCAGTAATCTCCTGAGCTCCCTCTAGTGGTGGCTGTATATATCTGTATGCAGTAATCTCCTGAGCTCCCTCTAGTGGTGGCTGTATATATCTGTATGCAGTAATCTCCTGAGCTCCCTCTAGTGGTGGCTGTATATATCTGTATGTAGTAATCTCCTGAGCTCCCTCTAGTGGTGGCTGTATATATCTGTATGTAGTAATCTCCTGAGCTCCCTCTAGTGGTGGCTGTATATATCTGTATGCAGTAATCTCCTGAGCTCCCTCTAGTGGTGGCTGTATATATCTGTATGCAGTAATCTCCTGAGCTCCCTCTAGTGGTGGCTGTATATATCTGTATGCAGTAATCTCCCGAGCTCCCTCTAGTGGTGGCTGTATATATCTGTATACAGTAAACTCCTGAACTCCCTCTAGTGGTGGCTGTATGTATCTGTATGCAGTAATCTCCTGAGCTCCCTCTATTGGTGGCTGTCTATATCGGTATGTAGTAATCTCCTGAGCTCCCTCTAGTGGTGGCTGTATACATCTGTATGTAGTAATGTCCTGAGCTCCCTCTAGTGGTAGGTTTATATATCTGTATACAGTAAGCTTCTAAGCCACCTTTAGTGGTGGCTGTACATATAGTGCCTTGCAAAAGTATTCACCCCCCTTGACTTTTATCTTATTTTGTTACATTGCAGCCTTAAGTTCAATGTTTTGTTAATCTGAATTTTTTGTGATGGATCAGAACACAATAGTCTAAGTTTGTGAAGTGAAATGAGAAAAATGTATAAATAAAAATATATCTGGTAAGGTTGTGAGCTTCCCATATGGGCAGCTGTATATGTAATCATTCAGTAAGCTACTGAGCTCCCCTTAGTGGTGGCTGTCAACATTTGTATGTAGTAAGCTCCTGAGTATGCCCTAGTGGTGGTGCCAGCAAACAGAATTCTACTCTTATTCTATGTCCTTAGAGACGATTTGTCGCTCTTTACCCAGGAAAATGGATCCCCAAAATTCATTCTATAAGTTAAATTTTTAAACTTAACTTTCATGTGAGCACAAATTCAGATTTGTTGTATTTGAAGTAAAATACAGCAACATACTGGATGTTATATAACTGTTAATGTGCATAAAGGATTTAAAGAAGTAAAAAAAAAAAAAAAAAAATTGAAGAAAAACCACCACATGTGTTGGACCAATCTGTCTACCTGATTCTAGACATAGGAGAAGACAGGGAAGTGAAAAGCCGGAGGGCAAGAGAAAGATAGTGGCAACTAACAAGATAGATGCTCGGAATGTATTTATTATAAAGTAATATTGAAGTATTTTCAGTAATTTTATTTGATAAATTCCTGAAAAACCCCTATAAAAAACACAAGGCACTGTTACATGTGCTATGCTTTTTCATATTAGAAACCTTCCAAAAATTGTCTCTTGTTGGGGGCAGATGGAGTTTATGCACACATGGTGATAGTGAGTACAATAAAGGAATTTAAGAGGGGCCTGGATGTATTTCTGGAGCGTAATAATATTTCAGGCTATAGCTATTAGAGATAGGTCGTTGATCCAGAGAATTGTTCTGACTGCCTGATTGGAGTCGGGAAGGAATTTTTTCCCTTTAAGTGGGGAAAATTGGCTCTACCTCACAGGGGTTTTTTGCCTTCCTCTGGATCAACTTGCAGGAAACAGGTCGAACTGGATGAACAAATGTCTTTTTTCGGCCTTATATACTATGTTACTATGTTACTATGGTAGTATCCAAAGAAGCAGTGGTTTGTTCTGTACAAGCAGTCCAAGAATTATGACTCAATGAGGGCATACACTTGCTCATGTTTATACACACATGGTAACTTTTGAAAAAGCAGTGGCTTGTTCTGAGTAAGCAGTCCAAAAATTATACTTTCATGGGGAGTAGAAACAGGTTTGTTGTTATTTTCACGAAAATATGTCCTTATGGAAAATTAAGAGGCATTGGCTTTTTTGGGAACGGTTTCTGGTTTGTTACACTGTGCAAGGTTGGATTCTGAGCAGCAACAAAGTATGGAACAGGAGCTGTGTGGCTATTTAGGGGTAATAGTAGCTGCAGCAGAAGCACAGTATGGAACATGATGGACAAAGCAGGAGATGTGTGGCTCTGTAGCTGTTGTGGTTTTATTGCAGGGTGCAAGTATATTGTTATAATTTGTGTAATGCCACTGATACAGAGCTCCAAATCTGCTGAATATCTATAGAGTGAAATAAAAACATTTTGAAGGCCTTTTTTTCACCACTAGGGGGAGCTTACTGGATATAAACTGAACTTAATAATAACAGTCTTCCATAAGCTCCTGAGCTCCCTCTAGTGGTGGCTGCAGACAGAACCGTACTAACTAACTCTATGACTATGTAGGAGATTTGGCGCTTTGTATCAGAAAAACAAAGCAAAAGATGCCCACAGAAATGAATCACCATAGAATGCTGGACCTTAAAATGACAAGTTTATAGGTAAAGATTAATATTTTTATAAAAAATGAAAACAAAAACACACACCCTTAGCTTCGGTTTGTTTAATTGATTGAGCTATACGGGATGATTGGGTCGAAGTTGACAATCATTTTATGAAATTCATTATTTTATATGTTTTGGTCCATGGCAATAAATGAAGAAGGGAAATGAGACTCTGAGTCTCTGGCCAATAAATGTATTACCCATTCCAAAAGTGAAGATATGGATCGTGCTGCGCCAATGAACCCGGGTCATAAAGTTCTGTTCATAAATACATTGTCTAATCAGCAACAGATCCTGCGCCAAAGTCATAAAAGTGACGAGAGGTGACAAATATATCATTTTATAACAATGCCTTGTAAATGGAGACAGATGTGGAAGCAATGCCCAGAGACAAGTAACTCATCCAAACCTTCAGGGTCACCCCAGCAGCTTGCTGCAGGCTGTTTAACTTTACCTCCAAAGCCGCGATGACTAATCAGCATTAATGAGCCTCCCGCGCCTGCTGCTACAAATGAGATATCTATGGAATCTTACAGAAGAATATGTAAATTCATCACATCCGAAAATGCATACGAGGCCTGGAGGAGCCAAGTTATTATAATTAGGTGTGCCGAACTTACTGCAGAAAATAGCTAAAACCACAAACATTATAAATGACAATAAAATATAATACAAATACCGCTATCAATAATAATAAGATTATTATTATTATTATTAACACTGAATAATAATAAATAATAATAACAATAACACTGAATAATAATAATAATAATAATAATAATAATAATAATAATAAATAATAACAATAACACTGAATAGTAATAATAATAATAATAACACTGAATATTAATAATAATAATAATAATAATAATAATAAATAATAATAACAATAACACTGAATAGTAATAACACTGAATAATAATAATAACACTGAATAATAATAATAATAATAATAATAACACTGAATAATAATAATAATAATAATAACACTGAATATTAATAATAATAATAATAATAATAACACTGAATATTAATAATAATAATGAATAATAATTATAATAACACTGAATAATAATAATAATAATAATAATAATAACACTGAATAATAACAATAATAATAATTAATAATAATTATAATAACACTGAATAATAATAATAATAATAATAATCAACAACAACAAACACAAAAAACAGCTATTAACGATGATACTACTACTCTAATAATAATAATATAATTCTAACACACTAAAAAATAATAATATAAAATAATAATAGAAATATAATACTAACACTGCAGCTAATAGAATAGAAAAATCAATAGAAAATAAGTAATAGAAAAAATGTCATAGAAAATAATAGAACAGAATACAAACACTGCTATAAGTCTATTATAATACTGTTGTTAATAATAATAATTTTAATAGAAAATGCTGTAAAAATATAATACTGCCACTGATATTACTATTATAATATACCACTACTACTAATAAAATAACCTTGCAACTGGTACTATTAATAATACACCACCACTGCCCCTACCCTACTCATATGAAAGTGGGCAGTTTGTGAGCCTTTCAGGTGGACATCCCCCTCCCCCCAGTATAAATAATAACCTCACTACTACTCTTATTAAACTATTCATAATAATATATTACACTACAACAATATGCTAATATTAATATAATAACATACTAAAATATAATATACTACAAATAAATTGCATAATAAGGATCAAAAATAACTTGGTCCTGAAGGAGTTAAGCGTCCATGCACATAACATAGTAACATAGTTTATAAAGATGAAAAAGTTCCTCCGTCCATCCAGTTCGGGCTGTTATCCGGCAAGTTGATCCAGAGGAAGGCAAGAAAAAAAAACTGTTCGCCAAGAAAATCTATTTGTTCTGAATTAATTTGTCACAGATCGCTATAAACCAGGTATACCCAGGCCACTCTGCCTTAAAGTACGGTGACACGGAGCGGCTGTGCTACGTGCCGGTTGCGGCAATGCTGCGGTGAAGATCCATGTGTCCAATTAGTAATGTAATAATGAAAACCGCACTGTCGGTCATGGGTAATGGCCGCGCGACCCCTTTAATGCACCTTTAAACAGGGGCTGTTGCTGGTTGGGTTCGGCAGCTTAGGTGGGGGGACAATATGCAGATTATTGCAGGTTATTTGACAGTAAATCACTGAATATTAACCCCGTCAGGACCGAGCCATCTTTCACCTTACAGACCAGGCCCGTTTTTGTAAATCTGACTTATGTGGTAATAACTTTGGAACACTTTTACTTATCCAAGCCATTCAGAGGTTGTGTCCTCGAGTCGTGACACATTGTACTTCATGATAGTGGTAAATTTGAGTCAATATATTTCATCTTTATATGTAAAAAAAATAATAAAACATTAACAAAAATTTTGAATAATTCGCAATTTTACAAATTTCAATTTCTCTGCTTTTCAAAGATATAGTGATACCTCATAAAATATTTATTACTTTACATTTCCCATATAACTACTATACCTTTGCATCATTTTGTAAATGTCATTTTATTTTTTTAAGAAGGCTTACAATTTTAGAAGCAATTCTTAACATTTTTAGGAAAATTTCCAAAACCCACTTTAAGAACCAGTTCAGTAATTGAGTCACTTTGTGGGGCTTACATAGTAGAAACCCCCCATAAATGACTCTGTTTTAGTAACTACACCTGTCAAGTTTTTCAAAACTGATTTTACCGACTTTGTAAAACCTTAACGGGTAACTGTCATGTTTCCATCAAAAAATCTGTTTTATCATACGTTACTGCTGCAGCAGCATTATGCATAAAGCAATCTTTAGTTTCTTCACATTCCACTGTTTTCTTGAGTTTTTCCCTTAGTTACGGTTGATTAAACATTTACAATATGAGGACCTTCTCAAGATGGCTCTTCTGCCAGTTCTCTGAGGCTAAAACTGCTTTCCCTCACTTCCCATACACACTTGCTGTAGCCAGCAGCCTCCTGCCAGCCAATCAGATTGGATTACTGAGAGACACGCCCCCTCTCTCTGAAGCCTAGTGCAGCCATGCAGTGTGAGGACCGCCCCTCCGTCTTCTGTTTATACTAAAGGGAAGACAGACAAGCCCCAGCAACGGTCACTGGAAAGGGACGGGGACATTAATGAAAGCGATTATTATAAGGTGATTACAGATGTTCTGACAATCATTGACAGACTGACTCAGGTATACACTCCGAGCTCTAATAAACTAGCAATAAAAAAATATATATGACAGTTACCCTTTAAGGTGTTCCACAAGAATTAAAAGAAAATGGAGGTGAAATTTCAAAATTTCACTTTTTTGGCAGATTTTCCATTTTAAACCATTTTTCCCTGTAACACATCAAGGGTTAACAGTCAAACTAAACTCAATATTTATTACCCTGATTCTGAAGTTTACAGAAACACCCCACATGTGGTGGAAAACTGCTGTATGGGCACATGGCAGGGCGCAGAAGGGATGGAGCACCATATGTTTTTTGGAGGGCAGATTTTGCTGGACTGACTTTTAGATACCATGTCACATTTGAAGCCCCCCTGATGCACCCCTACAGTAGAAACTCCCAAAAAGTGACCCCAATTTGGAAACCACCGGATAAGGTGACAGTTTTTTAGCACAGGCATACTGCCCATAGCGGGCAGACCACGCAATTGCTAGCAATTGCTATGGGGACCGGGAGTTTGAGCGGCCTGGGCAGGCTGATAGGCCCCACCCCCTTTCAAATCGAAGTACGTCTCCCTTTCTCCTTGGCCCTGCAGCCACCCACCAACTCCTTTCCTGTACTGTGCTCTGCTGTTTCCCCTGCCTAGTATCGCTACAGCAGCAGAGCACTGTGTGAGAGAGAGAGGGCCCGGCAAGGTTCGCAGCACTTCACGACTCCAACTTCCTGACCTCCGACCACTGACCTGGAGAGCCCTGGCCTGCAAGGTAATGTAAATTCCATGAGCTGTTGGGATTCCCACAGCAACACAAGCAGCAGACGGCACACTCTAATGGCTCACATGCTGCAGGAGCGTAGCTAACGGCTCATGGGCCCTGGTGCAAGAGTTCAGCTTGGGCCCCCCTTCCATCAGTGCTTTGTGTGTATTCATATGCGGCACAAGGATCTTTGGGCCCCCTCAGGCTTCTGGGCCCGGTAGCGACTGCTACCTCTGCACTCCCTATAGCTACGCCCATGCATGCTGAGCTGCAGAGAGGGAGGGGGGTCACACTAGGGTGCTGGCGGCTGGTTACAGCTATGTGTGCTATGTAGGTGTAGCAGGGAGTTAGTAGGTGTGCTGGTGTGTGTATGAATATATATATCTATAGCTATATATATTTATATATATATATATATACACACACCTGTTCACAGCTTATTCACCTCACAGTAGCTTCCCATACACTTCAAACCCCCCATAGACATGAAATTCTCAAGGGGGGTTTAGTTCCTGCCCCTCATTACCTTATTACCACTTCTAATAGGGCAATGAGGGGCAGGGACTGGATTCCCCTCAGAATGTCTATGTATTATTATTATTAGTGTTGTGTTTTGAAGTTTGGCGTACAAGGTTCGGGTTATCTAAGAATTCCGTTATGGATTATGCTACTGTAGCGGAATCTATAACGCAATTCTTAGATAACCCGAACCTTGTACGCCAAACTTCAAAACACAAGTCTGCTCATCCCTAAATATTATGTGTGTGTATATATAAAGAGAGAGAGAGAGAGAGAGAGAGGGTACGGAAAGTATTCAGACCCCCTGACATTTTTCACTCTTTGTTATATTGCAGCCATTTGCTAAAATCTTTTAAGTTCATTTTCTTTCCTCATTAATGTACACACTGCACCCCATATTGACAGAAAAACACTGAATTGTTGACATTTTTGCAGATTTATTAAAAAAGAAAAACTGAAATATTCAGACCCTTTGCTAAGTATTTAGTAGACACCCATTTGATCTAATACAGCCATGAGTCTTTTTGGGAAAGAAGCAACAAGTTTTTCACCCCTGGATTTGGGGATCCTCGGCCATTCCTCCTCGCAGATCTTCTCCAGTTCTGTCAGGTTGGATGGTAAACGTTGGGCAGCCATTTAGGTCTCTCCAGAGATGCTCAATTGGGTTTAAGTCAGGGCTCTGGCTTGGCCACTCATTCGTTATTTTAGCTGTGTGCTTAGGGTCATTGTCTTGTTGGAAGGTCTGAGGTCCTGAGCACTCTGGAGAAGGTTTTCGTCCAGGATATCCCTGTACTTGACTGCATTCATGTTTCCCTCGATTGCAACCAGTCGTCCTGTCCCTGCAGCTGATAAACACCCCCACGTCATGATTCTGCCACCACCATGCTTCACTGTTGGGACTGTATTAGACAGGTGATGAGCAGTGCCTGGTTTTCTCCACACATACCGCTTAGAATTAAGGACAAAAAGTTCTATCTTGGTCTCATCAGACCAGAGAATCTTATTTCTCACCATCTTGGAGTCCTTCGGGTGTTTTTTAGAAAACTCCATGTGGGCTTTCATGTGTCTTGCACTGAGGAGAGGCTTCCGTCGGCCACTCTGCCCTAAAGCCCCAACTGGTGGAGGGCTGCAGTGATGGTTGACTTTCTACAACTTTCTCCCATCTCCCGACTGCATCTCTGGAGCTCAGCCACAGTGATCTTTGGGTTCTTCTTTACCTCTCTCACCAAGGCTCTTCTCCCCCGATAGCTCAGTTTGGCAGACGGCCAGCTCTAGGAAGGGTTCTGGTCGTCCCAAATGTCTTCCATTTAAGGATTATGCAAAATAACCGTGGAGCCCCAGTATTGGGTCTACAACACAATGAAAGCCAGATATCCCTCAAAGGAAGGAAAACCGAGCAAAGGGGCGTCCCCATTACAGAGATCCCCAAATCCACCATATTAGGTGGCCCCTATGTCAAGATCCTGCTTTTTTACAAGCTTTAAGGATGTGACGGGGAAGACCTAAGCCAGTTATCCGTCCACAGACAGCATATTACTGTTTCCCAGGGAGCTTTGCACTTTGGATTGCTGTGTTGAGACTCTTAACTGAGGCTCCACTTTGTTTTTGTGGCTGGTCTCCTTGAGATCAGCTATTGTTTTATTAAAGGATTATGGAGGCCACTGTGCTCTTAGGAACCTTAAGTGCAGCAGAATTTTTTTTGGACCTTGGCCAGATCTGTGCCCTGCCACAATTCCGTCTCTGAGCTCTTCAGGCAGTTCCTTTGACCTCATGATTCCCATTTGCTCTGACGTGCACCGTTAGCTGTAAGGTCTTCTATAGACCGGTGTGTGGCTTTCCTAATCAAGTCCAAACTGTACAATCAAACACAGCTGGACTCAAATGAAGGTGTAGAACCATCTCAAGGAAGATCCGAAGAAATGGACCGCACCTGAGTTACATATATGAGCGTCACAGCAAAGTAATAAATACTTGATAAATCTGCAAAAATGTCAACAATTCTGTGTATTTCTGTCAATATGGGGTGCTGTGTGTACATTAATGAGGAAAAAAAATTAACTCAAAAGATTTTAGCAAATGGCTGCAATTTAACAAAGAGTGAAAAATTTAAGGGGGGCGGAATATTTTCCATACCCACTGTATGTATATATATATATTTATTTATTATATATACACATACTACTAATGACAATATCTGCATGTACTTTTTATGGTGGGGGGGCCCAATTCTGAGTTTTGCTATGGGGCTCCATGATTTATTGGTATTGTTTTGGGGTACATATGATTTTTGATCGCTCTATATTATGCTTTTTGTGAGGCAAGGTAACCAAAAAATGGCTGTTTTTATTTTTTGTTGCTTACAATGTTCACCTGACAGGTTAGATCATGTGCTATAGTTATAGAGCAGGTTGTTACGGACGCGATAATATCAAATATGTCTACTTTTATTTTTTTTGTTTCAGTTTTACATAATAAAGCATTTTTGAAAAAAAAAAATCATGTTTATGTGTCTCCATTTTCTGAAAGCCATATTTTTTATTTTTTCTGCTGTCTTGTGCAGGTGCTTGTTTTTTGCGGGAAGAGTAGGCGCTTTTATTGGTACAATTTTTGGGTACATATGATTTGTTAATTATTCAATCTTACACTTTATGGGGCAAGGTGACCAAAAAATGATTGTTTTGACATAGTTTTTATTTTTATTTTTTTACAGCATTCATCTCAGGGAATGGATCATGTAATATTTTTATAGAGCAGGCTGTAATTTCTGTAATATTGTATTTCTATTTTTAAAAATGTATTCTGGTTTTACACATTAAAAACATTTTTGAAAAAAAAATCATGTTTTTGTGTCTCCCTTTTCTGAAAGCCATACTTTTTTTTATTTTTCAGGCTTATGTAGGTGCTCATTTTTTGAAAAAAGAGGTGACGGTTTGATTAGTACTATCGTATTTTTCGCCCTATAAGATGCACCGGCTCATAAGACGCACGTAGGTTTTAGAGGAGGACAAAAAAACATATTTTTCATAAGACCTCAGGTCAGACCACCAAACAGACCCCCAATGTTAATCAGACCTCAGTTGACAGCCCCAATCAAACCCCCAATATTAATAAGACCCCAGATCAGACCTCAGCTCACACCCCAATGTAAATGACCCCTAATAAGACCTCAGATAAGAGCCCCATGCTTCTCATCAGCCCCCCCCCCCCATGTGCCTCACATCAGCCTACATTCCACAGAGCATATAAAATAAAAAATCCTCTTACCTGTCCTGCTCCGGACGCCGCCGCTCCTCTGCTCAAGCGCTCTTCTTCCTCCTCCTCTGTCGGCTGTGCTGTGACCCCATGCACACAGCATAAGGTAACAGAACGTCCTCACGCTGTGCGCAGCCACAGCACAACAGACTTCAAAGGACCAGGCAGCGGTGAGTACAGAGCCTTCACCGCTTCCGGGTCCTCCGGTACTAATGAGCGCCTCCATAATGGAAGCACTCATTAGTATTAGCCCCATAAGACGCTGGGGCATTATTCCCCTACTTTCTGACGCCGTTGGTCCTACGACAATGTCCGCCTCTGTCTCCTCATCCTCCACCTTGTCCTCAGCCTCCACTGCAGGGACAATTCAGTGCCCCTTCAGCATACCACATGTGCAGGGCATGGTGGTGTCACGCTGTTCTGCACTTCATTTGCCTGGGAGAACAGAGTCACACATTGGAGGAACTGCTCCGCATCCTTTATCAAGAAATCAAATCCTGGCTTTCTCTGTGACAACTCAAAATCGGAACCATGGTGACCGACAACCGGAAGAACATGGTGTTGGCGCTGTCTCAAGGAGGGCTGAGCTATGCGCCCTGCATGGGGGACGTGTTCAATCTGGTTGCCAAGCGTTTCCTGAAGTCTTCCACCCAGTCTTCCTAAAAAGGACCAGGAAACTTTGCATGCACTTCAACCACTCGTACACCGCCAAGCAAACCCTCCTTGGGCTACAGCGACAGAACGACATCCGTCAACATAAGCTGATATGCGAAGTTTCCACCCTCCATATGTTGGACTGACTATACGAACAGAAAAAGGTCATAAACTATTTCTTGATGATACAAGCGGACAGAGGTACTCCCCTGTATAACTTTGATGTTAGCCAGTGGCAGCTCATGCGTGACACCTGCCGTTTGCGCGTACCCTTTGAGGAGGCCACATTATTTGTCAGTCACCAGGACCACTGGATACGCAACGTCATTCCACTGCTTCATATCCTGGAAAAGATACTGGTAAATCTGGCTGGTCAGGGAATGGAGACGTGGCGCCTACATCTTACAGCCACATGAGCCCTGTGGGGGCTGAACTGAAGGAGGAGGAGGACATTGGAGCACAAGCAATGTGTAGTGAAATGGGTGGTTTTTCTACACAGGTGACAGGAGAGGAGGAGCAGCTGGAGGAGCAAGAGGTAGATGAGTAAGAGGAGGCAGAGGACCCAGACACACCGTGGCCGTATGCAATGGAGATGGAGGCAGGGAGTCCCTCCGAGTCACTTGCGCAAATGGCCTGATGCATGCTCACTTGTTTGCGTAGTGACAGACGAATTGTCCCCATTCGGCAGAGGAAGGACTACTGGCTCTCCACCACGTTAGTCTTCACCATGTTATACCCTAGCTACCAGTCCAAAATGGGGGCCTTTTTCACACCCGCTGAGAGGGAGGAAAAACTTAACTACTATAGAGACATCCTATGTAGTCAGTTGGCTGCTGCCTATCTGCGCCATCGTCCATCCTCTTCGCAGGTCTGACCGGGTCCCTCTGCGCTCGCGTTTCACTGTCATGGCTGCTGGGGGTGGGGGGGCAGGAGCAGTACCAGCTCCATCAGACTGAGTCTAGAGTCACTGATGAGCAACTTTCTTCATCCCCATAATGAAAAGCTACTCACCAGCAGCTATACATAGAGCAGAAGCTGAACCAGCCGGTGGTGGCATACTTGCAGTGCACCCTGCCAGCTGTCATTGAAGATCCGCTGGACTACTGGGCAGCCAAACTGGATTTGTGGCCGCAACTGGCAGAGTTTGCCCTGGAAAAGCTGTCCTGCCCATCCAGTAGTGTGGCATCAGAGCGGGTGTTTAGTGCGGCGGGGGCCATAATTATCCCAAGGAGAACTTGCCTGTCCACCCAAAATGTCGAGAGACTGACCTTTGTCAAGATGAATCCGGCGAGGATCAGCCAGGATTTCCACCCACCAATGCCTGATGCATCAGACTAGATCCTCCATGCTGCCTCAACCAAACCTTGACAAAAAGACCGGTTTCTTCTGGCTACCTGCCTTAGCTACTATTCTGATGCTGCCACCCGCCTGATGCACACATCTGATGCCAAGTGCTCCTTCTTACACCCACCATCGTCAGCGGGGACTGTTAGTGCCACCCACCTCCCCACTCTATCACCGGGTTACTCTGGTCTCCTGAGGCTGCTACCACCTCCACACTAAGTCACCTTGCCACTCTGTGGTCTCATGATGCTGCTGCTACCTCAACACTGTCACCTTGCCACTCTGTAGACTTCTCATGTTGTTCCGTTGATCAGTTTTTTGAGGGTTATTGTTCTGACGGATCAGAGGAAGGGCAAAATAATCAGTGACATCAACACAAACTTACTGCTGACACCCTCTCCACTCTGTCGGGGGCTCTACTTGTATAAGCGTTTAATAGAACAGGTTCTGTAGACATCTATGTGGAATCAGCTGACGACGGTGTGAAAGGAGTGCGCTTCTTCTTGGCGCTAACATCGACCTGTAAGGCTGAGTTCATACTTGAGTTATTTGGTCAGTTTTGGCTCTGTGACTGCCCAAATAAGTGAAGTGTGCAGTGATTCTAAGAGCGACGCCTGTCATCTGTGTGTCGTACTGACTCACAGTATTATTTCACTACCACAGCAGACTCCCTATGCCTGTTACTGCAAAGCAAAATGTTCTACTCCCCTATGAAGGCTCTCTGCAGCCAGGAAATAGCTGTTTTTTAATGCGAATCGTGACAAATTAATTTGAATCAAATCTTTTCGGAAAATTCGGCAAACCGACCGAATCGAATTTGAGAAATTTGCTCATCTCTAGTAATTAATAATGACTCGCTTCTCAGGGTTTATACAAGTCAATAAATGTTACAAAGTCTGTGACATTAATGTTCTTAGTCCTCTTTCACACTTGCGTTCTGAGGATCCGGCAGGCACTTCCGTCCCGCCGGATCCGTCAGAACGCAAGTCGCCTGAAAGCATTAGAAGACTGATCAGGATCCTGATCAGTCTTCAAAATGCTTTCAGTGTTACTATGGCAGCCCGGACGCTATTAAAGTCCTAGTTGCCATAGTAGTAGTGGGGAACGGGGGAGCAGTATACTTACAGTCCGTGCGGCTCCCGGGGCGCTCCAGAATGACGTCAGAGCGCCCCATGCGCATGGATTACGTGATAAATGCGCGTAGGGCGCCCTGACATCTCTCTGGAGCGCTCCGGGAGCCGCACGGGCGGTAAGTATACTGCTCCCCTGCTCCCCAATACACTTTACCATAGCAACCAGGACTTTAGCGTCCTGGCTGCCATGGTAACCATTCAGAAAAAGCTAAACGTCTGAGGCGATAGTTGCTCTGCTCTTCTAAGAACTTACATAGAAATGAATGGAGCATGCTGGGAATTGTAGTTTCACAACAGCTGGGAGCCGAAGGTTGCTGATGCCTGGTCTATACCATTGGCCCACCAGGGACAAAACATTATAGACAGCATATATACCACTGAACCACCAAGGGGCTGGTCATTATATACTGCATGTATACCACTGGACACCAGGGACTGAACATTATCCACTGAACAGTTCACAGGACACCAGAAACTAAACATTATAAACTGTATATACCACTGGACACCAGGGACTGAACATTATACACTGCACAGTTCAAAGGACACCAGAAACTAAACATTATAAACTGCATATATACCACTGGACACCAGGGACTAATTATAAACTGCATATACCACTGGACACCAGGGACTGAGCATTATAAACTGCATATATACCACTGGACACCAGGGAGTAAATATTATAAACTGCATATGCCACTAGACACCAGGGACTGAATATTAAAAACTGCATATATACAACTGGAACCTAGGAACTAAATATCAGTAATTGCATAAATACTAGGGAACCACCAGGAACTGAACATTATAACCTGCAGATATCACTGGATTTTAAGCTTCATATGCTACAGGACCACCAACAATTGAACATTATACTCTATATACCTCTGGAATCTGTATAGCCCTCCTGCCCGGTATTGCCCTTTTATAATGGATTAATTTGGACATATGAGAGGGGAATATATATATGTACACGCACACACGCACACACTGTGATACAGTGTTGCACTCGACCATTTGTTCTTATTCGGGTCGGTGATAGTCTCTGATGTCCATGGAGCACAAGATTGGACCAGGATGTGTCTCTATAAGCAGCTTGGTTCCAGGTTTCTGATTTTTAAGTCTTTTCTTCTGGATGAGGAAGAGGAGTTAATTGCAGATATGAAAATGACCATCATAAATGTCACCTCTAGCATGGACATTTATTCCTTGTGCGTTGTATTTTTAGCAGATGTTTCCAGATGAATATGTATCATCAGTCGCGTGGTCTCCAATAAACTTCCTGGTCTAATGTTTTTCTTAATGAGGTCATAGGATACTAACCATGGCCGTTCCTCATACTGATAGCAAACAATGACCTCACCGAGCCTCACAGTTTACGCATTGTAGCTTTGGCTATCTTTGTCTTAGCAGATGTTGACATTGTGGTCATATTCACCACGTCGTCCCACTAAAAAACATACATTGTTTTCACCATTAGCAGGATGACGGGTGGAAAAAACGTAATGTTGAATTGAAACTTCCTTCATTCTATTGACGTCAATATCGCAATAAGATTTTATGGAGACGCATTAGGTCTTTGACCTAAACAGGTTGTTATAAAGCGGATGTGCATCTGCTCAGCCTCTTGAACAGATATGGTTTTGGGCTACTCCTAAAGGCAGTATCTAAGGGGCCCACTCGCTAGTCACCCTTTAACCCCATCTACAGGGATCTGGACTACGCTGCAGGGGAACCACCAGTAGACGTAGTCTATGTCCAAGGGACGGCTGACCTACAGAGGTAAAGAGTAGTGTTGAGCGAACCCGAACTAAAAAGTACCCGGACCCGAACCTTGACGGAAAAGTTCGCGTTCGGTAATTTAATAAAGCTTTTGAAAGGCTGCAGAGCAGCCAATCATTAAGCTTTTAAGCTGTGGGCACTTAGAAGCCATCACAGCCATGCTTAGTAATGGCATGGCTGTGATTGGCCTGTGCATCATGTGACCCCGCCTCTATATAAGCTGGATCACGTGTAGCACCGCCCATCAGCTCTGAGTAGTGCAGGGACAGGACGCAGGCAGCTGAAGTGAGGGAGAGTGTTAGGAATCCCATCTGGCTATTTGTTTTGTGAATGACCTATAACAAATTTTTGTGGGTTCAATACACCACCTTTGTACCCCTGACACAAAAATATAATAGTTAATCCGTCTGTTAGTTCGTCTGGTGACATTTTTTGGTGTGAGATACACCTGCGCTGCATCCGTGACAGGGAAATTAATATAGTTAATCTGTCTGTTAGTTCGGTGGGTGACCTCAAAGAATGAGGAGATCATGAAATAAGGGACGTGGCCCTGGTAGCGGTGCTGCTGGTGTTGGTGGAGCTCCTGTTGCAGGGAGACGACGTGGATCGATCTGTGCCAGTTACACGCCCAAATGAAACACCTTCCTCAGGTGCACGTAGGAGACAGGACGTTCAGCGTTCTTTTGTAGGCCCGAATACCGGTGTACGAATGGTGAGGCCAGAACAAGTAGAGGCGGTAGTAGATTGGGTGGCTGACAGTGCCTCCAGTTCCTTCACATTGTCTCCCACCCAGTCACCTGCTGAAAGTTCAGAGTTGGCGCATGTCCTTCCACCACCGAGGATTGCAGGACGTTTCTCGTTGCCTCCTACTCCGCTTCCTCCTCATCCGGTCATCGTAACACCTTCATCACCAACTGCAGCATAGCCAGGGGGAAAAGACAGCAGGCTGTTCTGAAACTCATCTGTTTGGGGGACAAACCCCGCACCGCGCAGGAGCTGTGGACAGGCATGGAACAACAGACCGATGAGTGGTTGGTGCCACTGAGCCTCAAACCCGGCCTGGTGGTGTGCGATAATGGGCGAAATCTCGTAGCAGCTCTAGGCCCAGCCAGTTTGACGCACATCCCTTGCCTGGCACGTGCTGAATTTGGTGGTGTAGAGGATTCTTGAAAAATTAACCCTTTATGTCAGAGCTGCTACAGAGCAGTTTAACTTCCGCCTTCCGCCTCATATGCAACGTGCCCACCAGGTGGAACGCCACCTTGCATATGCTAGAGAGACTGTGCGAGCAGCAGCAGGTGATAGTGGAGTTTTAGCTTCAGCACGCACGGGTGGGTCGCTCTGAGGAACAGCACCACTTCACCACCAACAAGTGGGTCTCCATGCGGGACGTGTGTGCCGTGTTGCGCTGTTTCAAGTACTCCACCAACATGGCCAGTGGCGATGAAGCAGTCCTCAGCGTTACAATACCACTTTCTATGTCTTCTTGTAAAAAACAACGGGCGATGATGGAAAAGGATGTGCCACAGGAGGAAGAAGAGGAGGAAGAGGGATCATTTCCCCGGTTATTAGGCTAGTCATTCACAAGTGGCTACGTTGGTGGGGCCAGGTACACAACTTTCCAGGAAGGGCACAGTTCTGCAGGATAAGGAGGAGGAGGAACCGTGTTTACAGCAGGGTGGCACCCAAAGCAGCTTATGGGCATCAATGGAGCATGGCTGTGGGCGGGGGGGAGGATACAGAGGACACAGACGATACACCTCCCACTGAGGACAGCTTGTCGTTGCCTCTGGGCAGCCTGGCACACATGAACGACTACATGCTGCAGTGCCTGCGCAATGACAGCCGAGTTTCCCACACTCTAACCAGTGCTGATTACTGGGTGGCCACCCTGCAGGATCCCTGCTACAAGGACAACGTGCCATCCTTAATTCCAACACTGAAGCGTGATTGTAAGATACGCGAGTACAAACGCACGCTGGTAGATGTGCTGCTAATGGCATTCCCACCTGACAGCGGGGGCTCAGTCGAAGCACAAGGCGAAGGCAGAGAAAGAGGTCGCCAATGCAGCCGGGGCACCGCCAGCACCTCAGAAGGGAGGGTTGGCATGGCCGAAATGTGGAAAAGCTTTGTCAGCACGCCACAACAACCAGCACCACCAGCAGATATGGAACGTCTTAGCAGGAGTCAGCATTTCAGCAAAATGGAGGAACAGTATGTGTGCACACGCCTACATGTACTGACTGATGGGTCTGCCCCATTCAACTTCTGGGTCTCAAAATTGGGCACATGTCCTGAGGTTGCCCTTTACGCCTTGGAATTGTATTGTGTTTAGCACGGCAGAGGGCGTTATCACAGACAAGCACAGCCGCCTGTCCACAGCCAACATGGACAAGCTCACGTTCATTAAAATTAACCAGGCATGGATCCCACAAGACTTATCCGTACCTTGTGCTGAATAGACAAGTATAGCGGCCGCACCTAGCCATTGTTAGACTTCAGCATATTCTCTCTTTGCATTCTCTTTTCTATTTCCCAATTTTTTTTTTTTTTTGGGTCTTCCCAAATTTATAAAAAATAAATAAATGAAAAAATAAAAACACAACAAAAACAGTGTTGGCTACTTCCTCTTCCTCCACCGCCTCCCCAACCTCCTACTCCACTTAGACCTCCGCCTCCTAGTTCAAATATATTTTTTTTTCTATTCGATGTTATTTTAAGTCATTTCCCTATCCACATTTGTTTGCAACTGTCCTGCTCTTGCCTCCATTTTGCTTCCTTTTGCAGCCCTCTAGCCCTTACTAGGACTATTTTACAGCCACTTTAGTGCACCAAAGTTCAGGTCCCCCTTGACTTCAATAGGGTTGGGGTCAAGTTTGGGTCCCGAACCCGAAGTTTGACCCGAAGTTCGGCCAAACCCGAACATCCACAGGTCCGCTCATCCCTAGTCAAGAGACACCAGTGCAAAGCACCAAGAGATCAGGCGAAATTGTAGTTAGGGATATGCTGAGGTTAGGGTTGGCAGAGTTCATTCAATCTGATAAGCAGTCTAAGTTCACGGTGGGAAACTCACTTAGAATGGAGATTAGACGGTGGTCAAGCCATTCAGAGAAGGGCCAAATCCAGCAAACAGGCGGAAATGGGTACATGGGCAGACAAATGCAGAACAGCACACCTTTGCAGGACACTAGTGGACTAGAACCTTTTGCTCAGGGATCTTCCCAAGTTACCTTAAGTACCCCAAGGTGGCCAGCCATTAGGAAGTGAATATTAGGGTGCACATGCTAGCCCTATAGCAGAGCCTACAGGCAAAGAGAGGCCAAGGTGTTAAGTCCCTGGAGAGACAGAGCTACCTGGCAGCCAGGACTGCCAAGAAGGAGAGGAGATTGGGAGGCTTGAGTACTGGGGTAGGTGAACAGAGTCGCTGCTGTAACACCGTGACCGATGGACTTGTTATCAGGTAGTTACCCCATTTTTTCAAGTAGACACTTGATCTGTACTCCCCAATCCACATCAACTTTTGACCAACTTTCTTATTAACAGATATTATAGCAAAATAACTAAAGAAGTCCAACATTAAAATGACTCTACCCTTAAAGGGGTTGTATAGAATTAGTAATATAACAGCTTTTTTCCACCAAAAAAACAGAGCCACACCTGTCCTGGGTTGGGAGTGATATTGAAGCTCTGCGCTGTTAAAATCTATGGGATTAATCTGCAACACCATACATAACCCGAGGACAGGTGTGGGACAGCTTTTAGAAGAAAGCATCCATGTTATTCAAGATCTCTTCTCCTCCACTTCCAGTGGACCGGAAAGTGTAACATGCTGTCTACATGCACATCACCGCTGCCGGCCAATCAGTGGTCTCAGTGAAGATGTGTTCGGGCAAGTGACCTCTGCCACCGTAGACACCTTCAATTGGGTAACAGCAGCAATGTGCATGTAGACGGCACATCACACTTCCGGTCCTGAGGATACGTCATCACATTTCATGAGCGGAGCAATATTTTTGCATAATTTTTGCTTATATTTAGCTGTGCTTGGAATTTAATCTCCGGCCCTGGCTCTATAGTGTGCGCAGTACCACAAAGGGCTTTTTTACAAAGAAAAAAAATGGCTGCATAGTGCCACACCTGTCCACAGGTTGTGTGTGGTATTACAGCTCGTTCCTGTTTGCTTCAATGGTGTTGAACTGCGATACTAGACACAACCCATTGACAGGTGTGAAGCTGTTTTTGCAACAGAACAACCATATACAGTGTCTCATAGAAATTTTATAAATATGTTTTTGAAACATTTAAATTTTTTTTTTTTTTATGTTCCTGACTGAGGCCTGGAGCCCAAAAGATCCATTTACCCAATATAAGAAGATCAGGACTACTAATGATGTGTGATAGTTGAGAGACCAATACAATATCTGCCCATCTTCTACTCTCCTCCAGGTCCTGGAGAAAGGGTCCTAGGACCCTAGGGAAAAATTTGGCCAAGTTATTAATAAATATTTAAAATTTCCTAAAGTTGAAATGTTTCCCCAGTTTAATCGGACTTTGAAAGTTTCAAGAGAAAGTTAATATTGACAAGTCTACCAAGGGTAAGAAAGGTTTTCTCGAGAGAGACCAGTGGATGAGAAACTGTCTCCACTGCAACTTATCATCCAAATGTCAATGGTTTTCTTCATTTTTAGAGATGAAAAAGATAAGATGAAAGATCTGTACGTCATTGGAGATGTTGTAGATCTTTAGTTGTGTCAAAAATAAGATGAATGTGAAAGTTAAGGAATGGGAGAATAAAACGAAGCTTCTCATTTTTTTCCCACAGGAGAAGGTACCGTATTTACCATGATGAGTAGAACTTGGTGGGCTTCTATAGTAGTTTGTTTTAGTACCCTTCATAACCAGGGCTGGTTTAAAAAAAAAATTGGCAACTGCCTAGGGTGGGTCCCAGTTTTCTAAAATCCCCCCAAAAGCATTTTAATCCACTGCCAACTCTGGTAGTTAGGCAGAAGACTCATTTACACTAAACATCCTGCCCAACATTAGAGAGAACTATGCAGATGCTACATTACATAATGAGCCTGAGACAAGCTGCCCCCAGTCTTCTTACAGATCATCAACTTCTTTACTGTGCTAGACCACCAGGAACTTCACCATAAACCCCTTTACTACCCAATATAACCAGGAACTTTACCATGAATTGCTTTACTACCCTAGACCACCGAGGACATTACTATTAATTCCACTAGGGACTTTACTTTTAACCCCTTTGCAGCATTAGATAACCAAGGCAAGGACATTAACCACCTTACTGCCCTAGAACCCAAGGGACTTAAAAATTAATCCCTACATTGAACTAGACATAGAGGGACGTTACTGGTAATGTCTTTATTACACTAGATGACCAGAGACTTTACCATGAGCCCTTTTACTAATCTAGGTCCATAAGAGTTTTACTATTAATCCCTTCACTACACTAGACCACCAACAGCTTTACTGTAATGTATTTACTGTCATAGATGACCAGGGGCTGTAGCACTAACTGCTTCACTGCCCTAAACCACCAGGGACATTACAATAAACCCCTTTACTGCCCTATATGACCAGGGACTTTATCATGAACCGCTTTACTGCCCTAGACCACCAGAGGCATTAATATTAACCCCATTACTTTATGGCTCTAGATGACAATTAACTAGTACTTCACTGTTCTAGATTTTTTAAATGCATCCCTTCACCTTGAGGAACTTTAGTATTAACCCCTTTATTGCAGTAGATGACCAAATATTTTCCATGAACTGCTTTGCTGTCCTAGGTTACTAGGGATTTAATCCCATCCCTGCTAATCCATTTACTGCCATAGATGACTAGAGACATTAGCATTAGCAGACAGCAATTATCCACAGAACTTCTTTCTACACCTCCATTTTACATCTGGCATGCTTTTCAATTGTATCTTTGCTATTTTCTACCATTTTCTCCACTTTTCGGCAGCTTTGCTTGTCTCTCGCTGTTTTAATCCAGAGCATCAATTAGCTAGATCTCTCCCTTTCTCTGCTCCTCTCTCCATATGACAAAACTGATATGATCTGTCTCTACATCTACTCCTCCTCTGTAAGTGAGGGGATATGGCTCCACCTAGTGGCTGGTGGATACAGTCTGTTATCTCAAATCTGCTTAAAGGGAACCTGTCATCAACTTTATGCTGCCCATACTAACGGTAGAATAATGTAGAGACCAGTGAGTTGATTTCAGTGGTCTTTAATTTATGTAAAAAGTAAGTGGTTGCCGAGAACCAACATCACAATCATTGCAGACTGGGCCTGGAAAAGAGTCACGGTCACCTGAGAAGAGTCCTGGTTATTCATGAATTCCTGCTCTCCCGCCCACCTGCTGATGATTGGCAATCTTCTACCTAGTTTTCTCCCTTCCCACTAGAAGAGAACTGCCAATCATCAGCAGATGGGCTTGGCAGCAGGAGATTATAATAACCAGGACTCTTCTCAGGTAGATTTTACTCTTATCAAGGCCTGGGCTGGAATGATTATGATGCTGGTTCTCAGCAAGCACTTACTTTTAGCTCATAAGTGACACACCGCTAAAATGAGCATTTCTGTTACTAATTTATACTGCCCTCAGTGAAGTTAGCATAAATTTGTGTACAAGTTTCCTTTAATATGCAGAAATACATAGTAAATAACAGGTTTGGAAATACATTATAAATCCCTCTTTTTACAGTGTCCACATAGCCTGAAGAAGTGGAGAATAACACATTTGATTTAAAGAGCACCAAGAAAAGAATCCCAGACATGCAACTCCCCTTCAACCCTACATTGGGTATTACAAAGAACACAGGGCTCCCCCAAAACAGTTCCAGCCTCACAGTACCACCAGAATAGTGCCAGCCTCACAGTATCACCAGAACAGTGCCAGCCTCACAGTACCACCAGAACAGTGCCAGCCTCACAGTACCACCAGAACAGTGCCAGCCTCACAGTACCACCAGAACAGTGCCAGCCTCACAGTACCACCAGAACAGTGCCAGCCTCACAGTACCACCAGAACAGTTCCAGCCTCACAGTACCACCAGAACAGTGCCAGTCTCATAATGCCACCAGAACAGTGCCAGCCGCACAGTACCACTGGAACAGTGCGAGCTTTACGGTAGTACCACCAGAACAGTGCCAGCCTAATGGTACCACCAGAACAGTGCCAGCCTCACAGTACCACCAGAACAGTGCCAGCCTCACGGTACCACCAAAACAGTGCCAGCCTCACGGTACCACCAGAACAGTGCCAGCTTCACAGTACCACCAGTACAGTGCCAGCCTCACAGTACCACCAGAACAGTGCCAGCCTCACAGTACCACCAGAACAGTGTCAGCCTCACAGTACCACCAGAACAGTGCCAGCCTCACAGTACCACCAGAACAGTGCCAGCCTCACAGTACCACCAGAACAGTGCCAGCCTCACAATGCCACCAGAACAGTGCCAGCCTCAAAACGCACTAGAACAGTGCCAGCCTCACGGTTCCACCAGAACAGTGCCAGCCTCACAGTACCACCAGAACAGTGCCACCCTCACAGTACCACCAGAACAGTGCCAGCCTCACAGTACCACCAGAACAGTGCCAGCCTAATGGTACCACCAGAACAGTGCCAGTCTCATGGTACCACCAGAACAGTGCAAGCTTCACAGTACCACCAGAACAGTGCCAGCCTCACAGTACCACCAAAACAGTGCCAGCCTCACAATGCCACCAGAACAGTGCCAGCCTTATGGTACAACCAAAACAGTGTCAGCCTCACAGTACCACCAAAACAGTGTCAGCCTCACAGTACCACCAGAACAGGGCCAGCCTCACAGTAAAACAAGAACAGTGCCAGCCTCACAACGCCACCAAAACAGTGCCAGCCTCACAGTACCACCAGAACAGTGCCAGCCTTACAACGCCAACAGAATCGTGCCAGCCTCACAATGCTACCAGAACAGTGCCAGCTTCACAGTACCACCAGAACAGTGGCAGCCTCACAGTACAACCAGAACAGTGGCAGCCTCACAGTACAACCAGAACAGTGCCAGCCTCACGGTACAACCAGAACAGTGCCAGCCTCCTATTTCACCAGAACAGTGCCAGCCTCACAGTGCCAGCCTTTTGGTACTCCCAGAGCAGTGCCACCCTCAAAATGCTCCTAGAACGGTGCCAAACATGCACTGCTCCTAGAACATTGTCAGACACAAAGTGCCAGTCACATTTTTGAACCAACACAAAGTACTCCCAGAACAATGCCAGCCACACCATGTCCCCAGAATTCTGCCAGTCACACAGTGCTCAGAAGAATGTAGCGGTCTTTTGGACACAAATTAGAATGGTGAGCCACACGTTAGCAGAAGGCCAGGCACCCACATTCCTTCTCCATAGATGTGTTCTGTAACTTTCAGCAGTAGATATTCTAAGAGATGGATTATCAGAATGATAAGATATTACATCCATCATAAGATAAGCCATTGATAAAGCTTAGATTTCAGGGAAGGTCCTCAAATACTATTCTATTTACGTCACACGGCCCAGGTTACAACACAATTTTTCTCTCCATCACTGGTTATTTCCTCTATGGCTGATCTAAAACAGATATCAATTATCTACTTCTGCATCTGTAGGTATAAAGGGCTCCTGGTATCACTCGGTAACCCTGAAAACATCAGCTTTATGACAAGTTACTAACCTCAGAGATGTTTAGATAAGATGGAGATTTGTGGGGACCTGCAAGCCAACGTCCTGACAATAGACGTAAAGTGTAGATGAGGACCAATGAACTGGAAAAGGAGGACACTGAAAATGGTGTAAGAATAGAGAGCCATAGGAAGAAGTGATGTCACAGCACAGGAAAAAAAAACAAAAAAAGTAAAACAAAAACAAACTGCGAAAACAGTGATGTCACAGTACAGGGATAATACACACAGTGATGTCACAGTACAGGGATAATAAACACAGTGATGTCACAGTACAGAGATAATAAACACAGTGATGTCACAGTACAGAGATAATAAACACAGTGATGTCACAGTACAGGGATAATAAACACAGTGATGTCACAGTACAGAGATAATACACACAGTGATGTCACAGTACAGGGATAATAAACACAGTGATGTCACAGTACAGGGATAATAAATACAGTGATGTCACAGTACAGGGATAATAAACACAGTGATGTCACAGTACAGAGATAATAAACACAGTGATGTCACAGTACAGGGATAATAAACACAGTGATGTCACAGTACAGGGATAATAAACACAGTGATGTCACAGTACAGGGATAATAAATACAGTGATGTAACAGTACAGGGATAATAAACACAGTGATGTCACAGTACAGAGATAATAAACACAGTGATGTCACAGTACAGGGATAATACACACAGTGATGTCACAGTACAGAGATAATAAACACAGTGATGTCACAGTACAGGGATAATAAACACAGTGATGTCACAGTACAGGGATAATAAACACAGTGATGTCACAGTATAGAGATAATAAACACAGTGATGTCACAGTACAGGGATAATAAACACAGTGATGTCACAGTATAGAGATAATAAACACAGTGATGTCACAGTACAGGGATAATAAACACAGTGATGTCACAGTACAGGGAGAATAAACACTGTGATGTCACAGTACAGGGATAATAAACACAGTGATGTCACAGTACAGAGATAATAAACACAGTGATGTCACAGTACAGGGATAATAAACACAGTGATGTCACAGTACAGAAATAATAAACACAGTGATGTCACAGTACAGGGATAATAAACACAGTGATGTCACAGTACAGAGATAATACACACAGTGATGTCACAGTACAGGGATAATAAACACTGTGATGTCACAGCATAGAGATAATAAACAATGTGATGTCACAGTACAGGATAATAAACACAGTGATGTCACAGCATAGAGATAATAAAGTCACAGTGATGTCACAGTACAGGATAATAAACACAGTGATGTCACAGTACAGGGATAATAAACACAGTGATGTCACAGTACAGAGATAATACACACAGTGATGTCACAGTACAGGGATAATAAACACAGTGATGTCACAGTACAGAGATAATACACACAGTGATGTCACAGTACAGGGATAATAAACACAGTGATGTCACAGCACAGAGATAATGTACACAGTGATGTTACAGGACAGGGATAATAAACACAGTGATGTCACAGTACAGGGATAATACACACAGTGATGTCACAGTACAGAGATAATAAACACAGTGATGTCACAGTACAGGGATAATACACACAGTGATGTCACAGTACAGAGATAATACACACAGTGATGTCACAGTACAGGGATAATACACACAGTGATGTCACAGTACAGAGATAATAAACACAGTGATGTCACAGTACAGGGATAATACCCACAGTGATGTCACAGTACAGGGATAATACGCACAGTGATGTCACAGTACAGGGATAATACACACAGTGATGTCACAGTACAGGGATAATAAACACAGTGATGTCACAGTACAGAGATAATAAACACAGTGATGTCACAGTACAGAGATAATAAACACAGTGATGTCACAGCACAGAGATAATGTACACAGTGATGTTACAGGACAGGGATAATAAACACAGTGATGTCACAGTACAGGGATAATAAACACAGTGATGTCACAGTACAGAGATAATAAACACAGTGATGTCACAGTACAGGGATAATAAACACAGCGATGTCACAGTACAGGGATAATACGCACAGTGATGTCACAGTACAGTAGTGATGAGCGGCAGGTGCCATATTCTATTTTGACGAAATTCGCGAATATTCGAAAGAATATTCGTTTCATATTCGTCGAAATCGAATATTCGTCATTATTCTAGTTATTGCGATTAATATGCGATTTAAATAATCGTGTATTGCGATTTTAACTTAAGGCTACTTTTCTATAGGTTTCATATCTAGAATTATAGCGAAGATGACGAATGTATTCGTCATATTCCTCAAAACGAAGATAACAAAGTATTCTCCATCTTCGTTTTAGCAACCTATTCGTCAACTTCTCTAATTCTAGCAATCAAATAGGAAGGTTGACTTTAGAGACACCTGTGTTTAATTCGCTGTGCGATTATATTACTTTGCTTTTTTTAAAAATAAATAGAATAATTATAATACTTGATAATTATTATAATTATTCTATTTATTTAAAAAAATAATAATAATATAATCGCATAGTGAATTTAACACAGCTGTCTCTATAGTCAACCTTCCTATTTGATTGCTAGAATTAGCGAAGTTGACGA